>CATQJL010000305.1:60942831-61033675 GCA_958299035.1 Cylicocyclus nassatus
AAGCAGTGGTATCAACGCAGAGTACTCAATTGAATGCAAAACTATCCCCCTCAAAACCTGGCTGAAGGCTCAGTTTGCCGCTAGGAAGTTTCAACAACATTTGAAAAAATGAGCTTTTTTCGAATTTCTCTGACCATTCAGAAAAAAGGGATAAAACCTATGAAAGCGAAACCCCACTCCACAAATAGCATTTTCTGTCGGCCCTGGGGCCAAAATCAGTTGAACGCAAAACTATCCCCCTCAAAACACTGAATTCTCAGTTCGCCCTAGCAAAGTTCAATAAAAAAACGAGTTTTTCGCGTTTCTCTAACTTTGAGGAAAAAGGGGATGAAAACTTCAAAACGAAAGCCAACTCACAGATATCGTTCTTCACTGGTCTTGGAACCGAAATCAATTTTGCTCGCGAGCTCTAACTCCCCTCAAAGCATGACTGAATTCTCAGTTCGCCGGTAGGAAGGTTTAGAAATACTCGAAAAATGAGCTATTTTAAAATTTCTCTGACCATTCAGCAAAAATGGATAAAACCTATGAAAGCGAAACCCCACTCCACAAATAGCATTTTCTGTCGCCCCCGGGGCCAAAATCAATTGAATGCAAAACTATCCCCCTCAAAACCTGGCTGAAGGCTCAGTTTGCCGCTAGGAAGTTTCAACAACATTTGAAAAAATGAGCTTTTTTCGAATTTCTCTGACCATTCAGAAAAAAGGGATAAAACCTATGAAAGCGAAACCCCACTCCACAAATAGCATTTTCTGTCGGCCCTGGGGCCAAAATCAGTTGAATGCAAAACTATCCCCTTCAAAACATGACTGAATTCTCAGTTCGCCATAGCAAAGTTCAATAAAAAAAACGAGTTTTTCGCGTTTCTCTAACTTTGAGGAAAAACGGGATGAAAACTTCAAAACGAAACCCAACTCACAGATATCGTTCTTCACTGCCCTTGGAACCGAAATCAATTTTGCTCGCGAGCTCTAACTCCCCTCAAAGCATGACTGAATTCTCAGTTCGCCGGCAGGAAGGTTTAGAAATACTCAAAAAATGAGCTATTTTGGAATTTTTCTGCCCATTCAGCAAAAAAGGGATAAAACCTATGACAACGAAACCCCACTTTACAAATAGCATTTTCTGTCGGCCCCCGGGGCCAAAATCAGTTTAATGCAAAACTATCGCCCTCAAAGCATGACTGAATTCTCAGTTCGCCGGTAGGAAGTTTCAACAACATTCGAAAAAATGAGCTTTTTTCGAATTTCCCTGACCATTCAGCAAAAAAGGGATAAAACCTATGAAAGCGAAACCCCACTCCACAAATAGCATTTTCTGTCGCCCTCGGGGCCAAAATCAATTGAATGCAAAACTATCCCCATCAAAACCTGGCTGAAGGCTCAGTTTGCCGCTAGGAAGTTTCAACAACATTCGAAAAAATGAGCTTTTTTCGAATTTCTCTGACCATTCAGAAAAAAGCTATAAAACCTATGAAAGCGAAACCCCACTCCACAGATAGCATTTCCTGTCGGCCCTGGGGCCAAAATCAGTTGACTGCAAAACTATCGCCCTCAAAGCATGACTGAATTCTCAGTTCGCCGGTAGGAAGGTTTAGAAATACTCGAAAAATGAGCTATTTTAAAATTTCTCCGACCATTCAGCAAAAATGGATAAAACCTATGAAAGCGAAACCCCACTCCACAGATAGCATTTCCTGTCGGCCCTGGGGCCAAAATCAGTTGAATGCAAAACTATCCGCTTCAAAACATGACTGAATTCTCAGTTCGCCCTAGCAAAGTTCAATAAAAAAACGAGTTTTTCGCGTTTCTCTAACTTTGAGGAAAAAGGGGATGAAATCTTCAAAACGAAAGCCAACTCACAGATGTCGTTCTTCACTGGTCTTGGAACCGAAATCAATTTTGCTCGCGAGCTCTAACTCCCCTCAAAGCATGACTGAATTCTCAGTTCGCCGGTAGGAAGGTTTAGGAATACTCGAAAAATGAGCTTTTTTAGAATTTCCCTGACCATTCAGCAAAATAGGGATAAAACCTATGAAAGCGAAACCCCACTCCATAAATAGCATTTTCTGTCGGCCCCCGGGGCCAAAATCAATTGAATGCAAAACTATCCCCCTCAAAACCTGGCTGAAGGCTCAGTTTGCCGCTAGGAAGTTTCAACAACATTCGAAAAAATGAGCTTTTTTCGAATTTTTCTGAAGATTCAGCAAAAAGGGATAAAACCTATGAAAGCGAAACCCCACTCCACAAATAGCATTTTCTGTCGGCCCTGGGGCCAAAATCAGTTGAATGCAAAACTATCCCCTTCAAAACATGACTGAATTCTCAGTTCGCCCTAGCAAAGTTCAATAAAAAAAAGAGTTTTTCGCGTTTCTCTAACTTTGAGGAAAAAGGGGATGAAAACTTCAAAACGAAACCCAACTCACAGATATCGTTCTTCACTGGTCTTGGAACCGAAATCAATTTTGCTCGCGAGCTCTAACTCCCCTCAAAGCATGACTGAATTCTCAGTTCGCCGGTAGGAAGGTTTAGAAATACTCGAAAAATGAGCTTTTTTAGAATTTCCCTGACCATTCAGCAAAATAGGGATAAAACCTATGAAAGCGAAACCCCACTCCATAAATAGCATTTCCTGTCGGCCCTGGGGCCAAAATCAGTTGAATGCAAAACTATCCGCTTCAAAACATGACTGAATTCTCAGTTCGCCCTAGCAAAGTTCAATAAAAAAACGAGTTTTTCGCGTTTCTCTAACTTTGAGGAAAAAGGGGATGAAATCTTCAAAACGAAAGCCAACTCACAGATGTCGTTCTTCACTGGTCTTGGAACCGAAATCAATTTTGCTCGCGAGCTCTAACTCCCCTCAAAGCATGACTGAATTCTCAGTTCGCCGGTAGGAAGGTTTAGGAATACTCGAAAAATGAGCTTTTTTAGAATTTCCCTGACCATTCAGCAAAATAGGGATAAAACCTATGAAAGCGAAACCCCACTCCATAAATAGCATTTTCTGTCGGCCCCCGGGGCCAAAATCAATTGAATGCAAAACTATCCCCCTCAAAACCTGGCTGAAGGCTCAGTTTGCCGCTAGGAAGTTTCAACAACATTCGAAAAAATGAGCTTTTTTCGAATTTTTCTGAAGATTCAGCAAAAAGGGATAAAACCTATGAAAGCGAAACCCCACTCCACAAATAGCATTTTCTGTCGGCCCTGGGGCCAAAATCAGTTGAATGCAAAACTATCCCCTTCAAAACATGACTGAATTCTCAGTTCGCCCTAGCAAAGTTCAATAAAAAAAAGAGTTTTTCGCGTTTCTCTAACTTTGAGGAAAAAGGGGATGAAAACTTCAAAACGAAACCCAACTCACAGATATCGTTCTTCACTGGTCTTGGAACCGAAATCAATTTTGCTCGCGAGCTCTAACTCCCCTCAAAGCATGACTGAATTCTCAGTTCGCCGGTAGGAAGGTTTAGAAATACTCGAAAAATGAGCTTTTTTAGAATTTCCCTGACCATTCAGCAAAATAGGGATAAAACCTATGAAAGCGAAACCCCACTCCATAAATAGCATTTTCTGTTGGCCCTGGGGCCAAAATCAGTTGAACGCAAAACTATCCCCCTCAAAACACTGAATTCTCAGTTCGCCCTAGCAAAGTTCAATAAAAAAACGAGTTTTTCGCGTTTCTCTAACTTTGAGGAAAAAGGGGATGAAAACTTCAAAACGAAAGCCAACTCACAGATATCGTTCTTCACTGGTCTTGGAACCGAAATCAATTTTGCTCGCGAGCTCTAACTCCCCTCAAAGCATGACTGAATTCTCAGTTCGCCGGTAGGAAGGTTTAGAAATACTCGAAAAATGAGCTATTTTAAAATTTCTCTGACCATTCAGCAAAAAAGGGATAAAACCTATGAAAACGAAACCCCACTCCACAAATAGCATTTTCTGTCGGCCCCCGGGGCCAAAATCAATTGAATGCAAAACTATCCCCCTCAAAACCTGGCTGAAGGCTCAGTTTGCCGCTAGGAAGTTTCAACAACATTCGAAAAAATGAGCTTTTTTCGAATTTCCCTGACCATTCAGCAAAAAAGGGATAAAACCTATGAAAGCGAAACCCCACTCCACAAATAGCATTTTCTGTCGGCCCTGGGGCCAAAATCAGTTGAACGCAAAACTATCCCCCTCAAAACACTGAATTCTCAGTTCGCCCTAGCAAAGTTCAATAAAAAAACGAGTTTTTCGCGTTTCTCTAACTTTGAGGAAAAAGGGGATGAAAACTTCAAAACGAAACCCAACTCACAGATATCGTTCTTCACTGGTCTTGGAACCGAAATCAATTTTGCTCGCGAGCTCTAACTCCCCTCAAAGCATGACTGAATTCTCAGTTCGCCGGTAGGAAGGTTTAGAAATACTCGAAAAATGAGCTATTTCAAAATTTCTCTGACCATTCAGCAAAAATGGATAAAGCCTATGAAAACGAAACCCCCACTCCACAAATATCATTTTCTGTCGGCCCTGGGGGCCAAAATCAGTTGAACGCAAAACTATCCCCCTCAAAACACTGAATTCTCAGTTCGCCCTAGCAAAGTTCAATTAAAAAACGAGTTTTTCGCGTTTCTCTAACTTTGAGGAAAAAGGGGATGAAAACTTCAAAACGAAAGCCAACTCACAGATATCGTTCTTCACTGGTCTTGGAACCGAAATCAATTTTGCTCGCGAGCTCCAACTCCCCTCAAAGCATGACTGAATTCTCAGTTCGCCGGTAGGAAGGTTTAGAAATACTCGAAAAATGAGCTATTTTAAAATTTCTCTGACCATTCAGCAAAAATGGATAAAACCTATGAAAGCGAAACCCCACTCCACAAATAGCATTTTCTGTCGGCCCCCGGGGCCAAAATCAATTGAATGCAAAACTATCCCCCTCAAAACCTGGCTGAAGGCTCAGTTTGCCGCTAGGAAGTTTCAACAACATTCGAAAAAATGAGCTTTTTTCGAATTTCCCTGACCATTCAGCAAAAAAGGGATAAAACCTATGAAAGCGAAACCCCACTCCACAAATAGCATTTTCTGTCGGCCCTGGGGCCAAAATCAGTTGAACGCAAAACTATCCCCCTCAAAACACTGAATTCTCAGTTCGCCCTAGCAAAGTTCAATAAAAAAACGAGTTTTTCGCGTTTCTCTAACTTTGAGGAAAAAGGGGATGAAAACTTCAAAACGAAACCCAACTCACAGATATCGTTCTTCACTGGTCTTGGAACCGAAATCAATTTTGCTCGCGAGCTCTAACTCCCCTCAAAGCATGACTGAATTCTCAGTTCGCCGGTAGGAAGGTTTAGAAATACTCGAAAAATGAGCTATTTCAAAATTTCTCTGACCATTCAGCAAAAATGGATAAAGCCTATGAAAACGAAACCCCCACTCCACAAATATCATTTTCTGTCGGCCCTGGGGGCCAAAATCAGTTGAACGCAAAACTATCCCCCTCAAAACACTGAATTCTCAGTTCGCCCTAGCAAAGTTCAATTAAAAAACGAGTTTTTCGCGTTTCTCTAACTTTGAGGAAAAAGGGGATGAAAACTTCAAAACGAAAGCCAACTCACAGATATCGTTCTTCACTGGTCTTGGAACCGAAATCAATTTTGCTCGCGAGCTCTAACTCCCCTCAAAGCATGACTGAATTCTCAGTTCGCCGGTAGGAAGGTTTAGAAATACTCGAAAAATGAGCTATTTTAAAATTTCTCTGACCATTCAGCAAAAATGGATAAAACCTATGAAAGCGAAACCCCACTCCACAAATAGCATTTTCTGTCGCCCCCGGGGCCAAAATCAATTGAATGCAAAACTATCCCCCTCAAAACCTGGCTGAAGGCTCAGTTTGCCGCTAGGAAGTTTCAACAACATTCGAAAAAATGAGCTTTTTTCGAATTTCTCTGACCATTCAGAAAAAAGGGATAAAACCTATGAAAGCGAAACCCCACTCCACAGATAGCATTTCCTGTCGGCCCTGGGGCCAAAATCAGTTGACTGCAAAACTATCGCCCTCAAAGCATGACTGAATTCTCAGTTCGCCGGTAGGAAGGTTTAGAAATACTCGAAAAATGAGCTATTTTAAAATTTCTCTGACCATTCAGCAAAAAAGGGATAAAACCTATGAAAACGAAACCCCACTCCACAAATAGCATTTTCTGTCGGCCCCCGGGGCCAAAATCAATTGAATGCAAAACTATCCCCCTCAAAACCTGGCTGAAGGCTCAGTTTGCCGCTAGGAAGTTTCAACAACATTCGAAAAAATGAGCTTTTTTCGAATTTCCCTGACCATTCAGCAAAAAAGGGATAAAACCTATGAAAGCGAAACCCCACTCCACAAATAGCATTTTCTGTCGGCCCTGGGGCCAAAATCAGTTGAACGCAAAACTATCCCCCTCAAAACACTGAATTCTCAGTTCGCCCTAGCAAAGTTCAATTAAAAAACGAGTTTTTCGCGTTTCTCTAACTTTGAGGAAAAAGGGGATGAAAACTTCAAAACGAAAGCCAACTCACAGATATCGTTCTTCACTGGTCTTGGAACCGAAATCAATTTTGCTCGCGAGCTCTAACTCCCCTCAAAGCATGACTGAATTCTCAGTTCGCCGGTAGGAAGGTTTAGAAATACTCGAAAAATGAGCTATTTTAAAATTTCTCTGACCATTCAGCAAAAATGGATAAAACCTATGAAAGCGAAACCCCACTCCACAAATAGCATTTTCTGTCGCCCCCGGGGCCAAAATCAATTGAATGCAAAACTATCCCCCTCAAAACCTGGCTGAAGGCTCAGTTTGCCGCTAGGAAGTTTCAACAACATTCGAAAAAATGAGCTTTTTTCGAATTTCTCTGACCATTCAGAAAAAAGGGATAAAACCTATGAAAGCGAAACCCCACTCCACAGATAGCATTTCCTGTCGGCCCTGGGGCCAAAATCAGTTGACTGCAAAACTATCGCCCTCAAAGCATGACTGAATTCTCAGTTCGCCGGTAGGAAGGTTTAGAAATACTCGAAAAATGAGCTATTTTAAAATTTCTCCGACCATTCAGCAAAAATGGATAAAACCTATGAAAGCGAAACCCCACTCCACAGATAGCATTTCCTGTCGGCCCTGGGGCCAAAATCAGTTGAATGCAAAACTATCCGCTTCAAAACATGACTGAATTCTCAGTTCGCCCTAGCAAAGTTCAATAAAAAAACGAGTTTTTCGCGTTTCTCTAACTTTGAGGAAAAAGGGGATGAAAACTTCAAAACGAAAGCCAACTCACAGATATCGTTCTTCACTGGTCTTGGAACCGAAATCAATTTTGCTCGCGAGCTCTAACTCCCCTCAAAGCATGACTGAATTCTCAGTTCGCCGGTAGGAAGGTTTAGAAATACTCGAAAAATGAGCTATTTTAAAATTTCTCTGACCATTCAGCAAAAAAGGGATAAAACCTATGAAAACGAAACCCCACTCCACAAATAGCATTTTCTGTCGGCCCCCGGGGCCAAAATCAATTGAATGCAAAACTATCCCCCTCAAAACCTGGCTGAAGGCTCAGTTTGCCGCTAGGAAGTTTCAACAACATTCGAAAAAATGAGCTTTTTTCGAATTTCCCTGACCATTCAGCAAAAAAGGGATAAAACCTATGAAAGCGAAACCCCACTCCACAAATAGCATTTTCTGTCGGCCCTGGGGCCAAAATCAGTTGAACGCAAAACTATCCCCCTCAAAACACTGAATTCTCAGTTCGCCCTAGCAAAGTTCAATAAAAAAACGAGTTTTTCGCGTTTCTCTAACTTTGAGGAAAAAGGGGATGAAAACTTCAAAACGAAACCCAACTCACAGATATCGTTCTTCACTGGTCTTGGAACCGAAATCAATTTTGCTCGCGAGCTCTAACTCCCCTCAAAGCATGACTGAATTCTCAGTTCGCCGGTAGGAAGGTTTAGAAATACTCGAAAAATGAGCTATTTTAAAATTTCTCTGACCATTCAGCAAAAAAGGGATAAAACCTATGAAAACGAAACCCCACTCCACAAATAGCATTTTCTGTCGGCCCCCGGGGCCAAAATCAATTGAATGCAAAACTATCCCCCTCAAAACCTGGCTGAAGGCTCAGTTTGCCGCTAGGAAGTTTCAACAACATTCGAAAAAATGAGCTTTTTTCGAATTTCCCTGACCATTCAGCAAAAAAGGGATAAAACCTATGAAAGCGAAACCCCACTCCACAAATAGCATTTTCTGTCGGCCCTGGGGCCAAAATCAGTTGAACGCAAAACTATCCCCCTCAAAACACTGAATTCTCAGTTCGCCCTAGCAAAGTTCAATTAAAAAACGAGTTTTTCGCGTTTCTCTAACTTTGAGGAAAAAGGGGATGAAAACTTCAAAACGAAAGCCAACTCACAGATATCGTTCTTCACTGGTCTTGGAACCGAAATCAATTTTGCTCGCGAGCTCTAACTCCCCTCAAAGCATGACTGAATTCTCAGTTCGCCGGTAGGAAGGTTTAGAAATACTCGAAAAATGAGCTATTTTAAAATTTCTCTGACCATTCAGCAAAAAAGGGATAAAACCTATGAAAACGAAACCCCACTCCACAAATAGCATTTTCTGTCGGCCCCCGGGGCCAAAATCAATTGAATGCAAAACTATCCCCCTCAAAACCTGGCTGAAGGCTCAGTTTGCCGCTAGGAAGTTTCAACAACATTCGAAAAAATGAGCTTTTTTCGAATTTCCCTGACCATTCAGCAAAAAAGGGATAAAACCTATGAAAGCGAAACCCCACTCCACAAATAGCATTTTCTGTCGGCCCTGGGGCCAAAATCAGTTGAACGCAAAACTATCCCCCTCAAAACACTGAATTCTCAGTTCGCCCTAGCAAAGTTCAATTAAAAAACGAGTTTTTCGCGTTTCTCTAACTTTGAGGAAAAAGGGGATGAAAACTTCAAAACGAAAGCCAACTCACAGATATCGTTCTTCACTGGTCTTGGAACCGAAATCAATTTTGCTCGCGAGCTCTAACTCCCCTCAAAGCATGACTGAATTCTCAGTTCGCCGGTAGGAAGGTTTAGAAATACTCGAAAAATGAGCTATTTTAAAATTTCTCTGACCATTCCGCAAAAAAGGGATAAAACCTATGAAAACGAAACCCCACTCCACAAATAGCATTTTCTGTCGGCCCCCGGGGCCAAAATCAATTGAATGCAAAACTATCCCCCTCAAAACTTGGCTGAAGGCTCAGTTTGCCGCTAGGAAGTTTCAACAACATTCGAAAAAATGAGCTTTTTTCGAATTTCCCTGACCATTCAGCAAAAAAGGGATAAAACCTATGAAAGCGAAACCCCACTCCACAAATAGCATTTTCTGTCGGCCCTGGGGCCAAAATCAGTTGAACGCAAAACTATCCCCCTCAAAACACTGAATTCTCAGTTCGCCCTAGCAAAGTTCAATTAAAAAACGAGTTTTTCGCGTTTCTCTAACTTTGAGGAAAAAGGGGATGAAAACTTCAAAACGAAAGCCAACTCACAGATATCGTTCTTCACTGGTCTTGGAACCGAAATCAATTTTGCTCGCGAGCTCTAACTCCCCTCAAAGCATGACTGAATTCTCAGTTCGCCGGTAGGAAGGTTTAGAAATACTCGAAAAATGAGCTATTTTAAAATTTCTCTGACCATTCCGCAAAAAAGGGATAAAACCTATGAAAACGAAACCCCACTCCACAAATAGCATTTTCTGTCGGCCCCCGGGGCCAAAATCAATTGAATGCAAAACTATCCCCCTCAAAACTTGGCTGAAGGCTCAGTTTGCCGCTAGGAAGTTTCAACAACATTCGAAAAAATGAGCTTTTTTCGAATTTCCCTGACCATTCAGCAAAAAAGGGATAAAACCTATGAAAGCGAAACCCCACTCCACAAATAGCATTTTCTGTCGGCCCTGGGGCCAAAATCAGTTGAACGCAAAACTATCCCCCTCAAAACACTGAATTCTCAGTTCGCCCTAGCAAAGTTCAATAAAAAAACGAGTTTTTCGCGTTTCTCTAACTTTGAGGAAAAAGGGGATGAAAACTTCAAAACGAAAGCCAACTCACAGATATCGTTCTTCACTGGTCTTGGAACCGAAATCAATTTTGCTCGCGAGCTCTAACTCCCCTCAAAGCATGACTGAATTCTCAGTTCGCCGGTAGGAAGGTTTAGAAATACTCGAAAAATGAGCTATTTCAAAATTTCTCTGACCATTCAGCAAAAATGGATAAAGCCTATGAAAACGAAACCCCCACTCCACAAATATCATTTTCTGTCGGCCCTGGGGGCCAAAATCAGTTGAACGCAAAACTATCCCCCTCAAAACACTGAATTCTCAGTTCGCCCTAGCAAAGTTCAATTAAAAAACGAGTTTTTCGCGTTTCTCTAACTTTGAGGAAAAAGGGGATGAAAACTTCAAAACGAAAGCCAACTCACAGATATCGTTCTTCACTGGTCTTGGAACCGAAATCAATTTTGCTCGCGAGCTCTAACTCCCCTCAAAGCATGACTGAATTCTCAGTTCGCCGGTAGGAAGGTTTAGAAATACTCGAAAAATGAGCTATTTTAAAATTTCTCTGACCATTCAGCAAAAATGGATAAAACCTATGAAAGCGAAACCCCACTCCACAAGTAGCATTTTCTGTCGGCCCCCGGGGCCAAAATCAATTGAATGCAAAACTATCCCCCTCAAAACATGACTGAATTCTCAGTTCGCCGGTAGGAAGGTTTAGAAATACTCGAAAAATGAGCTATTTTAAAATTTCTCCGACCATTCAGCAAAAATGGATAAAACCTATGAAAGCGAAACCCCACTCCACAGATAGCATTTCCTGTCGGCCCTGGGGCCAAAATCAGTTGAATGCAAAACTATCCGCTTCAAAACATGACTGAATTCTCAGTTCGCCCTAGCAAAGTTCAATAAAAAAAAGAGTTTTTCGCGTTTCTCTAACTTTGAGGAAAAAGGGGATGAAAACTTCAAAACGAAACCCAACTCACAGATATCGTTCTTCACTGGTCTTGGAACCGAAATCAATTTTGCTCGCGAGCTCTAACTCCCCTCAAAGCATGACTGAATTCTCAGTTCGCCGGTAGGAAGGTTTAGAAATACTCGAAAAATGAGCTTTTTTAGAATTTCCCTGACCATTCAGCAAAATAGGGATAAAACCTATGAAAGCGAAACCCCTCTCCATAAATAGCATTTTCTGTCGGCCCCCGGGGCCAAAATCAGTTGAATGCAAAACTATCGCCCTCAAAGCATGACTGAATTCTCAGTTTGCCGCTAGGAAGTTTCAACAACATTCGAAAAAATGAGCTTTTTTCGAATTTTTCTGAAGATTCAGCAAAAAAGGGATAAAACCTATGAAAGCGAAACCCCACTCCACAAATAGCATTTTCTGTCGGCCCTGGGGCCAAAATCAGTTGAATGCAAAACTATCCCCTTCAAAACATGACTGAATTCTCAGTTCGCCCTAGCAAAGTTCAATAAAAAAAAGAGTTTTTCGCGTTTCTCTAACTTTGAGGAAAAAGGGGATGAAAACTTCAAAACGAAACCCAACTCACAGATATCGTTCTTCACTGGTCTTGGAACCGAAATCAATTTTGCTCGCGAGCTCTAACTCCCCTCAAAGCATGACTGAATTCTCAGTTCGCCGGTAGGAAGGTTTAGAAATACTCGAAAAATGAGCTTTTTTAGAATTTCCCTGACCATTCAGCAAAATAGGGATAAAACCTATGAAAGCGAAACCCCTCTCCATAAATAGCATTTTCTGTCGGCCCCCGGGGCCAAAATCAGTTGAATGCAAAACTATCGCCCTCAAAGCATGACTGAATTCTCAGTTTGCCGCTAGGAAGTTTCAACAACATTCGAAAAAATGAGCTTTTTTCGAATTTTTCTGAAGATTCAGCAAAAAAGGGATAAAACCTATGAAAGCGAAACCCCACTCCACAAATAGCATTTTCTTTCGGCCCTGGGGCCAAAATCAGTTGAATGCAAAACTATCCCCTTCAAAACATGACTGAATTCTCAGTTCGCCCTAGCAAAGTTCAATAAAAAAAAGAGTTTTTCGCGTTTCTCTAACTTTGAGGAAAAAGGGGATGAAAACTTCAAAACGAAATCCAACTCACAGATATCGTTCTTCACTGGTCTTGGAACCGAAATCAATTTTGCTCGCGAGCTCTAACTCCCCTCAAAGCATGACTGAATTCTCAGTTCGCCGGTAGGAAGGTTTAGAAATACTCGAAAAACTGAGCTTTTTTCGAATTTCCCTGACCATTCAGCGGAATAGGGATAAAACCTATGAAAGCGAAACCCCACTCCACAAATAGCATTTTCTGTCGGCCCCCGGGGCCAAAATCAATTGAATGCAAAACTATCGCCCTCAAAGTATGACTGAATTCTCAGTTCGCCCTAGCAAAGTTCAATAGTCCCTGACCATTCAGCAGAATAGGGATAAAACCTATGAAAGCGAAACCCCACTCCACAAATAGCATTTTCTGTCGGCCCCCGGGGCCAAAATCAGTTGAATGCAAAACTATCGCCCTCAAAGCATGACTGAATTCTCAGTTCGCCAGTAGGAATTTTCAACAACATTCGAAAAACTGAGCTTTTTTCGAATTTCCCTGACCATTCAGCAGAATAGGGATAAAACCTATGAAAGCGAAACCCCACTCCACAAATAGCATTTTCTGTCGGCCTCCGGGGCCAAAATCAATTGAATGCAAAACTATCCCCCTCAAAACATGACTGAATTCTCAGTTCGCCGGTAGGAAGGTTTAGAAATACTCGAAAAATGAGCTATTTTAAAATTTCTCTGACCATTCAGCAAAAATGGATAAAACCTATGAAAACGAAACCCCCACTCCACAAATATCATTTTCTGTCGGCCCTGGGGCCAAAATCAGTTGAACGCAAAACTATCCCCCTCAAAACACTGAATTCTCAGTTCGCCCTAGCAAAGTTCAATAAAAAAACGAGTTTTTGCGTTTCTCTAACTTTGAGGAAAAAGGGGATGAAAACTTCAAAACGAAACCCAACTCACAGATATCGTTCTTCACTGGTCTTGGAACTAAAATCAATTTTGCTCGCGAGCTCTAACTCCCCTCAAAGCATGACTGAATTCTCAGTTCGCCGGTAGGAAGGTTTAGAAATACTCGAAAAATGAGCTATTTTAAAATTTCTCTGATCATTCAACAAAAAAGGGATAAAACCTAGGAAACGAAACCCCACTCCACAAATATCATTTTCTGTGGGCCCTCGGGGCCAAAATCAATTGAGCAAAACTATCCCCCTCAAAGCCTGGCTGAAGGCTCACTTTGCCGCTAGGAAGTTCTGCAAAACACGAGTTTTTCGCAAATTTCTCTGAACTCTGAGGAAAAAAAGGATGAAAATTTCAAAACGAAATCCATTCCACAAATATCGTTTTTTACCGGCCTTGGCACCAAAATCAATTTTGAATGCTCGCGAACTCTGACTCCCTCAAAACCTGACTGAAGGCTCAGTTCGCCGCTAGGAATGTTGAGCAAAAACTTACGTGATGGATCTCCAATTACACAAAGCGTTGAATCTGGATGCTCATGAACTAAAATTCCCTTGAAAAATTTGCTTAAATGCTCAGTTTATCGCTAGAAAACCAAAATTAGCTTGTTAGCAATATCCTCATAGGTGAGTTTTTCGTGGTTACATATGGGATTTGAGCGGAAAAGAGAATGAAACTTTCAAAATGAGGCCCCACTTCAGAGAACGCCGATTTTACCGCCCATCCGGGCCAAAATTAATTGAATGCTCAGTCTTCCGCTGAGGAAGCCAAATTTTTAGCATAGTTGTTCTGTAAGGCAGAGTTTAGTGGTATTTTGCTGATATTTGTGCGGAAGGCTCTACTCCATAGAAGGTTAACTTTTTGTGAAAAAATGTCCCATGAAGAGTCAAATAAGAGCCGTGAGCTCCAATAGGTAGCAAAATACTGCTTGCATGCGTGCACGACAGTACAAAATGACACAAGCGATCAATAACCTTCTTCGTACCCCATCGGCGAGAGCCAGTGTGACAGAAACACAACAACAATTTCTCGCCCAGAATAATGACTACCTATATACCGTGAATACCTATATTTAGGTAATCGATAATCCTGAAATGTATTATTTTTGTGATCAGCCTTCACACATACACCCCTGTGCCAAATGCTAGCCGCTTAGCTCAATGTTGGAAAATGTCCGCTCCGCCCCGGGACCCATAGTGCGAGCGAATCTCTCGCCGGCATAATGGCTACTGGCCTCTCCTCTCGCCATCACTGAGCGCCGTTATATTTTCGCATTCCTTTTTCTGGATTCCTTCAGCAACTGGACCCTCCGTCACGCTGGGGTTAAGGATAGGAGGGACGCAGAAAACTCTGCCGTCGCGCTTGAAAGGATCGAATGTATATTATAGTAAGGATATAGATTTAGAACTTATATGCATAGAAGTATGCCATCAATAACCGCGCGGGGAAAAAAGCTGTCATTATGCGGATTTTCGCGGATTACGGATCCTTTTTGTCAATCTTCCCATGCTCGAAACCACAGACGCAATTGTTGACTATCTCGTCTGAAAAGGGAAGGATACTTGGTCAAAGTGGCGTTTCTCTATGAAAATCTACACTATCTTACAGAGCAGAGAACGCTGATTCCATGCTATCGATATCTGCAAAGCGCTTCTGGGAGGGGAGTTATGGAAATTTTTTGAGGTAAAAATTCAATGGCTAATGTGAAACAAGGTGTTGAGGTCTTTCCAGTGCTTGAAAGGAGTATTGACTATCAAGAGTTTATTATATGAAGGTATTAATTGCATAAAGTACCCTTGCAGTGATTATGGCCCGATTTGAGCTCACAGACTACAGTTCTGGGTAATTTTATAGAGCCGCGCGCTCAAATTTTTGCTTCAAAAGGTTCCCATGACTCCCCTCATAGAAGCGCCTTCCAGACAGTGAAAGCAGATTCGGATTTACCGTCCCATGCTCTCACGATGTTGTACATCTCCTATGAAAATCCCACTTCGACCAAGTATCCTTCCCTTGAAAGATGAGGTATTACTCGACCCAAGAAATTTGTTTAATAAAGGAATTTATTGTACTCTTCATATTCCTGTCTTAATTTTCATTGATTTTGGAAGGAATTAAATATAGTTCAGAATCTACATTGAACTGAGGAACGAGGGAGCTTAAGCTATGTCTCAAATACAATTTACAACAGGATTACTTAACGATTGTTTTAAGCATTTGATAGATAAAATACAGAAACATGCAAAAAGTTTTAACAATATTTGTGTTTAATCGTTGAGCACTATGGTTTTGGGAATAAAAACTATACCGGTAACGCAGTTTCTCTAGTTTCCCTCGTCAGTAGTTTCCAGAAAAGCCTCAAGATCATAGCGAAAGAATTCAACAAAAACTTACGTCCAAAGCCAAATCCAAGCAGAAAAGAGAGAGGGAAAATAAAGCTGAATTTGCCAAAAACACATGTGATAATCAAAACGTAGAACGAATGGCATGGAAATCGATTGCAACCTCAAAAATGATTGTCCTACTATAGTGAGCAGAAAGCACCAGCGTTTTATGTCTTGGCAACTCATGTGAGGGGAATGAAGAGGCAAGCAAACCGTATTTACGCATTATGAATGGTCTATCGAGGAGTATGCGATGTATAAAAACCCTACATTCCCATCCGTTACTTTCAGACGTCTTACTAACAAATAAGCCTTTTCAGTTAAAGGGGCCTTTCCAAATGACACCTGAAAGAAGTTATGAGTGTTTGAAAGCCTAAATTGTCAATTTAGGTGCCTAAAATTAGCGAAAAGCTGTACAAAAACATCTATGCGGATTTCCAAAGGCTGCATCACTTTCTTAAAGTCGATGTACTTGATACGAGTTTGATTTTCTATTTTCAACTGCTTTTGTATGGCTCTTCGCTAGTTCTATGCCGCTCATAGTATAAGAAATGTTTCCCCCAAGTCTCATAACTTTTTCCAGAAAGTCGTTTCGCGGTAAAGCTAAACAGATTTGTGATCAGCGTTCATGAAGTGTCTAGTGATATAAGTTGTAGAAAAGCCGCTTTGACTGAAAAGGGTTTTCTCGCAACTTTATTCTTTTTTTGAATGCGCATAATGGGAAGAACTTCTATATGTTTTAAGTCTGCAGTACAAGTATTAGTATTGTACATATATCAGGGTACAATAATTCCCATTGTGGATAACTCTTAACTTTGAAGTACGCTTTCGTTCTATAGGTGCTAAATTCTACCTGTTCTTTGAATTTTCGTAAGAAATTTGCTTTCGTCAAAATATCAATCTTCTTTCAGACCCTGATGAACTACTAGGTCATTTCACAATTCGTAGAGTTTTCTCTCGTTCTCATTTCTTTGAGGAGGGGTTGATTTGCGGCAAGATGCGTATATCATCGAGAAGATGATCATGCTCTTCAAAATAACCTAATCATTTTCCATGAAGCTGATCTGTTTTGATTTCTCAGCTTCTAATAAAGAATTCTTCAAAAAAACAAAAAGAAGCATTTTCGGCACTTGCTCTATTTTCTTATAAAAAAAGAGCGTTTTGCTCAGATTTCTTTGCCGAGTATGAAATATGGCTTTTTCTCGTCAATATGAGACAAAAAGGCTTGGATTGCTTAAAAAACAAATTTGGGTATCACCCGAACGAGACTTTTTGCAGGATGGGCAGGAGGTTCTACACCGAACTTTGCTAGGCAAGAACAAGATGGTCGCCCATACCATACCCAACTGCACGTCTAAACAAATCCCTGCACAAAAGGTCTAATAAAAAGGTCCAGTGAACTTTTCTGTACGACAACTTGTCCCCACGGCATCGTCGTCATAACTGTCTTGCAAAACTTGACCAGGAGGTACATCAGTTCAATGTATCTCTGAAATCTCACTCAAGCATATTGTCATCTGTTCCAGTCTTCCACGAATCATATGAACGGCGTCTGTTTTGATTTTGAATATGATCTCAGTCGCTGATTAGACGTTTTTTTTTGGGCCAGACCAGCTGAGTTTCGGAAAAACGGAACTGAAAATCTGAGAATGCGGTTAGAAAGCTCCGCGCAATAACGGAACATGCATCGCTGATTGAATTCTGTCAAAATTTTGTCATTTCGCTGAGTTATAAAAACTCTAGGAACTTATGAAAAGACTTAACATATGTGAAATAAGATAGAACCTTGGCTTAGCGTACTTGTCATCGTCTTCATGAACTCGTACTTCATATGTACTTTCTGGTATCGCTCACATTTTTTTCTACTCTTATTCTACTTAATGGTAAACGTACCAAGTTTTTGGGAAAATTATTGTAGTAAAACACTGACTACTTTAACGGAGAGCACTGCGAACAGAAGATGAGCTTTGGGCTCAACAGTGCGCTTCTAGCTTCATGGTCAGGTTGTATAAAGTTGGAAACTGCTGAGAATATATGAGCCGCTTGACAGAATATTCATCGAAAAAGCTCATTGTCTTCCAAAGCTTTTGCAAAAGATGAAGGGCTTGCATTGTTGGTAAAACACACATTTTTGGCTGCAGTGTTAGAGAAAGATAATTGTAAAAACCCAGAGCGATCGTTGTACACAGTTTCTTTGAAATTGACGTCAGGTTTCATTCTTTACTTGTACTGCTTCAGCTGCGCTCTTTTATGGAGCGCTGGTCTCTCGCATATCTTCTAGGAAGTGGTGAGAATGAGTGTTTCCCTATAACCACGAATAGCAATTTATATGCTTTGTAGGTATGGGGCAGTTAGTGCAACTTTATTTGTTCAGACCACACCCACGGTGAGCAGCTTCATCGCATAAAAATTATTTTCAAGGTGCACTATTTTGTAATGTCACCTTGCATTACAAACGTATGTCGCATCCCATGCTTACGCAACAGGGCGATCTCAAAAAGAAATTGAGTTGACAGAGCAATGCAAACTTTACAAATTGGCTTACGTAAAATTACAACTCAAAACGTGCAAGATAATTTACGTAAAGTTTGAACTCAACGTGGAAGATGTTATATTCGAAAGATCAAATCTTCGTCTATATCAAGTCCTGCGGGACTTACATGAGTTATAAATTTGTGCAAATGACTTGTTTATACTTGTAAATAATTAAAATATTTTTTAAAAAATTTTTAAAAATTTATTTCAGCCTTATAAGAATAATTTTTTTGTGCGTGGCTGACGTAACGCACCTCCATTAGGAAAATATTTCTGTCGTCCCCACCCCCCCCCCCCCCGAGCCGAAATCCTGGGTACGCCACTGCCACATCGATATTCACAGGCACCGTAGATAACATATTCCATGGCTAGAATAAGAAAATATGCGAAAGATACAAAAATGTCTCGTTTCTGCGGAATTTTTTGCCAATTTCGATGTTTCTCGCGAAATGGTTGTACTAATAAAAGTTCATACACAGCACTGATTGCGAGAAGGTAAAGGCTACTGCATGACGAAGGCGCGAAAGCAGTTACTTGTGCGAAGGCGAATGCGGCGCGCGTATCCTTCTCGTTGTAAATCCTGCGTCTCATGCGCTCTTCGACTAATAGAGCCGCGTTTGCGCCCAAAGATAATGCGCCGTCATGCAGCAGTTTACAATTGTTTTGACGGAAGTTTGCCAAGTCAGGTTCTGTCGACTTTTAGCCGTGGAATCCACGCAAAATGCATGTACGTATGTGCGATGTGGAGAGTTTATGAGTGAGTATTTTCAGGGTCCGTAGGATTTTTTGCACAATTTTTTCTAATTTTTCGGGTGACGAAATTTCTAAATTTGAGCGTCAACCTTCACGTGCTGAAAAAGCAAATGTTACTACAAGTTGTAGAGCCTCATTTGCTCTACGTTGTTCTATTTTTTGTACAGTGCTGCGATATCACATGATATCACATAATGAGATATTATTAGGTTGTCCGGAAATTAATGCTCGTTTTGAATTTCAGCCGCAATAAGTCATACATTTCTCATTTCTAGATCTCAGACAATTGCATCGGGAAGTTCGCGGGTGCTTGCTCGACCACCAATCATCCATGCCGCGAGCTGCCCGGTATAAACCGATATTGGACCCGATAAGTGACCGCGGCGCATCCTGTAACTGCCCGATAGCTGATCCGATTAGCATGCTTGTAAGGCCTAGTAAGAGTGAAGAATCTTTTAACCTGTGTTTCACGAGGACTTGTGTGCTAATTGAGCAATTTGTTAGCTCACTATCGACATCATCTAATATTGACATTCATCCAACTGCTGAGGTTTAGTTCGTAAGCATAAGAACCCAATTCTGTCAGATAGGACCAAATCAAAAAGCGATACCTAGCGCCATGAACTTTTGAGGTAGCCCCATCGCTGCGACGTACCTCACGCTGGTTGCGTCTTAATCTACAGCGCGTAAGAAGTGCGGCCTTTGATAAGGCCCGCGGCCCGCCGAGTGAGGTGGTTCGGCCGCGACCCTCCCGATGACCTCTTCCCAATTTCAACTTTGACCGCGGCGTTCCCGGTAAAATATACATGGGCCGCGGCGTGCGGGGCTGAAGCTTTAAGGGCCGCGGCACGCCATGCAACACGCTTTGGGGCCGCGAACATTCCGATGCAATTGTCTGAGATAGTACGCAAAGTACCATTCGATAGAGCAAAGCAAGCTCTACAAGATGGCCATCTTACTTTTGCAACAGCTCTTATCCACTTCGAGTTTCGAGCCAAAAACTGGAAAGATTCAGCAGCTCAAAAAATCGAAAAAAATCGCAACTCAGTTCACAAAAATCCTACAAAAATTCTTACTTGCTCACGTAAACACTATCCGCATAAAACATCTATATACGCCTTTGCCGTATGTTGGAAATCAAGAAAACGGAAATTTTCGTGCATTTGCCAAAGTGATGCTGTGTCGTCGCCACATAGGTAGTTGCATACCACAAACGTGTAGAAGTACAAACGTAAATTCTCAGCCCTTTACAAGCTTTAGTTCTCGAGAAATTTGAATTTTAGCTTGGACCACTTAACTAGGGAAAGCTATATTCGGTATTTCTCGAGAACTAAAGCTTATAAGGAGCCGAAAATTTGAGTTTGTACTTCTACAGGCTTGTATCATACAACTATGTGTGTGGGGATTGCACAGCATCACTTTGGCAAATGCACGAAAATTCCCGTTTTCTTGGTTTCTAATGGTGGGAAAAATGCGGCAAAGGCGTATATAGATGTCTTATGTGAAATGTGTTTACGTGAGCGAGTATGAATTTTGTAATGAATGCATTTTTTTGAACTGAGTTACGATTTTTTCTCGATTTTCCGGCAGCTGAGTCTTTTTACTTTTTACCTTAAAACTCGAGGTGGATAAGAGCTGTTGCAAAAGCAAGAGAGCCGTCTTGTAGAGCTTGCTTTGCCCTATTGAAAGGTACTTCGCAACTTATTTGGAAGTGAGAAGTGTATGAGTTATTGCGGTTGAAATTCAAAACGGGCATTGTTTTCCGGACAACCTAATACTTTTCAAACAATGATATTAACTCCGCACAAAAATGTTCAGTGTCGATTAGACATGATCATCACCAAAAACTTAATTTATGTCGCATTTGTGACAAGATTCCAATAGACAAAGAAAATTTCATCGGTTGACACTAAAGGATTCTATGGTGTAGAATAGGTCAACCGTTAACCGCAGCATTCTTTACATACCACTAAAAGAGAAGACATTTTCAACTGCGCAGTCAGGCTTTTGTTCAGATCTGTTTTTTTCCAAAGAGCACTCATATATTTATAGTTTCAATGCAGATATGCTTAAGTCAGCTTTTGTGCATGACCTAGATTTAGAAGTGGAAGTTGCAGAAATAAATACAAGTCGTGTTAATTTCACAATGATGCTAACAGGGGAAGGATACTTGGATGCCGTAGCCATTCATAATGAATTGTATACCAAAAAATGCGCTTTTGAATGCTGGTTCGTAGACTTTCTTTCATATTTGCGAAACGATAATCTGAATGGAGTTATGATTTTTTTCATTAAAAAAAGTGCGTTCCTGCGGAGGGTCAAAATCATCAATAAAAAAATTTTCTCTCCTTTCCAAATGCTGAGTATGATCCAGATAGTCTAAATAAATATTACTACGTCTAAAATTTTCTTCAGTAGCATCAAACGGTAGGCTA
This sequence comes from Cylicocyclus nassatus, assembly GCA_958299035.1. Lineage (NCBI taxonomy): Eukaryota > Metazoa > Nematoda > Chromadorea > Rhabditida > Strongylidae > Cylicocyclus > Cylicocyclus nassatus. The sequence continues at coordinate 60,963,991 of CATQJL010000305.1, forward strand.
GATCAAATCTGGTGATTTTTACTATACAAAAGTAGGCTAAATTTTCAAGGAAAAAAGTTCATAACTTTCTTCAAAAGATCGTTTCGCAGATTTCGAGCACAGATTCAGAATCTGCATTCGAAGGCGCATTTTTGGTATACAAATCATTAGGAATGGCCGCGGCATCCAACTATCCTTCCCTTGTAAGAGCACTGGTTTTCCAAGAATTAGCTGTTCATTACACAATTGTAGTAATTTGCAAAAGTGTCACAAAAGTGTCTGTAAGGGTGTGTGATAATTTAACAAAGATGTCATAGAACGACTTGGAGCTTTCATTCAATTTCTCATCTTTTATTTCATCTCTTTTTAGCTCTTTATTCTTCATTCAACCACCACCTAACACAAGCTCATCAAATCTACATTTTCTTTGGCAAATTTTTCTTTGGCAATGTCTATTCAGCAAGTCCTCAGTGCTTTTTGATGTTATTTCTCTCGAAAATCCAACTAGACCTGAACTAAACCTGTAAAATTCATTGTCTTTTGGTTTCGTCTCTGAAAATGGACATTCTGTCTTTGATTTATATCCTCTGCTTTTGTGGTACGCCTTAGAGCGTATTGAATAAATAAATAACAATAAATAAAGATCTAAGAATAAAGACCCCTACAATGGTCGGTCGCCTCATCGTGGCGTGGGGGTGACACTAGGTGTCGAACTGCGATGCACAGCCGAGTGTATACTCTGGTAGGGTCTCCCAAGCTGTGAAGGAGTTCGAGGTTTCCGGTTTCGGCCGGATGCCTAGCTAAGAACCGGCCACGCCAGATCCCCCGCCGTCTGGCTTCTTCTCGTCGCTAGGCGGTCCCTCCCCGCTCCAAGCACGGGGTCAGCGATCGCCCCGTGGAAATCAAGAGTAAGCCTAGTAAGCCACCTCTTGTAGGGGAAAATTCATATTACTCCTCCAGTTAGAAGATTAGAAAGAAACCCTGCACATCGTATCTCGCCTACGGCGCCGGGTGGTAGCAAGAACGATGTCAGGGTACTCAGGGCGCCTTTCGGATTGGACAAAAACGACACGTCTGCCCGGACGACACACCATGGAGACTGCCTCATGCTCTGCACCTACAACGCCAGGGCAATCTCCACAAGCGCCGACCTCCACGCTATTCTCGGCGCTGCAGAGCACATCAACTACCACATCATCGCTCTGCAGGAAACGAAGTCCAGGAAGAAGGACGTGCGACAGATGATTGATGGGACGCTCATCATTCGTGGTGAGAAGGTTCCATCACAAAACGTGGGAGGCGTTGGCTTTGTCATCCACCCATCTATCGTCCATCTTGTCCATTCGCACGAGATCCTATCACCTCGACTAGGCATCCTACGACTACGCCCTCCACATCAGAAGACCATCAGCATCATCAACTGCTATTCTCCAACATCAGCAGCTGACGAATCAGAACTAGATGCTTTCTACGAAGATGTGGAGGAGGTCGTCCGCAACGAGAAGTCCTTTTACAAGTTTGTTGTGGGCGACTTTAACGCGAAAATCGGGATGCCACTGGAAAAGAAATATAGGATCGGGAAGTTTGGATATGGGCTCCGGAACGAAAACGGCAAGCGTCTTGTTGGGCTTCTCTCCGCCGCACGACTTTTTCATGGAAATTCCATCTTCATGAAGAAAGAACATCGCCGGTGAACATGGGAATCGCCCAACGGAACGACTCACGCGGAGATCGACCACATTCTCACCAACCGAAGTTGGAGCTTACTCGATGTCTCAGTAGTTCCATCCTTCTGCAGTGGCTCCAATCACCGCCTCCTTCGAGCAAAGATACGATTCAGTCGCAGGCTGGAAAAGAAAGTCTGTCACAGTACCGCAAGAAGGAAGAATGTCGTTCATGACGGTAACAGGTTAGAAGAGCTCATATCAAGTTGTGACTGGTCCATCGAGGAGGACCCGGAGAGTGCGCCTCAGTGACTTCTGAGAAGAACTTGGAATGCATTTCGAAGACCACCAAGGAATTGCTTGAAAGAAGAAGATTTCTGAGGCAGGATCCGAATGCAACCCATCTCGAGCGACTGATAGCCAACACCAGTTGCAGAGCAGCTTTGCAGGAGGATCTCAGGAAGTACAGGCAAGCCAAGATACTGAAAGCAGCCGAAGGAAGGCGAAGTCCCAGGGAGGGCCGAAGGGACCTCTGTGAATATCACGTACCGCTGGTTGCACTATCAAACAAAGACGGGACTCCGACTTCTTCCTGATACAAGATGGAATCTATCGCGAGGAACTCCTATACCAACCTCTTTCGCTCATCAACACCCGTGCCGATGCCCGTTGCCGCTGGAGAAGTGCCACCACGATTCTACCTGCTGAAGTGCGTATCGCGATACAGACCATGAAGACGTCCACGGCTCCAGGACCAGATCATCTTTCCGTCGAACTTCTGCGAGCCGGAGGACAACGTATACAGGAGATTCTAGCGTCGCATTTGACATCTTACCTTCAGAAAGAGAAGATTCCCGACCAGTGGAGAACGTAAAGAACCGTCTTTCTCTTCAAAAAGGGTGAACGGGAGGATCTTCGGAACTATCGTCCAATATGCCTGCTGAGTGTGCTGTACAAGCTTTTCACGAAGATTATCCTCGCTCGCATATCAAGGACACTGGATGAAGCCCAACCCCAAGAACAAGCTGGATTTCGCAAAGGATTCAGCTGCGTGGACCACATCCAGACCGTTTCGAGGGTCATAGAAGTCTGCCGGGAGTACCGACTGCCTCTCGTCTTAACCTTTGTCGACTACGAGAAAGCCTTTGACAGCGTCGAAACCAACACCATCCTGTCTGCGCTAGTCGATCAAGGAGTGGACCCAGCTTACGTGAGGACGTTAGCCGACTGCTACAAGGACTGTACAACGAAGATGCAGCTATTCCATCGCCCCCTGACCATACCAATCGAGAAGGGGGTCCGACAAGGCGACACAATCTCGCCGAAGCTGTTCACCGCGCCCTTGCAGTGGGTGATGAAGTCACTAGACTGGGACGAGAGAGGCATACGAGTTGATGGGAGATTCCTGTCCAACCTTCGTTTTGCGGACGACATCGTTCTCTTCTCGAGCAGTATCACCGAAGCAGAGACGATGCTGAAGGAACTGAACGAAGTAAGGAAGAAGATCGGACTGCGAATAAATCGGAAGAAGACTCAGTTCATGAGGAACGCCCTTTGCGAAGATGCTGAAATGGAATTGGAAGGCACCCCGATTATGGAGAAGTCTTCTTACGTGTATCTCGGACGTTCGATGAACATGGAGAACGACTTGAGGGAAGAACTTAACAGGAGAAGAAGAACAGCCTGGGCCGCCTTCGGGCCTCTGAAGCAAGCCACCGACCAACTGACGGACCCGGAGCTTCGTGCCCACCTATTCGACTCAACCGTTCTCCCGGCGCTCTGTTACGCAGCTGAGACTTGGGCCGACACTGTAGCCACGTCGAAAGCTTTACGGACCACGCACAGAGCGCTTGAGCGCATCTTCTGAAGATGACCCGACGCAAGCAACATTAGTCGGACTTCGCAGCACGGATATGAAAAGAATGTCCCGTCTTCGTGACCCAGCGGAATAGGTTGCGAAAGCCAAACACCGATGGGCCGGTCACATAATGAGAAGAACAGACGACAGATGGACACTAAGAACATCTGAGTGGATTACTCGCGAAACCAAACGTCCTCGAGGAAGACCACCGACGCTGGATACGACTTTCGCCCCTGGAACTCGTGAACGCAGCCACCGACGACGGCCAAGAAGATCGTGGATGTCTGAAGCGAGGGACAGAGAAATGGCAACTTCTGTACTGGGGCCCGCACGTCACGTGAGGACGGGCCATCTAAGTATCTAAGTATCTAAATAAAGATCTAAAAAATCCTGGGATGCCGTCAACTTGTTTAAAGATCGAGAACAAAGATAGCGCAGAAGTAGGCTTACTGTTTTGTGAATATGTACGCATTATACGGAGGTACACGCATTACAGCAAGTGGAAAGTTAATGCTCTTTGAGAAGACGTAAGAATTGACAGGAAAAAGGAAGACTTTCCTATTTAGTAATAGTGGTTCCGGTCTTTTTTGTAGCTTAATTTTTCTAGTAAAAATACTACATAAATACTACTAATATGACATTCTGAAGACATAGAATAAGCATTAGCCATTCTTTACATTCATCTCTTCGTTCGCTTTCAGAAAATATATAGATTGTGAGGATAGGATGCTAACAGTACCTGGTGAGGTGGAAAGAAACATGCTAAAATGGGCATGTTCCTTTATGCTCTTCAAATTAGCCATTGTAAGGCCGCAAAGGAACATGCTAACAGCATTGCTCCCTCCCCACATTCACCAGACACTTTTAACATTTTTCTCCTCACAGCCCATATACAGGATATCCTAAAATGACGTGCACATTGTTTAATCATAATGACTTTCCCGCCTTGATAATTTTCGTCAACCTTCGATACCATTTTGTAGAGCTGGCTTGAACCTTAAATTTACAGTACAGCATGTCACTTCATTCCGTAGGAACTTCGACAAAATTTTTAAACTATTGACGATCATATTTTGCCTTAGAAAAAACCAAACAAACCAAAAACTCTTACACTGAGTTAATCGAAGTCGCTGATTTTGAATATGAAATTTTCAACTGACAGTGATGTTCCTCTGAGTTATCCCAGGTGAACCGTGGCAACTGCTTTTCCAAAACTTGTCACACATGTGCTTACACCGTCAAGGAAGATGGAAACACTCGCAAAAAGTCGCCTCAACACATTCACGACAATACGACCCACCGGTGATTCATACGTGTTCTGCCGTTTCGGACACTACGACTCACCTTGGGTCGTAATCTTGAAGCTTTGTCAGTTTACGATGGAATTCCGCGGGTTCTGGCACAGCACATGATTGGGGATACCTAGGCGAAGTTCCAATAAGAGTGGTCCGTGATCGGGATACTGTAATGTAATGTTACGGTAGGGTATACCGTAAATAGAAATCCTTCTATATAAAGCTGAATGTCTGTTTGTATGTATGTATGTCTTTCTGTCTGTCTGTCTGTCTATCTGTATGTCTGTGTGTACGTATGTTCCGAATAGAAAATTCCATTTCTGAATCGATCGGGACCAAACTTGGCACAGATACACTTCGGGCCCCGGCGGGTGTCATAGGCTATTTTTCGTATCGATCGATATCGATTTTATCGATTTTTTGCAAAATTTGAGCTACGGGGCTGGGAGTTGGCACAGGGGGGTAATCGAGCATGCTGATCACCCCCGTGGGGGCGTTGTAGGTGGTATGTTAGAGGAAGCAGAGGTATGGCTTATCATGCGATGTATATTACTGTCCCAATCATTAATTGCCAAAGCCGTTGATAGATTTGCTAAAGATCCACTCCGTGTAACACAAATTTCACTCACTTTTGAACCTGAGATAGCTCCTGTACGTAAAAGCACAAAAGCTCTTGACAAACCTATATATGGAATGCTTTAAAAAATTTCACATTTTTATAGCGCTATACTATTGAAAACTTTTCAGGGTGCAACTACACCTTTAGAAGGGTAGTGGCGGAAGGGTGGGGGGAACCGAAATTATTTGAGTGAAGCGCATCAGGCTCATATAGCACGCAAGGCGGTCCATTTTTTGGAAGTTATGCATTATTCTGGTAGCAAATAGCAATACAGGCTGTCCCAAAAGTATGTATACCCTGTTTGATCGCTAATATCTCTCTTTTCTAGGAGTGTTTTACCTACCTTCAGCTACCATCTTGTAGAGCTGGCTTCAACTTAGATTTGCGGTATGGGGCGGATCAGCGCTCTCTCCTTGTTACTGTATGATTACGGTAGAAACTTCAAGAAGAGTTTTGAGCCACTGAGGGCCCTTTTTGCTTCGGTAAGCAAGCCAAAGAGCCTGAACTCTTACGCTAGGCTAATTAGAGTCGGCAAAACCAAAAGTGAACTTTGCATTCTACTGCAAGGGTTCCTTCATAACTTATGCCAGGAGAACCGCAATATCTGTCTTTGCAAGGCTCCGAAAATTGTGATCACATGATTTGAAAAACTTTGCAAACTCCTTAAAAGTTGATTAATAAAATCAGCGAGCGTTAAATCCCTGATACACCAATTTTCAGAATTTTCAGGAACTTTTTTTGAAAATATGACTGATCCATAATGACGCTGCGAGGCAAAAGTTCCCACTGCAATCCTACAGTAATGAAGGGCGATCGGCGGTCAGTTCAATAGTGTAAACCTAAGTTGAAGCCAGCTCTACAAAATAATGCCTGAAATTAGGCAAAAGACTTTTTGGGGAGAAGGATATCAACGATCAAGCAGTGTATACATGCTTTTGGGACACCCTGTGTTATAACCATAATGACAGTAAAATCCCAGCCCTACAGCTGCGAAAACATTTAGCTCGCACGTTAGTTGAGCGCAGAGAAATGATTTTTCCATAAATTAAACCTCTTTACGTGTAAAGTGAACTACAGCCATCTTCCACACTGGTGTAAAAAACTAATCGTACGCAGATAGCAGATTCAAAAGTATATTATGATTTCACAATGTATTCATAACCGTGACGCTGGAGACTAAGCTCTAATGTTTAAGAACCATCTTCGTGGACCACCAGGACCGGCTGGACCACCCGGACCACCTGGCCCACCTGGACCACCTGGACCGCCAGGCCCGAAAGGAGAGCCAGGGCTTCCAGGGCCTCCAGGACCACCAGGACCACCAGGACCAGCGGGGCCAGCAGGGCCAGCAGGACCACCAGGACTACCAGGATCTCCGGGAACTTTGAGACCATCAGGACCAGCAGGCACACCATCTTACGGAAAAACAAGAAGGCTCCGAAGGAGGAGGAATGAAACGACTGGGAAAACCGGGATCAGCAGGAACAGCAGGCAGATCTCCTCACGGAAGGGCAAGAAGGCTCAGAAGGAGGAGAATAAAACGGCAAATAACAAAAAGAAGCGTAGTCTCTCGAGAAAGTGAATCGTGAGTTGCTGTCCAACGTTTTCTGCTTTATCGAAGGATAAGCAAATGCTATTGTCTTCCAATAAGCCCTAAAAACACTTGTGGGTTCTGCATTTTCAATTTGTACTACCAGATATTCACCTGAACAAACATTGTTACTAAGTACTAAATCATGTATCCAAAATTTCAGTAACAGCCAACTTATTTCAGGATGACAACGAAACAAACCACATCTCTACTCCGGTCTTCACATATAGGAGTAGATTACTATTTTACAATTTGATTGCTTGTTCAGCGGCAACAAGCATATCATAATTAATAAAAATCATCATGCCATGTAACATTTGAGTGATGCACACTTTCAATAGTTTGTCTCGTTTTCTTTTATTAGAAATCTAAGCTATGATTGGTGAATCATGAGAGATCATAGTATGCACTCTGGATTGTTAAATGTCCCACAGGTACGTACCACATGCTTTAGAAATACAACCGTAAAGTTTTAGACTACAAATAAACTTGTCTATCACATCAATCTACCTTTTCGTTTTCTGTCAAACCTTGCATCTTTCAGAAAATAACCTTAGTCCTACAAAGCTAATTTCTAAAGAATGTTCTCGTAGTATCTAGCCGTGGAAAAATACAACAATTGTACTTGTGATCGATTTGGAAAGTATGTGCGTGAACGAATCAGGGATCCGTTATTTTGAACAAATTCGATTTTTCTCCATTTGTCAAGCATTCGGATCTTTGCTTCAAATTTCGATGGATCCAGGTTGGTACAAATATTGATGAATCTGCTTGTAGATCCTGTTTTGTTCTATCAAATGTCCTCGGAACCTACCTGATTCCAAAGAAAACAACTTTTTGTAGTTTCAAACTTTTTTTTCAACATGTAATAAGCTGATACAATGCTTTTCCAAAAGCGATTGCATCTTTATTGTTCCGATTTCTTGTCTGCCTCTTCTAATTTTATATTTACATAATTGAACTTATCTCTTTCACCAATGACGCAATAGAAAGGAGGGTGAAATTCAACGAAAAGTCTAGAAGGAAACTTCGAATTTCTTATGTCTCACGAAATGAGTGAGAAGGCGTAAGCAAGTTGTACAAAAATTACGAGTAATTTTCTTTTATCAAACAGAATTGGAAACGCATCCACGACGCTGTTTGATTTGGGAAAGAGTGCGCACATTATGGCCAACACACTGCTATCACCAGTTCGTCAAATCTCTGGTTCATTACCCGAAAGGACTTCAAAGTAACCGTAAAAGCTTCATGGTAGACGATAGTCACAAGCGTTGAGGTCATGGTCACATCTCTTTGTACATATAAGTTTGTGGAATCTTCTCAGATTGCAACAGAAAATGTTACAAAAATTATACTTTCACTTAACCTTTGTTATAATTGATATCTAGTATGAATTATGCTGTAAAGAAAGTTCCCGGGCACTTGCGAAATTTTTTTCAATTCACTGTAACTTCGAGCAGACTGATCCTTTTTCAGAGCTACAAATTTAATTGCAAAGAGAATTTTGTCTAAAACATATGTCTCTCGTGCTGGCTTTTCAGCACCTCATAGCGGTCCACTAGCATGCGCAGAAGGGAGAAAGGTCGACGCGAAAAGTGGCCTATTTGTAACAGCTGGAGACCCCAGGTTTTTAGTGGAAGTTAGTAGTAGTTACCTAGAAGTCTGCTGGGGCTGTTATAAGGACCATTCATGTCGTTCAGGGACTATCCGCAAAGAAATCTTTCTAGAAAGTTTGAAAAATCGACCATTTTTTGCTCCCAGAAATGCACCATATTCGTAAGTCAATTTAAGGTTTTCTCGTTCTGCATAGGGTGACCAATCTTTAATGTTAATGCCTTACACATCTTTTGGATCCATAATCCAGGCGTGGGTGATTCCCGCAGAAGCGACGTCGGCTGCGAAAAGAGTTGCAGTCAGAGGCAAGTTCGACAGCTTGTAATGTCTGAGTACAAAACGCAAAACTCGGGTGCAGCTGCGAGCTTGAAACTAACAGGTTTCCTAATCAGATCACTTACGATTTGGATGAATTTCTTTGAACTGCACAGAAAAATGGCCGCAGGAAGAAATTTGCGAAATTTTTATGGTTGAAAAGATCTCCTTTTTTGGTGTCCAGATCAGAAGCATTTTGGAATCAATAAAAATCAGAAGAGGATATGAAAAGTTTAGGCTTCCCTCTACTGAATAGTATAAAAAACTTGGTGTCAAAAACCGACCGAGCGCCAGAAAAAAGCGTCGGAAAATAAAACTTCCAAAAGTGCCTAGGAACTTTCCTTACATCCTAATATGACGAAAAACCGTCTTTGTATACATATTGTAGGTGGTATTTTGTTTTTGTTATTTTTGGCTCCTTTGAAAAATCCTAGCGAAACGGTCGCCATGGTCGAACCTATTCATCAAAGCTAAATGGCACGCGCGAGATCTGTTCGCGAATGAAGAAGACACTTTTCGGTAGATTCAGTGAATGTGCCACAGCTTATCAAAGAAATAGCACATCTGCAGTTTCTATAGAAACTTAAAGAACGTCAGCAGAACGCCTCGAAAAGCTATCCACCTTAGACTCCGTCACCTTCATCACCACGGTGCAATGCTTCTCTGCAGGTAGGTCGCTCAACATCATACTAGAAATGGTGATGTAACTGTCATTACGATACTTGAAGTACTCAGTAAATAAACATGCTCCCGTGCAAGGTCTTGAAGCATCTGATATGAGCTTTCCATTGAAATAGCAGGTTTCAAAGCCGAGTAGGTTGAATAAAACGCAGTAGCAAATATTCCATACGACGTTATCGTTGTCGTTATATTATGAACCCTCAGGCGGTTGCAGCGTTTTTATGAAACCCAGAATTTGCGCTTCGTTGACTTTACACCTATCATATTTAACATACCTCGACCAAGGAGCTCTAGGTTGGGAGAATGTTCGTAGGTTGGTATACTTTCTTTTGTAGGATAATCTATTAGTGTGTTAGAATAAAACATGCATATGCTTTTTCACATTTAAGCCTATGTACGATGCTGTATGTTTTTTGATACCTAAGAAAGAGTTTTTCAGATCAATTGAATCTCTTGCACTACTCGTTTTCGTGCTATTCCTGCTATGTAGGCAGGTACCTATCACTATACTCATATTACCTACATAGTCATATACATAGTGATAGTGCATATGAATTTTCAATAAAGCGCAAATGAAAAAGTGTGAGTGATAATGATTAGCAGGCGAACGCCAATCGTGAAGTCACTTTCACTAAAATCACTAGCGCGTTCAATGGAAGCATGCTTTACCAGAGATCTATAGAAAATGAAGACTTCTGCCTGAATGTTTGCCACGACGAGGGTCACTGCAAATTCGTTCATTATTCTAAGGTAAATCTAAGCAGCAGTGGCTTACCGAGAGAAAAAACAAGTGGGACCCCTCCTTCCCTCAAAATTGGGTCGCAAAATTTTTGAAAGTACTATGGGTTACAAAAATGTGCAAGACTTTTTTATATTTATGAATAATTAAAATAATTTGCAAAACTTTTTATTAACATTGTTCGGGGTTGCGTTCCCGCAACTTTGGAAGGCATTCCAGAAAGATTTCGAAGGTGGCTAACGCCACTTCAACATCTCTCCCCCCCCCCCGACGGAGCCGGGTACGCCACCGCTGCGCAGTATGATAGAAATAGCTTGCTTTGGATAAAGGAACGAACACCTCAGTTAGGTACAGCCTCTGTGGGCTGCTGGTTCTTTCGTCTTACTGTTGTCTGGTCCTTTGTCCATCCTCCGCCGTCTGGTCCTTTCGTCTCATCGTGCTGGGACCCAGTAGTCCGCGGAGGCGGTGCTTGATTGAGGTGTTCGTTCGTCCGCCCGCTTGCTTTGAATCAACAAGCAAAGTGTTGCAGAACAATTGCACTCTTTACAATTCGGGATCAATTACATACACTCCCAGTGAAGTTACCTACGAACTTGACCGAACACTGAGTGATTGGCCTACATGCAAGAAGGAAGTACCGATTCGAAAACAAGTGCAATTCAAACCCATTGAAGTAAAGTCTACTGAGGGCGTAGAATGCAACGGACTACCAAAAGACGTCACTGTCATCTTCACGTATCTGACAGAGGGAAATACCACGGTTCTCATGGGCAAATCTGATCTGTTCGGAAACGTCACCGTTATGCAAAGGTAATGTTGAAAGATGAATCTGATGTATGAAATGTACATTCTCATACTATTCAGATTGATTTTCTCAAGAACTCCTCAAGAGCAGTGTGTTTCGGTTCCCGTTTTCAGCGGAGCTAGTAAGTGGGGGAAAAACCTGTAGAGTTTGTTATTGTGCTTCGTTTTTAGGGTACATGAGATAGAGGCGAAAATTAATTTAAATATACGTAAAACTGTCTAGTTGGTTTTGACTGCATTCACTTAAAGGCACCGTCCACCCAAATTGGGGTTGGTGAGATTATGATACCTAGCAGATGCGTGGCTCCCAACTGTATGATTGCCCAACTCGCGCTGCCTAGTTGCTTCCGAACCGAGAAAATTGCTTCGGAAGTCGCTTCAAGCCGCGTTCGCGACGCTGGCTCCTCCCCTTTCGGAGTGGGCGTGACGTTCGTCCCGCCCATCCGTGCGCGTCCAACCAATCACCGTACCGAAGAAATCGCTTTGCGGGTTCTGAATACGGGGTTTTTCGTGGTTTTCGCGGATTTTCAACTTGATATTCGGAATCAGGGACATGAGAAGGCCCTGGAACGGCAACATGGAGGTCGAAATTTTGGGTGGACGGTGCCTTTAAGGTCTCGGGCAGAGTTTACGCGATTTCATCGCGACGCCATTCTTCCAACAGTCAACGGCTACGAGTCTATTGTATGCCGGTCTTGCATCTCGGTTCTGTTACTTTCCCGACCCGATTAATCTTGACTAAATAACGCTCACATTTTTCTGAAAAAAATGCGAACCGAAGTAGATTTACGCGATCGTTGTGTAAGTCACGCGACGGTCGCGTAAGTCTGACGGCCAACGTGAGTTATGTGACGGTCGCAGAGTTCTTTTCAAAAGACATGGAAGCGTTGGACAATTTGGGAAAATCACGAGTTTCCAAGTCCTACTGTTGTAACTTCCTTCGGAATAAATTCCGATTCCGTAAGAAGCTTTATGCTCAACTTATCGAGGCGAAATTTCCGATACACAGCATGTCCTCGATATTCCGATTTCCGTATTTTTGAATTTTTTTGTGGACGTTTCTTCGGAAAGGTGTAAAACAGTGCGAATTGCCCCTAGTAAGTTCCAGCGAAGAACATTCGATAGTATCTCTTCTGTAGATAATGAAGCGTTGAAAAGTAGGCGCAGACCTCTTTCCAAAGGAGATAGAAGGGCTGGTGACTAGAAAATCATGTCGTTAAATTTTGCTCACCATAACCCTAAAATATGGAGCTTTCTTGCTAAGCAAATCTGATTTTCGTAATAAGCAGGTCAGATAACCTTTGTTAGCAATTTTTCCAAGGTGCTCGGGTACATTTTATCTCATTTTACGCCTTGAAGCTCGCAGATGGATCTGGTCAAAGTGTCGATGATCTTAGATTGTAAAAAATTTCGCTTATAGAGGTTTTCAGACGAAAATCGTGGGGTGTGAGGAACATAGGGTTTTTTTGCAGAGATATGGTGAGAAGTTCGTAACTTCGCCTGCACTTCTCGTGTATCCATCAGAAGAATTGCCTGCTTACTTTTATGAGTTAAAGCTAATAGAAACTGTGCCGTCGAATGGTGCATGTCTCAGGCTTCAGCCTATAAAATCACCGAGTTACGAGCCCACGAATACACGTTGTCCAAAAGGTAAAGATCGCATACGTCGAAGTTCTATCGTGATGGTTTGAATTTTGAATTGCAGATGTTATGTTCACTTCGCTCAAGAGATCCACTATATTCAATATGGTGGTTGCGTTCGCTCAAGGGATCTACTATATTCAATATGGTGCGTGTACTTCAGCTCCTCAATCGAATATCAAAATTTCGTGGCTAGAGCTTAGATCAACTAACTACCAAACCTTTCGACGAAGTGTGCGATATTTACGCTTTGGGCAAATTTATGAGGACGTGTTTTGATGCTCGTAACGAGATATGCACCATTCGATGGCAAAATTCCTAGTAGCTGTAACCTATGAAAGGAAGCAGGCAAGTCTTTTAACGGATATGCGAGAAGTGCAGGCGAAGTTAGAACTTTCGTGACTCATAGATTTCTCACGATGTCTCCGCAAAAAGACCCTGTCTTCCTCAAACACCACGATTTTCGTAAACAGCGCGTCCGAAACCTATACAAGTAAAGTTTGCTTACAATCCAATATCATCAACATTTGACCAAAATCAATCGGCGAGTTTCAGAGCGTAAAACGAGAAGAAATGAAATAACTCGATTTCGAAAAACTTGCTCGGAGATGTTTTCTGACTTGCTGCTTACGAAAATTGCATCTGCTTAGCAATAGAGCTTCATATTTTAGAGTTTTTGAGAGTAAAATTTGGACGACATGGTTTTTTCAAAAGTCACCAACGTCTCTATCTCTCTTGGAAAGAAGTCTGCGGCTACTTTTGGGCGCCCCATTATCTACAGAAAGTACTATCGAATGTTTCATGCTGGAATCTTCTATTTGGATAGGCGCTGCTTCACATCTTTGCGAAAGCACCTCCGCAGAAGTATTTGAGAAAAATGGCACATAAAAAAGTTCGTTTTGATGAGAACACAAAGCTGCCTCCGGATTCGTAATATATTCATTGCGAAGGAAGTTATGGCGCTGCGTAGTTTGCGTGATTCCTTCGATTTTGCGAAGTTCCGGGAAATCCGCGGAGTTCAGCGACGTTCACGGTTGTGCAAGTTCTGTAAGCGGTATTGTATTAAGGAAGTTGTTTGTTTGGAATATCGCAAATGCACCAACAGCTAATGCATGTAATCAGCGCGCACTGTGCAACCCAACAGAAGACAAAAATCTGAAAATATTTGATAAAACTGGCAGACTACCATACACCTACGTACTCGCTTCCCTTGTCGTACGAGTCAGTTTATTACCAGCGTATTTGATCGCCCCACTGAGCAAATTTAGGATAAAGGATAAAAGATTCGGCGTCTTCAATACCCTCTGGGGGCATGCGCCGAACGCACACACTAACTTCATAGTCGAAGAGGCAATTGTATGCGTGCGAGCCTATTACAGTAACTTGCGGGGGCCAGCCGTTTCCAAGTCAGTGCTTTTATCCTCCCAGATTACTCTGGTACCAATTTACCGGCCCCGGAGGGTAGAGGGCTTGGTTGGCCCCTGAGCAAATTTACGGAAGTATATATGTGCGAATTGGCTCTCATGGTATACTTGCCGTAACTCTACAGTATACCAACGCTGCAGTATATAAATACTATTTCTGTAATGAGCACATCGAATAAGCCCTCTATGCAGAGCTTCAAGCGCATCCGTGCAAACTGACTTTCTACCGTAAACCTATCGTACCCCCACTTCCAAAATATCAGAAAATACTCCTCGCCGATCTGAGTCGAATAGTGGCTTTGGATTCGCAAATCATTGGCTCTAAAGCGAAAATGGCAATGTGTCACAAAATGTCACATGAATTAGCGACTCACATTACTTACGCGGCCGCCACATAACTCACGCAACCTCGCATGACTTACGCGACGGTCGCGTAAGTCTGCTTCGTTTCGCGTCTTTTTACAGAAAATGGTAGCGATATCGATATCGCGTCGCTGACTTCAAACGAGCGACTCGACCTAATCGCTTAAATTAGATTTCTGAAAGTTTTTGTGATCATTTCTTAGCTTTTTGGGCTGTTTTCTTGTTTACTATCTCAAAAATGGATCTAATTTGCCAAAGTGCTTTGCTTCTCCGTAAATTGATCCTCTTGTATCCATTTTTGGCGCTGTCCGTGATCCAAAATTTTAAAGCCGTGAATTTCGCTTAGACTCGGTCCGGGGGGGGGGGGGTATTCGGCCCGCTGGTGCCGAATATCATGGTTATTTTGTGCGGCAACGCCATTTTCTGGAGCTATCGTGGGTATATGGTAGAATAAAATCGCGGATTTACTCTAAATCTGTGGTGGGGAGAAGTTTCCGGGATTAAGGTTAAAGACTCAATATTGCAAAATGAACACGATATTCGTACATCAAACAATAATCTTACATCAATATACATCAAATAACTTCATTGCGCAAAGATTTAGACAAGTCTATGACTTCGGCATCTACCGTATACTCTCCGCAGCTCCGAAAATTACACTCAGATCATGTCTCAAACACGATCTGAGTATGATTTTCGACATGTTAAATAACAAAATGATTCTGATATTCGGCATCCTTTGGATAACGAATAACGCCTTTGAACCCAGTCCGAGCGAAATCCGCTTGAAACAGTGAGGCCCAGATACTGTAGTAGAGTCAAATTTTAATGTGATCCTGCGGTTGGAATTGATTCTGGACTACAAAATGAAAATACAAATGGCAAATCAAGCCGAATGTAATACAAATACTTATAAATAGTTTGTTTGAGAAGGTATATTATGTGCTCTATCGAGGATGCATGAATAGCCGCAGAAGTATGTCCACGGGCAAGCAACCAGCGATTAGTCCCCGCGATTTCTTCGCTGCGAATCGCGACGACCAGAAATCGCAGCGATGAAATCGATGTATGCATGTGATGTATGCTGGGCTTTTAAGAAGTTCAGAAAAAGGCATGATTAAACGCTGAAAATTCAGGTAACACTATGCTGTATTTCGGGCACGTATACAACACAAGTGGTTACTACTTCATGGATGCTTATGCTTTCTCTGGGATGTGCGCCTGTGAGACTCACGCCTGCTGCGGAATTACCCCTCTCAAAGAATGCAACTGGTATCGGGATGGCAAGTTTAATGGTGTGATTTACGTCAAGTCTGGTGAATCTCCTGCTGAAATTGGCATACAAGGCCAACTCCGCGATAGTAAACATTTCGAGCAGCAATTCTACATTGCTGGTGTAGAGTGGCTATGATATGTTAGTCATATCAATGACATTTCCGTTGTACCCATTCAGTATCTTAATGCGGCACTGTAGAATTCTCGGTGTCAAATTAGTATATTTAGTAGAAATCTTGGCGTAAAATTAGCTAGAATTAGTGCGTTAATAAAGTCTTCGCACTGAACATCAGAAGTTATGCAGAACCACAGGGAAGGTTCTCTCCCAGAAAGTCTCGAATAGTCGAGTTAATTTTCAAAGCTTCACATTTAACATCGGCATCAGCTTGAATATTTGTGAAAAGTTTGCTTTGAATTCTAGGCTGTTTTTTCACTTACACAATACCGGAGGACGCAAACTGTTGAAAGTATATGGATTTTTTCTGAAATATCACACTCTAAATTTTCGTGTGCGTTTGCCAAACTTCAAACTTGCGACTAAATTACTTTAAATGAATGCAGCTCTGGGGTTCAAGTATTTTTGGTCCGGCACTCGCAAATCCTTTTATTTGAGTTTAGAAAAATATTGAAATCAGAAATATTTCCTTTGCTGTGTAGACTGCCAGAAGGAAAGGAACTTGAGGCGGGTCAACGCTTGATCAAATATCCTCAACAGCTATACCGGCTCACTGGATGAAATCGAAATTCCGTAATTTATTGCAATACCATTCCGTACTCTTGTAAAGCAAAATTTTTAGAATGTACTCCCATCGATCATCGACCACGTTAACAACATCTTTTACAACAATAGAGAAAAAAGATAAACTTACTTTTCTTCAGCCTATACATTTGCTGACGTTGAATTATCATACCATGCGGGCTTCTGCTGCAACACTAGTTCTCAGTTACGTCTTAAGATTTATGAAGTAGTAAGGAATTACTGGCTGTGCTCTATTACCGCTCATATTCGTGAGAGAGGTTCCTTGCACTCCGAATCTGGGACAAAGCATCGCATCGCCTCTCAAAAGTCGACGAATTTTGAATTCAAATTAATCAGAATTCAATGTGTCAAGGCAAATCTTCTGGTATATAGAAGTGCCACAGCCTGTCGTGGTTGATATACAGTAGGCATTCAATCTTACATTTAAAGCTGAATGTCTGTTTGTCGTCTGTGTGTCTGTATGTCTGTCTGTATGTACGTATGTTCGAATAGAAAATTTTATTTTTGAATCGATCCGGACCAAACTTTGCACAGATACACTTCGGGGTGGGGCGGGTGTCGTAGGCTACTTTTCGTTATCATTTTAGTGATTTTTATCGATTTTTTTGCAAAGTTTGAGCTACGAAGCTGGGAGTTGGCACAAGTGGGTAATCGAGCTCTGACAGTTTTTGAAATGATCAGTTACTTTTATATATTCGATTCTTTGCAAAGTTTGAGCTACGGGGCTGGGAGTTGGCGCAGAGGGGGGGGGGGGTGTGGTAAGTGAGTATGCTGATTACTAACACAGCGGGAATATGGAATTGGCTTGTAACAGGGAGGGTGGGACCTTCATCATAGTGTTTTGACAGGGCCGGGTAAGCCAGCTAGTTTTCAATAAAACTTCGAAAATCTGCACATGCTGATAAAACATTATCATTGATTGCTGCTAGTGAGACATTGTAGGGATACTGTGAAACTGTAGGTATATTCATACAGAAACCCTCAAAAAATTGGTGAGAACTGACTCTACATGCTCCTACTGTATCCGACAGATGAAATTGCTACATAACAGAAGCGCTTCGCCAGGCTGGGTGAACGATGCCCTTATAGTCGGACTTCGAATATGAATCAAGATAGCGATATGACGCAGATTTTTGTAAACTCCGCGGAGTGCAACGGAGCGAGGTGATCTTTGTTCAACGAATTATGGGCGGTATTGCAACTACTTTTAGTCAAAGGTCAAAAGCTACTCTCAAAAGCTTACGGAAGCTACAAAACTAGTTTGAAAAGAAATTTGCTAATCAAATCAATGGGCGCTCATTGCCAAAGCTGCATCAGCACATGTACGCGCAATTAGATTGTGGGCCTCTGGCCCCTCTGAACACTTTTTTGAGAAGTCTGAATTGATTCGCAAAAGCAAATTTAACAACAATTTTTTATAAGACATAAAATTGATATCCAAGCCCGGCCTTTCGTAAAGAAACCATGTATTGTTGAATTATGGGTCTTGTTGAATTAGCTGCTTGTGTATATCAAGCTTCCAACTGTTAAAAAAAATAGCGCTCATCTTATGCGAGGATGCGACTAACTCAACTTGCATAAATCGTCTTCTGCAAATTTTTAAGAGCATAAAGACGCAGGTTTGGACTACGGCTTGCTTTTCAAGAGTTTTGTTATATGCATAAATGTTTTTTCAATCTCTTTTGTCTATCAAAAAGGGCGATGAACAAAAGAGGTTGTGATATCCAAAACAATTTGTCGAATAACATAGCTGCTCTCAAGTAGACACTGAAGTAAGCAAAATGACCATACTGTTGATGGAAATTACTCAAACAAGTGCAAAGTGTGTGCTTCTAACCGCCCTACCAAACAGTGATCATTTACAAACTTACATTACCAAATAGTCCATGTTTGCTTTACTTTACTATAAGATTGAGATCATGTAAGAATTAGAGGGAGCAGTTGAGGACCAGAAGAATGCCATGGAAACCCGGGAGATTTGGAAGCTACTCTAAACTCAAGCTGCTAATCCCATAGGAGTTTGCATTTGTTCAATCTTTTCAAAAAATTATGCTGGGCTTTTTATGATAGTTTTATTGTTTTCACTATCAAGGGTAATGCTCTCTGAAAAAGGAGTTTTCAAAAATTTTCTAGAATGATGCTGCTTGATCAGTTCTGCGGAGCTGTCCAATCTGAATATAGCGTCAGTACGAGAACATCTTAGAGACCCGAGTGAAATAAGTTGTTTGCGATCAAACACTTGGTACATTATGTATATCCTCTCTATTTCACTGTTCATTCAATACTACTTATTGTACTAAGCAACATAGTACATAGGTTAATTTCAAGGCTAAAAATGAGCGTTAAATGAAAGAATTCATTGCATTCAAAATATTTTTGCGGCCACGCTGACTCTCTTTCAGACAAATATATCGGGATTATTTCACAAAAAAACCTAATAATTCCTTCTTTTAGTAAACTTATGGTTAGAGCTTTTTTATTTGTAGTAAAAGCACTTAGAATCATCAAGTAGTTCCCAATAAGTCAAGGTTTATTGACCGTTTGATGGAACTGTTGTGTGTGTACTAAGCAATTGTTCGTTAAATGCAGTGGCTCGAAATTGCGACTGCGAGCTTTCCATCCCTTATTGGCCTTTCAGATGCGTTGAATCCGTACTGTGCATAAAACCTCGGTTTTTTTTTCAAAAAGAAATCTTTCTTTGGCGTTTTTTGATCACGGATATTGTCGAAGGGGCTGGAAAAAGGTTGCCGCCAAAAACAGCGACCGGCTATAGGAGACTGTATGGGTGGAGTCCCTCCGCCCAATTTGGCGGCAATTGATTGGTTGGCTCAGACTGCCAATCGCGCCCCTGTTGGCGGGAATCGCTCGTTCAGCCCCTTCAACAATGTTTAATACGTTGAAGACAACGCGCATTTTCGGTTGTCTGCGTTGTGGGACAATGCTTTCCACGATAAAGTTGAAAATTTTCAGCTAAAATTAAGCAGATCGTCATCTACAGTGAATCTACGGTAATTTTAAGCAGCAGAAAAGAAATGCGGTAGTAACCCGTAGAATCAGAACGTAAGAGAACTTCTGAAACGAATTTACCTCAAGATTGTATTCATTTTGACGAATTTTAAGCCATGACCCACCATGTGGGTCACATTGTCCCACATGTCAGTCATTGCGTGACCCACCATGTGGGTCACGCTGTCGTCAATGTGTTAAAGGCACAGTCCACCCAGATTTTCGACTTCCAGATTTTGTCTTTCAGGGCCTTCTCATGTCCCTGATTCGGAATATGAAGTCGAGAATGCGCGAAGACCCAGACAATCCCCGTTCCGGAGAACCCACAGGCCGGCTTTCTGGAACGGTGATTGGATGGGCGCGCACAAGTGGGCGGACATGGATGGGGAGGGCGAGCATGGATGGGGGTCCTCGTGCATCTTCGCTATTCCGAAGCGATTTTCTCGCTTCCGAAGCGGCATTTTGCGCCGCGACTTGGGCTTTGGATTGATAGAGGGCCCTACTATTATATGCTGCCAAAAGCTCAACACCCTCAACTTAGAGTGGACGGTGCCTTTGAGGCCGGAAATCCCTGTGCGCGCACTTTTTCGACAACTTTGTAAGATTTTAAGCACAGTCCTGGACTCAACGCATACAAAATGCGATGGAAAATAAGCAGTCGCAGTTTTCCTGAGCCATTGCCTTCAACTCGTTGCAATAGTTTCCATAAAACTCAACCAAACAATGCACCAAACCTCACAGGGCAAGAAGTCCGACAACATTTGCTCAAAGCTATGTACTTTCTTGTACTTGTAGCTCTCATCATAATTGTTATTGCAAATTGGATATGTGGAATGTACTATGGAAAATTTGACATTTGAAATAGATCTGAATCTATGAGTGCCGAGATCCATAGAACTCAAGGTATGATGCAAAAATTTATGCTAACGCGAAACTGATTTTGAGCAAACGTGTGTAATTCAAAGCGCTCTCCTTCGACTGGAAAAACGTAGATCAAAAGCTGACTTATTTTCAAACCCGGACACGTAAGTAGATGTCAACAGTCAACGTGTCAACATGATTTTCACTGAACGTCTGTTCGCCTGAGGTTTCGAAGTACTCGTTTTTCAAGAAACGCAAACCTGAATTATAGTTCCAGCTGATTCTGGTTAAAGGTTCGAAATTCTTGAGAATGAGGATCAAGTCGAAATGGCAAAACAGATAATTACCAAACACAAGAACTTTTTGGCACAATATTTAACTACTAAGCCCAAAATGAATAAAATTTTCCTGGATACCACTTTGTCAAATTATTACAATTACATCTATGGTCTTAACCTGGACTCAGATTCCTTTCGGAACCAGAAGCTGTGAGGGCTGCTTTATTCTTTCTAGAGTCCTTCCCGTGCCGTCCCGTGCCCTGCACACGAGTGCCATAAGAGCGCTACTCTGAAGGGTTGCTCCGGAACATTCACAAATACAATACATGGTAACAAACAGTTTGGTATACTTCAAAAAATCTACCATTTTCAAAAATAAACATTTGAATGAACTACTAAGTCGATTTCCTTAGAAAATTGCAAGTAATCGAAGAACGTATATCTTGCGAAGAACAAAAAAGGTGGCAGCGGCGTAGGCAAACTCTAGAAGTACGTTCACACAAAGACCAATCTGCTGCATTTTGAATTTCGATTGATCTATTATTATCCAGATTTTACTAATACTCACATCGAATACTTGAATGATCGGTAGGGTCCAAATTATATTGTGAGGGCCATAAAAGCAAGATTATTGTCTTAAATCGATTTTGTTGGAGTTGCAAACAGTCAATTCTTTGAAAAAAGTACAATAAAGGTTTTGTACAGGGTGGGGCAAAAGTCTGGGAGACTAGTACTTTTTCACATAAAATTAGAAGGAAAGACCTAGAAACGAAAAATTGGGTGAACATATAAATCGAACCTTTAGAAGTTCAGCGACTTTTTCAGATTTTGAGATTGCTTCGTTTGGCTTCAAAGCAGCTCTTCGAAATCTTGCGAGTCCGCCTATCGTGGCACGCAGGCAGTCGTGGCAAAGTTTGTCCCACGCCTTCATGATACCTTTCTTTTCTTTCACTAGTATGAGCAAGTTTTTGGCTACAACATACTACATACTACGAGGAAATTTTTCTTGCAATGTTTAGGAAAAAAGTGTTGGAATTTCAAATAAAGGCAGTGTACCTCACATGCTGCAAATTTTGATGCGATTGCGCGAACGGGAGCGAAAAATCATGACTTAAAAAGAATTGAGATTGCTCTATTGGTCGAATTCAAATAGATGCTCATGTAGGAGACTCATGGAGAGTATATAGCTTGGAATTCAGTACCTGCGGCGCTCCTATAGCTTTCAAATTTATTTTGAAGACGAATGGCCACTGGCACGCAGGTGATATTCGTTTTTAATTTGCGTTTTGGACAGAGTAGTTTCTGGCAAACAGATCTACTGCATCTGATAGCGAAAAGCCTTCTCTACATCATATGTATCAAAAAGCTGTGGGATATGCACTGTGACTTTAGCTACGAAATAAACTGTGAACGCTAGAAATCTTGATTTTTTCGCTCTGCAGAAGTACATGTTTGATAAATCAGATTATCACAAAAATATGTGGCAAGAATTTTCAGCTAGGTAAAGTGAGACTTGTAGAGGATGATCGCAGCATTAAGTGGTACAAAATTGAAATTAAAATCGTTGAGAGTTTCGTGATTTACAACACTGCAAAGTCGGCTCCCAGACTTTTGCCCCACCCTGTAATTGAGTTTGCAAAAAAACTTGTAAATTTATAAAAAAAAATTCCTTGTAAATTCCTAGAGTTTTTCAAAGTGTTTAATGCAAAAAGGATTATTCCTTGCATTATTCGGATAACTATTGTGATCTGGGCAGTGAAGGGAACGAGGTTCATAAGTTGTGCCATAGGGAACCGAGGTAAGTCATAACGCCTGCATAGCTCCATAACGCCTCCTCCCCCCCCCCCCCCCCCCCGGACTTGGGACAGATTTCAGAAGAGTAAATGGTACTACATTATGATTTAAGACATGTTTACGCTTCAAAGTCTATTATTATTTCAGCTACGTTGCCAAAGCATGATATTTTAGGAATGTCACGATAAAGTACATACAATATATCGTCCCATCTGTTTAGTAATAGCTTAAAGACAATGTGATCTGGGTGAAAACATGTTATTTCAGCTTTTCTCACAGGTAGCTTATAAAATGAGACAAGAGTTGACAAAGGCCATATTCGCTCTCCATCAATGATGAAGCTTCTGATGCTCGGAGCGGTATGTGCTTTACATCTACCATTCTCATACTTGCTTTAGAGCCATGTATGTTTTTTGAGGTATTTCTACTTCTTGCGATGGCGAATGTGAAAGCAGACGGGGTAAGACTGAGTCCTATTGAGAACCGTTTTTGAATCTTCGGCATGCAATCTAGATTGCTGCCGTTAAATCCGTTAAAAACCATAAAAGCTGCAAAGCTATGTCCAGATCTCAAAGCTAACTGTAACCGTCAAGTGACCGGAGTTTGATAAAATAGTAAACTAGGTCAAGCAGTAAACTTGAAGATTTACCTCAAATGTTTTTTTAGGAAGAAGGGAACAGGACAGAATCGGACTTCGATTTGCCGGTGAGTTGTCGTGTAAACTTTCGCTAAGAATATAATACATAGATTTGCTTCATAAGGAGTCCTCACACCTAGCAAGTTATACTCAATTGATTATGTCCTTCAATTTTCTTGATGAAACCAGTAGTATAATTTGGTTAAGACAACAATCCAATTTTTGCTATAACGTGGAATTATTTCTAAGTTGATATGCGTACCGCACACCATGCGTGCTAATTGGCGAAATGTTGCAATAACAAACCTGCTGCTTGCTTTCTAGTTACTTTTGTTTTTGCTGGGTATATAACAGTCAGTAGAACCATTTTTGCGGTTTCTTAAGCTAGAAGACGTTTTACAGGAAAGATACTAGTAAGGATGCCGTCGCTAGTCGCGCACAGCGTACAGTCTCGTATATCAAAGTTTCGAAGATAGCTAAATCGTAATAATATCAAATTTTTTTCTAAGAAGTTGCAGTTTCAGGATTCATTGGGTGGCAACGATGGTAACCACGTAAGTACGACATTAACAAATTTGCATATTGAAGATGTGGTGTATACCAGTAAACGCATTTATGGGCGCTGTTTCCAAATCTTCCTTCCCTTTTTGTGGAACGACTTCCTGATAGCAGTTATGTGAATGTTCAAATTTGTCGAGCTTCAAGTGGCATAGAATCAATTGAAAGCTCTACAGCTTGGAAACGGTAATTAATTTTGTGCCAAGCATATTGAAAGGAAGGAAGGCAATGGAAATCTTAGGTGTTTTGTGGACCTTTTCACAAAATTT
The DNA here is from genome assembly GCA_958299035.1 of Cylicocyclus nassatus. Lineage (NCBI taxonomy): Eukaryota > Metazoa > Nematoda > Chromadorea > Rhabditida > Strongylidae > Cylicocyclus > Cylicocyclus nassatus. The sequence goes on from CATQJL010000305.1 coordinate 60,988,019, forward strand.
ACACAAAAAATTTATCACTTAAAGCTCAGCAAATTTGAACAGGTCATAACCTCTTCCGAGAGTTGTTTCGCAAGAAGCGGATCTGGAATCAGCGTACGAAGATGCGTCTTTTAATAGCATATCGTTTTCAATCGCCTACTTAAGTTTTCTTCTCAAGACGAGTTTCATAGATTTCAAGGTATGCAGCATTTGCATTTAGTCAAGGCCTAAAATTAGAGTGTTAGTGATAGAATTTATTTATTTATTTATTTATTTATTCAATACGCTCTTGGCGTTCCTTACAAAAAGAACAAGAAGAACACGAGTCATTCGTATAAACGCAATCAAATTCTATCATGAAGATTAGGTCCAAACTTTCAAATTGGTTAAAAATTATATGTTGATGAGCTTGTATGTGACTGCTCTAAATTACAGTTGTCAGAATTTAAAGATATGATCATGGAGATGGTATCCATGATTCGCTGAGGCAGCAAATATTTACAAATTCTCAAGAATGAAACGATGTTTCATTCTTGAGAATGAATGTTTATCTATCAAAAGTATTTTTTTGAACCGAGATAACTCAGCGGTATAATCCGATGTACAGGTGAGATTTGGACTTATAAACTGTTACGTTCGTTGGAAATATTAGGTTGTCCCAAAAGTTCTGTCGTTTCGTTCTTGAGAATTTGCAAATTTTTGCTGTCTCAACGAATTTGCTTCTTTATAACTTCATTAGAAAGAAGAAGTCTTCCTCCTTGTAGAGGTATCTCGTTGAGTTTCAACTATACATTCGTTGCAGAGATAAAAATGGAAAAAGAAGACCCTTTGAGCTTTCACCATTTTAAGTTAGGTCGCCAAATGTCTGCAACGCCGCTGAAAAATCTGAAATTGTCAGTATATAAGTTTCATGGTTTATTCTCTGCATCTGAGAAAAAATTGCGCTGTTTGAACGTCTCTTTGAAAAGTTATGATTTTCGAGTTTACGATAGAAAATGCCAAATTTGATTAATTTGTCACTTTTCTTGAGAATCATAACTTTCTACTGAAACGTTTAAACAGCACAATTTTTTTTCTCACAGTCAGACGCAAAGCGTAGGTCATATAATATAACTTATATACCGAGAATTCCATTTTTTTCTGTGGCGTCCCAGACTTCAACCTAAATCAAAATGATCTAAACTCAAGTGATCTTCTTTTCCATTTTTATATCTGAAGTTAATGTATACTTTTAGGCTCATCGAGAGCCTCCCCCCCCCCCCCTCTACAAAGAGGAAAACCTCTTCTTATTAATGAAATTAGAAAGAAGCAAATCCGTTGAGACAGCAAAAAGTTACAAATTTTCAGAATGAACGACAGAACTTTCTGAACAACTCTATCGATTTTAAAGTTTAACATAGACAAGTTCTTACTTCCAGCAGCTGAAATTCAGATGACTGAGCTGGCATTTAGATAGCGAATGCTATAACTAGAGTTAATTGCTGTAATTGCTATAACATCAAGAATTACTAACTGATGCATGCACTATCAATAGTGGTATTTTTGTCTTAGCAACACAATCATATTTTTGTGATGAAGTCGTTGAATCATTGCGACTTGTATCACACCTAATTAGCATCCTCTTAACCTATAATTTCAGAGGTCTTCGCGCGCCAGATCAAGGAAATCGAGCAGTAGCTCAAGTTCCTCGAGCAGTAGCTCAAGTTCATCGAGCAGTAGCTCAAGCTCAAGTGAATCAAGTAGTAGCGTAAGTACGAATACATTGAAAATGAGACTAGATTAGTAAGCGAACTCATCAAAATCAGGATAGCTTTTTCAGGAAAGAGGCAGTGGTTCGGAATCTGGTAAAGAGGTGAGATCCAATTGTTAGACTTTCATCTGGCTCGAAACTTGATATAAAAATGGCATTTTTTTTCATAATTTAGCTGTTAAAGTTCATGTAATAGGTTGGCACTCAAGTTTTGCAACTTTTCTTACACTTTTAACTCTCTGAATATGACCTCCTGGTAATATAATGACTGTCATGTGAGCAACGAATGCAGCCATTTTTGCCGAGTTCAGCATCGCATTTGAGAGTTACGGTAGGGTGCATTTTTTTAATGGTAAAGAAAAAGGAATTGCCATAGAATCGGAACTTGGTCTAGGGGGCTATACGACATCTTGACTACGAAGATGACATTCATTTTGCGTGGAAGCTTATTTTGCTATCAATAAGTTGAGTTACAAAGAATCGATGGGCTAATTTTCAACCCTGACAATAATCAAATAATAGTGTTCGTTTTCGGCTTGTCAAATTACCCATTGTGCAAAGCTTCGGCAAAACCTGAGAGTTTCGACTCTTTGCCATTGATGGATCCTCGAAGGGGCTTTGATGCATTTCACTCGTTTGCGTTCACTAGATCGCCAGATTTCGATCTGTATTCAACTTGCACTTCTTCTTCGCTGAGCTCATTTGCCTACACCTTGAGAATGTTTTGCCCAGATTTCGGCTGAACTTGGTTACACTTTCTGTACGTCTTTGTCTTTGCTAAAAAACAGTATCATCTCGATTCTTACCGCTTTTAGAAAAATGCGTGGACTTTTTTGCCGTTTTGTCAAAAAAAAATTAAACAGTTTGCGCAGATTTTTAGCTCACTTCCAAGTCTATATAAAGCCAAAATTTGAATGCACCTTTTGTGAAAAAAAAGAAAGAAGTTCTGGACAAAGCTACAAAACTTATGCGACTCAATAAACACAGTTCAGGGATACTCCTAATAGTAAGAATAACTTCAAGAAATTAGTAAATCAAATGGTAAGTCTGAATAGGTTAAATGAACGATTCAAAAACCGTCTACTTGTAGGATGCTGCTTGTAGAGGAGCCTGTTTATTAGGTATTCCAGCTTTGCTTGTAACATCCAACTGACGCTGATTTAAATTCTTCCGTGCCAAAATAAGTTGCAATCAGAAACTGTTCTTGGAATTAGCTGAAATTTGTGTCCATAGACATTGATACTATGTTTGCAAGCATCCAAACAAGTGTAAAGTACTTTAGAGCTTGCGTAAATGTCAATGTAAGGAATCGTCCAATTGTTTGACATCTTAAGAGTGCACCTTTTTAGGAAGGTGATTTGGCGGATCAACTTGGAGCTTATCTAAATAGTTTACCGGAAAAAGAAGTAAGTTTGATGGATTATTGTACTGCTAATTCTAAGTGCTGTAATGTGTAAACATACGTTCGGTGGTACTATAAATCATTCAAAGTACAACAACCCTCAGAAATCTTTGGCGCGTTACATTGTTTTAAGTTGATGAAAGTAGGGCGTTCCTTATCCAGATGCGGCAGAGGAAATGTAAAAATGGATGAAACATATTATTGGATGGCAAGTCGATTTACTTGACTTGAAATAGAAAGTAAAAAATTGCAAATACCCAAGAATTTTAAAGGCCGATTAAAAAGATCCTGCGAATGTCCAGTTTGAATACGTACATGTTAGGTCGTCTAAAATGTTCGTTTGTACAATTTTCAATATTTGCTAAACTCTGGAATGTCAATCAATTTGCTTGCTAGCAGTTTTTTGCTGGTTTTCCACAGAATGCACGTTGCATAGTGTTAGAGGCGATAGGAGCGGATTAATAACTGTGATTTTTATGCGTTTGATCTCAAAAAATTTGGTAATTGCATTATCTGAACAGTCGTTACTATAATGTTTCCTACCTAACTTTTCCAGCTGAGCAACATTTGTGCTGATTGGGAGTTTCAGTGAAAAGTTATGATTTCAGAGAAGAAACTAATCAAATTTACTGTTCTGTACTGTTACTTTTCCTCATGCTCTGCACTTACAAGATCATGGTCTTCTCGATGCTGCAGAGCACATCAAGTACCACATCATCAGTTTGCAGGAAACAAAGTTCAGGAAGAAGGACATGCAACAGACGAGTGAGGGGCCCTCATCACTGTGGTGAGAACGTCTCATCACAAAACTTTGGAGACGTTGGCTCTGTCGTCCACCCATCTATCGTCCATCTTGTCGATTCGCATGAGATCCTGTCCCCTCGACCATACTACGCTACGACCTCTACGTCAGAAGGCCATCAGTATCATCAGCTGCTACTCTCCAACATCAGCAGCTGACGGATCAGCAGTGGATGCTTTCTACGAAAACCTGGGAGAGGTCGTCGCAACAAAAGTCCTTCTACAAATATGTTGTGGACGACTTCGAGCAAAAATCGGCATGCCACTGGAAGAGGGACATAGTTTCAATTTGGAAGTTTCGATATAGGTTCCGGAACAAAAACGGCAACTCTCTCGTCGGGCTTTTTTTCCGTATTTACTCTCAAAAATTCCATCTTCGTAAAAAAACATCGCCGGTCGACATGGGATCGCCCAACGAACGACTCAAACCGAGATCGACCACATTTTTTTGCAGCAGCTTTGATCACCGAACTTCGAGCAAGGATAGCGATTCCGTCGAAGAAGAAGAGGGTTTGCCACATTACAAGAAGGAAGGAACTTGCTTATGACGGTAACAGGCTAGAAGAGCTCATATTAAATTATGATTGACCCATCGAGGGAACCCAACGTACAACTACGACCGGCTTCTGAAAGGATTGCGAGCCTGGGGAGAATGCGCCTCAGTGACTTCTGAGAAGAACGTGGAACACATTTCGAAGACCACCAAGGAATTGCTCGAAAGAGGAAGATTTTTGAGGCAGGATCCGAATGCAACCCATCTCGAGCGACAGATAGCCAACGCCAGTTGCAGAACGGCTTTGCAGGAAGATCTCAGGAAGCAGAGGCAAGCTAAGATATTGGAAGCAGCCAAAGGAAGACTAAAGTGAGAAGTGCAGAATGAAACTCTGTAACTATCACGTAACACTGGCTGCGATATTGAACGAAGAGGGGGCTACAAATTCTTTCCGGTACAAGATGGAATCTATCGCGAAGAAATTCTCCACCAATCTCTTACGCTCATCAACACCCGCCGATGCCCGTTGTTTCCATTGGAGAAGTACCACCAAGGATTCTGTATGTACCGCAACGCAGAACATGAACGTTCACGGCTCCGGGACTAGTCATCTTTCCTTAGAACTTATGCAAGTCGGAGTACACCGTATACATGAGGTTCTAGCGTCGCATTTAACATTTTACCTTCAGAAAAAAAACTTCCCAATCAGTGCAAAAACTTCAATGTCCGTCCTTCTTTTCAAAAAAGGCGAAAGGAGGATTTTCGGGACTACAGTTCAGATGCCTGCTGGATTCCTCGCACGCATACCTAGGACGCTGGATGAAGCCCAATCTCAAGAACAGGCTGAATTTTGCGAAAGATTTAGCTGTGTGGACCACATCCAGACATTTTCAAGGGTCATGGAAGTCTGCCAGGAGCACTGACTGCCTCTCATTCTAACCTTCGTCAACTACGAGAAAACCTTCGACAGGGTCGAAAACAACACCCCGTCAGCGCTAGTCGATCAAGCAGTGGAACCAGATAAGTGAGAACGTTAGCCGACAGCCACAAGGACTGTTCAACAACGATGCAGCTATTCCATCCCCTTCTGACCATTTCAACTGGGAAATGAGTCCGCCGATGCGACACAATCTCGCCATAGCTGTTCGCGGCGGCCTTGCAGTATGTGATGAAGTCACTGGACTGGGACGAGGGAGGCTTACGAGTTAATGAGAGATTCTTGTCAAATCTTCGTTTTGCAAACGACATTGTTTTTTTTTTCGAGCAGTACCACTAAACAGAGACGATGCTGAAGAGACTAAACGAAGTGTTCACGAAAAACAAAACGCTCTTCGCGAAGACGCGAAAATGGAACTGAATGGTACTCCCATTGTGGAGATTTGGACGTTTCTGAAGGAAGTCACCAACCAAATGAGGGACCCGGAGCTTCGTGCCCACCTGCCGACTCAACCGTTCCCCGGCGCTCCGTTACGCCATTGAGACTTGGGCCGACATTGTAACCATGTCCAAAGCTCCAAGGATCATCCACAGAGCTCTTGTGCGCAGTCTACTGTGGATGACTGGAAGCAGACAATATCAAATCGGACTTCGTAGTACGGATATGACAAGAATGTCCCATCTTCGGGATTCAGTGGAATATCTTGCGAAAGCGAAGCGTCGATGAGTTGATCACATCATAAGGAGGACAGAGGACAGATGTCACTCAGAACATCCTGAGTGGTTCCTCACAAAACCAAACATCTCCGAAAAGGACTACCTAAGAGATAAGAAGAGTGCTTCTGGGACGGATGGATACGATTTTTGCAATCGGAATTCGTGGACGCAGCCACCGACGACAACCGAGAAGATCGTGGGTGCCTGAAGCGAGGTTGGAACATTAGAAACTCTTGAGCTGGGTTTTGAACGCCAGTCGACGACGGGACATCTAGGTACCTAAATAGTAAACGCTCGGTGAAAATTGAAAATTCTTTGTTATACTTATAAAGCAGTGGCGATACCAGAACTTCCGTCCAGGGGAGGGGGGGGGCAAAAAAATTTTTCAAATGAACGTGCGTGGCGTCAGCCGCGCACTTCGAAAAAATTTTTTCTTCGTAAATTTTTGCGGCTCATAACCTTCGAAATCTAGAAAAAAGGGCGTGGCAACAGCCACGCCCCAAAAAAAAGTTTTTACAAGGCTAATCTGAATTTTTAAAAATTTCAAAAATGTTTCAATTATTTACAAGAATAAACAAGTCGTTTGCACATTTTCATAACTCATGTAAGTAAATTTCAAACATTTCGCGACCCATTCTCGGGATGGGGTGGGGTGCTCCCTGCTTTTGTTAGAGCATGCCGATTTTTATGCTCTTATCTCTTCCAGCAAAGAAAAGATAAAGCAAATGCACATACGAATGGCTGATGCGATAGACTTGCAAGCAAGTTGGAAAATTTACAGAATTTTGTGAACAGAAATGCGATTTTTGAGAATTAGAAATTCTTTAATTTTTTCTTCTAGACATGCCGTGTTTCGAAATTCCTGTGATTGCCTTAATACCGTCTTGTAGAGATGGCTTTGCTTTATCAAATGACATGTTTTACACATTTTTATATATGTTCTGCCACGAGCAGGATAAGGAATGCTCATTACTTTCGCATCGACCTAGTACATGCATAGCGCAATTCTTAATTGCTTGTCGGAAAGTTGGTTTGAGAGTAAAAATTTCGAACTGCTCAACATAGACATATGTATGTTACCTTTATCGAAGAAACCGCTTTCACTTGTCACTGGCATTTTGGTAGGGACTAAAATATGCAAAAATAGAAACTCTTTTTGTTTAGCGATATGATTTGGAAGATTAATTTGCTACTGACTGCTTGACAAACTTGAGACTAATGTGCACAATAATAGTAACGGTTGCTTCAGAGAAACACCAAAAAATATATGTGAGTTCTTTCGTGGTAATGAAATTCTGTGTTAAGCGGCCTCTGTGGAAAGTATCTTTCATAAGAAAATTATATTGTCTAGTCAGTGAAGAAGCGAGAGACTCGATTTTAGACACAACAGCAAATAACTGTCCTTGGTCCAATCTTCATTTGTACTTTTTAGCGCGAACTGCAACTAGTGATGCTGGAAGCTATCCTTAATAACGGCAGAAACGTGAGTTGCTTTCTTGGATCCTTGTAAGTTCTTTTCTGAAAGATGAAAATGGTTCGTAGTGCTATTATTCGGGTTTTGAGCACTACAATGACATCTGGGGCACATACGAAATCGGGGGAAAATCCTTGGGCAGAAAACGATGTCGTTGTAATTCCAGCTGCTCTGCATCTTCTTGTCTGCTAATTACATTAGATCATTTTATAAGCTCGTGAAGTTTTTATTCTAATAGCCTTTTTTTTTGATGAAGCGGTGGGTTTACGTATAGTACCTGTACTATTCAAAAGAGCCAATCTTGCTCCACAAGAACTGTTGTACTTTTCGGAGCAAACCTAAATCCCGTTGTCTGACAACTTCTCAAAGCAAAGTTTATTAAGGGGCAAAAATTGGCGGTTCCGACACATGCAACTTTCGATCCATATACGAAAATCATGAGGCAAGATTTTCATTTGAAGTTACTATGAGTGGTGAAAAACACGTGTTTGCGGGATTATGATGCATATAAAAGGAATGTAGGGCGATTCGCACGACCGTAATGCTCTCCACACAGGACCACGCCGCGCGCGACACACACTGCGGCGGCTTCCCTAAGCAAAGCAACGGGAGGAAAGGTTTGCGTCGTGCGGGACGTGTTAAGACAAGGAAAAATCAGGGTGGCGCTTGAGACCGCCCGTGCGAAAAGACCGTCTCCCTTATAAAAGTAGTCTCTTTATTTAAAGAGACACTATGAAGAAATAAGGCATACTTCTACGGTGTGTGTAGATTCTTGCGTTTGGTACAATTTGGAGAATTCCCTTCCAAACCAGAGCTTGTACTCATACATCTATACCACTTAGAAGAACCCATCCATTTGCCACGGCTCGATCGGAGGAACGACACATTTTATCGCTAAACTGCGCGCAAATCTCAAGCGGTAGCATCAAAAGACAGAACTACTGAGATCTTGTTTATGCAGTTCTTAGCATATTGAAGTGCTGCAAGTTTGTCAGTACACAATCTACTAACCCTTCTGTCCATATATGAGGATAACTTCTTGCGGGATTCGGAACAAGTACAGAAAGTGCATTTGGCAAAATAAGCATCTTTGCCTCTTAAAAAACTTCGCTTCAAGAAGCCGTGCAACAAAATGATCTAGGTTTGCTGTGAAAACGAGCAACAGTTCTTATAGAGCAAGATTAGCTCTTTGGTACAGATGGTACAGGTACTTTCCACTAAACCAACCGCTTCATCACAATAATGGCTGCCAGAATAAAAACTCTACGAACTTGTGAAACGACATATATATATATATATATATATATATGCTTATTACACTGCTAGGTAAAGGTTCTTCAAAACAAAAGCCATGACTTCAGTACTATCACCATGTCCTCTCGGGAGCGCGCACCTCTGGCGAAATTTCACGGGGAAGGAAAGGCTTGCTAACACATGGCTCGGGCTCTCGAGATACAGACTTCTACCTTGCTCGTCTTTAGAACACAACCAGCACCGAGGACTGTCGTAAGAGTGGTAAAGCGACATTTGAGCACTCACTAAAACCGAAGAATCGTTCAAAATTCGTCGGGATCCTTGATGAAGCCTGACTGATAACTGACTTCGGGATGTTTATCGCAGGACCTCCGACATAAAGAAGCAAAAGAACAGCAAACATCAAAACCTTGAGTTCTTTAGAACGGTATGAAGATGACAGCACAGGCGGGAGCTGTTATTCACTCCATATATTCTAATAGAAAATCTCGTAAGTAGACTACTGCCCCGAAGTGGTATCAATTAGTGCTCCCCTTTCTACCTTGGAAAATTGCACTTAAAGGCAGTGTCCCGGCAGATTCGGGTCCTGGGGGATTACGTGTGGTGGGGTTCCTGGTCACCCCATCGACCTCCAGGCGCACTCCGGCTGGGTGATGTTCCCCCTGGGCCGAGAAAATGGCCCTTGAACCGGCGCGCGCAACCCCAACTGGCGCGCGCCTGGACGGCCTTCCCCGCCTGTTCGGTGCGGGACCCCACGAGCGCTCTCTCCATGATGCATGCTATCCAAAGCAAGAATTACAGGCGGCAGGATCTTCGTCTGAGGACCTCCCCCAACTTTCCATTAAAAATCTCGTCCAAGCTGCTTTTCTGGAATTAGGAAAACGCCCCAAAATCGGCCTTTTCAGCCCGTTCAAAGCTCAAATTCGGATTCTACGTGGCGAAAAGGCCTAAAACATGCAAAAAGGTGGAGGCGCAAAATCTGCCGGGACACTGCCTTTAAAGCGGCCTACAGAAGGCGATGCCCGTACTAACCTCCCCAGTTTCCGCTTGCGCGTTCTAAGTGAAATCCTCGTCGAATGAAATCTTTGACGCAGGTTAGAGCAGTTGTGCACATCTCGTAAGAGTTGCCTTTGTGGGCCATCATAAAGCGAATTTTTGCGAATTTTGCGACTTCATCCCGGCGAAGGAGAGTCCCGATCTCCAATTTTTGGTAAGACACTGCTTTTTCGAGGTACTCCATTAGACCATACTCTTTTTCGACAAAAACTTCTCAGTGAGGCAGAATTTAGCACCAGAGAAATAATGAGGTACTCCACCGGACCCTACTCTTTCCATCAAAAACTTCTCATCGAGGCAGAATTCACCCCTAAAGAAATATTATCATTTCCACGTCGACTTAAGACGCCAACAATAACGGTCGGCTCGTAGGAAACTATCATTCGGCTTAGGCCTCTTGAAGGAGCAGCTTTTGGCTTGAAGCAAACTTCAATTTCGCGAGAAAAATTGGTACTTCCAGCAGGATAACGCATTTGTCACAATGCTAAGCTTGGTCAAGTCTGGCGAGACCAACTTTGAGAATTTCATTACTCCTGCAAAATGTATTATAAGTATATTACTATTATTGTATACCCGAATTTGTAGATTTTGTTTTCCTCAACGCTTTCAGTTTTTGAGACCAACACCTGCGCTCTCCTATCGTGCAGAGTCTCGAAAACATGTTCAGTGCTAAAGGAGGGAGCTTTAGAATTCAAATATCACTCAAAAGTAGTGAACTTCCGAGAAAAAATCCTTGTTAATTCTGCATGATCACTTTGTCTGGTGTTGTAAATATGATAATAACGCATTATTTAAGGGCTTTCTCCCAACCCCTTTACTTATGAATAAGCAATTTGTTAATCAAACAATCTAAGATGATACGTAGCAAACTAAGTTGTTGTGTTGAGTTGGCTTAATTTTTGGTACGCTCCTATTTTGATTTTTTGAAAACTTAAGAAGCTTCCGAAAAATCTTGATTTCATGACACATTGACGTGCAAAGGGGTAGCAATGAATACTGTTACATGCGCACTCAGCGCGCAAAACATCCACTTTTCGGGTAAGAGTAGGTTTTGTGGCCATTTTTGTCAATGAAATGACACTTCTCCAAGTGATTACGACCGGACGATGTCGTATTCGGACAGGGCAAAATTCATAGTTTTTGCCGAATATGGGAAGATTGCACGTTCGTGTCTGCACAATTTCGTAAACTTGTTGGTTATTTACGCATTTGCGGCATCAACCACGCTGATGTGTAGATCCTGTCTTGTCCCACATATAGCGCAGATATGGAGATTTTACGGAGCATATGAATTTTTCGCAATCTTTGCAAAATGTGCAACAGAAGTTATCCGCCAACCTAAAATGATTGTGCTTGTAAATAAGTCAGCTGGAGTCTCATAGTAGTACCATTATTCGCTATGCACAAACGTGTGTGTTCGCTGTTGGTGAGACAGCTTTTGTCGTATCCTCTATTCTAAATGGTCCGGTAGTAAAGAGAGTGTTCCGCGCCAAAACGTTGCAACTAACATAATTGTTGCCTTCATTTCGATACACTATCATGTGCATTACATAAATAAATAGATAATTAAATAAACCATAACTTCGCAGTTTTCTTTAACTACCAAGATTTTTTTGATTTCTTTTGAAATAAAGCGTTCTTGTGACAGTCGAATCAATCAATCCTTTTTAGGGACAACCTGGTCGCCACCCCCACCCCTACCCCCACCCCCATGTGAGTTTAGTATGATTTTTCGGTGCTGTCTCAGTGAGTAGCTCGTCCATATAGGAACCTACTTTGTAGATGAAATTAAGCGTGTTTGTAAAATCAACTGATTACTCTCTTTCAGGGACATCAAGGCGACCGCGTAAGTTTACAATTTTCAATGCAACCCGCATGACTTTATAAGGTTCAAGTTCTCCGAAAAGAAAACCATTTTTTATTTCTTGGAACTTCTTTTGTTTTTATGATATGATAATTCCCTCGCTCGAACGAGTATGAAAATCATGAGATTGATGCAGAACATCTAGCATTCCCATTCTTACCTTAACGTAGCGCAACGACCATTGCATAAAAATCATATATTAGGTTGTTCCGAAAGTTCTTGCGCATCATTTTCAAAAAATCATAACTTCCTTGCCGTTCCATGAATTTCATTAAAATTATATTCATTCGAAAGGGGAATCCATGCTCTTTATAGAAGTACCTCCGCCATGAATTACTTTCAAAAATTTCAACAGTTAGAAGCAGTTTAATGAAATCGGTCAAGATTGGCATTTTTCGAGCTGGGTCACGAAAAATTCTGGAAGTATTTTTATTCGATAGAAAAAATTATGCTCATTACAATGGTACCTTTTTCATGAATTAAAACGAAAAAGATCGAGAGTTATGAGCAAATAAACAGAATTTCTTCAGTCTTGCAATTTTTGAGCATGTTCAAAAAAGCCAAAAACGTCACAGAAAAGAAGGAAAATTCATAAACATGGGTTTTGTGACCTTCTCTTTTTAGCTAAGGAATTTTTGTGCTAAGGGATAGCAATTTTGTTTTTCGTGATTTTCTCGGATTTTCGGACCTGCGTTTTTCACGAAAATCAAAATTGCTCTAGATTAGCACGATTTTCATTCAGCTAAAAAGAGAAGGTCACAAAACCCATGTTTATGACTTTCCCGTCTTTTCTGTGACGTTTTAGGCTTTTTTGAGCATGCTCAAAAATTGCAAGACTGAAGAAATTCTATTTATTTACTTCTAACTCTCGATCTTCTCGTTTTAATTCATGAAAAAGGTACCATTGTAATGAGCATAATTTTCTCTATCAAATGAAAGTACTTCCAGCATTTTTCTTGACCCAGCTCGAAAAATGCCAATCTTGACCAATTGCATTCAACTGCTTCTAACTCTTGAAGTTTTCAAAAGTAATTCATGCCGGAGGTACTTCTGTAAAGAGCATGGATTTCTCTTTCGAATAGATATAATCACAACGAAATCCATCGAGTGCCAAGGAAGCTATGATTTTTTGAAAATGATGCGCAAGAACTTTCGGACCAACCTAATATTTTCCTTCATTTTGAAAAGTTCTCGAGCGGCAATAGCCAATGTGCATAGCAATTCATCAAATGCGCAGGGCATTAAAGCAGCAGCAGTTTTTGTATTTTATGATTGCTACGAGACTCTCCCATAATTCTATCCATCGCAATATTTTTCCAGTTTTTTCACTGGAATTAATTAGAGGCAGGCTTTATAGGGTAATCACCAACGCACATACATGATGCACGTAAAGTTCAGAGCTGAAGCGTTTACTCGCGCAAAAGTACAAATTCCACGTTTGGAACCGAAACTTACACATTTGTATGTATTTCGAAAAAAAAACATCAATTTTAACATGAGAAAAGGAGTGCATTATTGAAGTTCTAGGCTGTCTTTGTTCTTCAAATTAGCACTCACCATCTCTACTGAGTTTCTCACAGTCCTCTTCCATAGCTTACAAAGCCCATCAGAGAATAAGACGTATGAAAAAGCTTGATGCCAATCATTATTCGAAAGTGGTTGAAATTGGTTTAAGATCTTATCTTTTTGAGCTTCAAGGGAACAAAGAGAGCGTCTTTTTTCCGTGCCTGTTGTGAGTGAACATTTGTTCCAATTCCACTTGAAGCACATTCACATTAGGGCAAGATAGTGGTATCCATTAAGACGTTGCTATTATCAAGTTGTTTGATGAGTTCAATCGTATCTTTTGCTTAAGTTTTCTTTCACTGTTCTGCGAAGCATTTGGCAAAACGCATATAACTATCTTTGATTCAACTGGTTTAGCTCCGTCAGCGCAGGCCGCTCGCGCCCGCGACGCACCTGCGTCTCTCGCGCGCGAGTGCTCTCTGATCATTACCTAGCCTTAATTAGGTCGCGAAGCCTGCCTTTGCCGAAGCTCAGCCAGTTGAATCAATTGTATGTGCTTGAAAGCTCTAAGTCTGCTCTACAGAAATGCTCGCATCATTCTTAAAAATCGATCCAACAAGGCAAACAATCCTTTCTCGACATTTTTTCTGTTTTCCGAGATTCAGGCTGTTATCTAGAGAACTAGACAACAAACAAACAGCAGACTACAATCAAATAAGCAAATGACGACGTTCGTCGTCTTGCATGATGAAGCCATCAAGACTACGCGCCTTTTCGAAATTTTCTAGCACTTCTTGCAGTCTGCGAGAGCAATATCATTCTATGTATACATGTTGCAGGATATTCGAACTGCTTTCTGAGCATGCTGACCTTTAAAACGCAATACAATTTATTGATAGTGATTTTTTGTTTATTGTTAGAGCAGATTCTATTCCCCACAAATCGGAACAACGGAGAAGGACATCCAAGAACAGGCTAAGGCCCGTATGCACGTACATCCCCGCTGGGTAGGGGAGGGGATCTGGGAGAGGATGCGTCATATCCAGGGTCAAGCGTGGGGTGCGGCACGCCACACCTGGGGAGTCGTATTGAGGAGTCAAAAGGGGAGGGGGTCGTAGTTGGGTAATCTGATAATAGTGATAACATGATATTCGTATCCTATCCATAATTAGCATGCCAAATAACCCCTGTAGACAAAGTGTGAGCGAATTCTGACGATTCAAGATACTAGGCTACCTAAGTGAAATGGTCAAATTCCAACATGGTTAACTTTATTTTAAAGGTGAATTAGCTATCCGTTTTTGCACTCAAGACAAAGCACTACTTCTTCTTTGTCCACCCCAGGAATCCCGCTTCAGAAGACCTCCAAACTGTGGAATTAGAAGCCGACCAAAATCTCGTTTTTCCCATTTTTCGCGTTTGATCGCTGTGCTTTCACCAAATATTACTCAGAGCTAAGAAGATGAATCAGGCTCCAAACAGTCCTATGGAATCTACAAGGTTTAGGCTATCGCTTCATATAAGTACTGTCCGCTAAAAATGTTTTTTTGATATAGTTAATGGGGTGCGGCAGACCCCCTTAGAAGCTGCGGCGGCCGCAGCTTTTAAGGGGGTCTGCCGCACCCCATTAACTATATCAAAAAAACATTTTTAGCGAACGTTATTTATATGAATCGAGAGCCTATATCTCCTAGTTTTCACGGGAGCAATTTGAGCCTGATTCGTTTTCTTTGTTCTGAGTGATATTTGGTGAAAGCACAGCCATTAAAAGCGAAAAATGGGAAAAATGAGATTTTGGTTGGCTTCTAATTCCACAGTTTGGAGGTCTTCTGAAGTGGGATTCCTGGGGTGGACAAAGAAGAAGTAGTGCTTTGTCTTGAGTGCAAAAACGGATAGCTAATTCACGTTTAAAACAAAGTTAACCATGTTGGGATTTGACCATTTCACTTAGGTAGCCTAGTATCTTGAATCTTCAGAATTCGCTCACACTTTGTCTACAGGGGTTATTTGATATGCTAATTATGGATATGTTGCCCATTATGTTTGACAGGGCCTTCAATTAATACTATCTTAAGTGTATAGTTCAGGGGGGGGGGGTCTTATTAAGACAGCAATCAGGGGGGGGGTTGTAACCAGTGATCGTGTGCCACACCCCTTGCTTGACCCTGGTCATATCTCACTACTCTACGTATCTTTCTTCTTCTTTCTCTATCTTGATGAAGTTTTTCATACACTTATACCTGCGCATAATGGATGCCAGTTACTTCCACTCTGGACCCCCAGGGGATCCCCTGGGGATTTTCACTACTTTATGTGATCCCCAGGGGATCACATAAAATAGCGAAATTTTAGTTAATTACGCTAGTAAGCTGGCATCAATTATGCGCAGGTATTAGGTATGAAAATCTCCATAAGCAAGATAGAGAGGGAAGAAGAAAAATACCAAGAGTAGCGTCATCTCCTCTCAGATTCCTTCCCCAGAGGGGTTGTATGTACATGTATACGGGCCTAAGAGCGTCAAAATGCATATGCACTTCATTAGTTGCAGCTCAAATATGAAGATGACTAAATTTCATTGCACAATACGATACTTATGAAGCTGCATTTGTGCAAGGCGGCAAAACATTCCGAATTTTCAAATGAAAAATTGTGCAAACTCAGATTTTGTCACGCATCGTAAATTTCTTCTCCCATTGGTTTTGCAGCCATAATGTACGCACGTTAGTTTTTGCGCGCCTTGTATACGACAACCGAATGATAAGAAAGTCGAGAGGCAACCTACTAGGTTGCTCCGTCCGTTGCCACCATTTTTTGATGTAACTGATTTTTTGGAATTATTTGTTGGACAGCGGTTCCATTGAAAAAGGGGAGGCGATCGAGTGTTTTGTGCGTCCAACATACAAACTTTCAATAAAGTGGTGATGGCAGACATGAAATTGAAAGAAGACAGTTACTCTTTGATAATTTTGAACAAGCTTGCCAAAATTCTGAATTCTTTGCAACAAGTTTCGAAATAGTGGGTAAGAGGACTAGCGGGAGAGTCTCGCGCGACAATGCAACAAAATAATGAGCCTGTGCATATACTGGAATGTGTATTTGTTGCAACACTTTCAGCGATATATAATCCCCTACCCCGAAGTAGTCGAACATGAATTCTGTAAAATACTCTTCTTAAATAGAAACCTTTTGAGTTGATCAAATGTTTGTGTTCGATTTCGAGAAAAGTAACTGTTGCAAATCTTTCCAAGTGATTTTATAATATTATGTAAGCATCTGCTACTACATTTTTTGGTGTTTTTGCCTGGAATCAGAAAGGTAGTATTCTTCCTTTTCCTCTTTATTTTCTACATGTGTACTGCTAAAGTGTCGTTACTGAGCACACATTTTCCTTTTTCTGACAATGAGAAAGCTAACCATGCAAATCTGTTGGTATAAAATAATAATGTTTCCAAGTAGGATGCTTACAAATCAACCGCAATGACAAAGTATTTGAAAAAAAATCTTTATGGCAATAACACCAACAACTAGCGCCATTAAGAGGAAAAGGTCAAGGTCGTGAAAGTCGTGAAACAGGTCTCGACTTTCCTTTTGCAAGAAATGCCAAAAAGGGTGAGACTTGAATGTAAATGATATTTTTACTTCCCATTTGCATCTCTACTACAATTCTCAATCGTATATCTCACAAAAAAGAGTTTTTTGCGCGTCTTCAAAATGCAGTAGATTTGCAACTTGTGAAGAGTAAACAATATTTTTTTATGTGAAGAAAGCATACATAGACAAACCATATCATTTCATGCAGAATTCTTAATCATCACATTGCAGTTATGGAATCCGTTCGGTCTCTCAAGTCATCTCGCAGGAAGAGTGAGTTTTCTTTGTTGAAATACTTATTTCCATAAGGTATAGATGACTTCTATGTTCAGAACTATATAATTTTTCTGCATGAACATAAAATGGATAAATCTATAAAATAAATTTACCACGTGGTAAATTTCTTCACAAGCCGACAGGCTAAAAACACAGTAGCAATAATAAAAGTGCAAGGTATTTGAGAGAAGTCTTTAAAGGGCCATCCACCCAAATTGAAAGTTACGAGATTTTGATGCTTTCATCCGTTGCAAGGCGCTTTCAAAGGCAGAAAATTGCTTCAGAAGGTAGGCAACGATGGTGGTCCCGCCTAAACGGGTGGGGTAAAGATAACAAGTCTACGATTAGTGTTAAATGCATCTATTTGACATTGTCGCAAATCCGCCTTTTGCTGAGACTTTCGTCGACATCTCAACCTAACTCCACTTCCAAACTGATTATCTTATCCTTTAAGTTGCTTAGAGGAGCCATCTCTATTCTACCTTGCAATTTTATGGTTCGGAATTCATCCTTAGTAGCTTGATTTGGACTACACAGTTAGAGAACCCGCTACTATACAGCACCAAAATCTCACCACCCTCAACCCGGGTGGACGGTACCTTCAAGTACCTCTGCTTTCTTCGGTTATTGTTTTATTGTGCACGCCAAACTTGGAGCCTTAAATCTACAAGAGCTGCTTCCTTCAATTTATCAGGCTGGAACACAATTCGTACAGCTTTCTACATTTCCTCTTTACACTGGCTTCGAAGAGGAAGCCACTTTTAAATAGTATCATATCTTTGTTTTCGCAGGTATTTTCATTTCAAAAACCGTGCCTCGAAAGATGAGAGTCCTCGTTCTGAATCTGTCACACTCGAACTTTATTGAAAACCCGCAGGGACGCTGCTGTTTTTCACCGCAGTAAAAAATTCTTGGTGACGAAGTTATTTCAGAGCTCTCCTTCTACACAAAAAGATTAGGTTTAGTACATTTGGTATTAGTGAAGAAAAAATAGGATGCTATTTCCGTTTACAGCGGCAAATTTATCACTTGTTTGTTTCGGAGAAATCCAAAGGGTAGGTCAGGTAGTACTGTAGATCATTTGTGGTATTCTCTCGCAAAAAAGGATTTCTTTGTTCATGTGGTCTCTATGTTTGATAAGCATAAAAATGTCAGAATTTTGATCGCAACAGCTCGAGGCCAAAAATCTCCAACACCCGGTAGTCTTTGGAACACACGGAAGCGCTCAAAAACAAAACACTACTTTCCCATGATGATAAAGAAACAAAACGCTGAAGTTTCCACAATTTTGTTTCCTTTAATCAAAAAATTGCAGTTATGGACCCCTTACCAGTTCTACACTCATACTTCACGGAGGGTAAGTTTCCATTCGAACTTCAGTATATTCGTATGTAAAGCCAATATTTATAGTGTTCAAACTTAACCAGAAAATCACAGTAACAGAAAAATTCAAACTCGCAGCAGCAGTTCACTGGAATTGCTGTCAAGATTAGTGCTGGTGCAGTAAATGCAGTCAATGCGGTCGTGATAACTGTCTGAAACAAACCATAAGTACAGCACTTGAGCTTTTTGAACGCAGAAAGGATACATCAGTTTTTACATCGTTTGGGATGTTATCTACACCGCAGGAATACCATACCAATGTTTTCCGCAGACATACGTATTATTTAACGGCCGAAAATCTTCATCGAAGACGAATATCGAATGAATGAGTTTCCAAAAATAAATTAACGAACGAATGCTATTCAGTTTGCTATTTGAATTACCAAATATTATAATGTTACATTTCAAAATGCGAATCACGAAAGATGCGACAAAGCACTTTCTCAAATATCTATTCGACTATTAGAACATTCATGTTTTCGAATAGAAAACTCAAATGAGAGGGATCCAAAAACATATATTAAACTTCTTGGATTATATGACATAGCATTTCGCTTGACTATTAGATTGCAGTTACAATCTCTTACCGAGTCTAGAGATGATAATAACGTTGTGTACCTTTTTGCAGCTGTATAATACTCCAAAACAACTCATCGAAAACTTCAAGATACATAGCAGATTTTACAAGCGGTCCTTTTATATCCTGTGTTTATCTTGATTTTTGAATTCGGATTGAGATTATCAAAAAATTTTCAGGGAAATGACATCGAGAAGCCGATTACAAAGGTGAGACTCTCACATTTTGAATGGAAATGGTTCCCAGGTGCTATCAATATGTGTGGCCCAGTGTTAGGTTTGAGTAATGAGAAAGTTCGGCAGTCATAGTCTTGAAACGACTTATGCGCGTTAACATAGGAGAAACAGATTTTCGCGAGCGCTTCCTCGTGGTTTACAAGCTTGCAAAACATAATAGCATCACTTTTGTGACAGATTCGTGAACAACAAACGCAATGATTTAAATTATGTGCAAACAAATGCTTATCCCATCCACAAGAAAGGAACAAATGTGAATCTGCAGTAAATGACGAATCTTGATTCGAATAGTGCAATACAACACACATATTATTGTCGCAATTCAGGAAATTTATCTTGGAACGAAAGCGGAGTGAGACTGGACAAAGCGCAATCATCAGGTAAATGTGATCAGAGCTCTGGAAAGCAAAGCATCAGGCGAAGACACTATTCCATTTTTTTGGATGGAAACCAACTCCCCAATCGCTATCTGCACTTCTAGTGCATGTCGAAAGTGGAAACATGGATCGCTTGCAGTTTTCTCTTAAACATAACTGTTTATCAGAATTAAGAAAATCGTATTTTTCTGTCTTTTTGTATCTAAAAATTCTGACGCAAACTTCTTCAACTTCTCTGATTTCTTCAACTTCTTTCTTCTTCAAAAACTCCAACTGTCCGCCTTTGCGATGATGGAGGTGTAGATGCTTTTGAAAGCCGAAAAGAATTTCCATTGTTTTAAGCCTCTGTATCTACCAGTATATTATTTTGAAGTTGACATAATTTATTACAGAGCTGACAATAGGAGAAGCTCTGAAGGTATTCAATCTTCACGAATAAACTGTTGTTGATTCACCGTTTTCTTGATAGCATCACAAAGTACTGTCGGGGCGCATATCAAAAATTGTCGGTGGAGCTAAAATTAAAAAAATACTCACGCTTCAACATAGATTTTTCGGAAAATTTATTCCAAAAAGTTGCTAAAATTCATACCAAAACTCTGATGTTTATAGATTTTTCTAGCTTTATAAAGCTGATTCGTGTAATCCAAGATTAAGTATCTGTTAAGAGCAGTCTCCTTATTCTTATAAACCGACATATGTCTTTGCACAGATTGACATACGCAGAGCCACAAAGAAACTGACAGCTGACAGCAGAATTCGAAGATTCGTGAGAGGCAAGTAATATCGTCACAGTTTACATGACACAAATGAATTTGCCCCCAGAAAGCAGGGCAAATGTTATCTAAAACCAACATTGCACGAGTATTTGCGCACATATAAGAAAGGTATGCATTATACCAAACTTGCACGATTGGGACACACTGTACTCCACGAATGCCCTCTAAATAATTCCATCAAACACTTAATGCCAAGCAATTTAGCCAGGGAATCTCTTGCACTGCGTCACTATGCCAATGTCGTTCGAATTTGAACAGCTCTACAAAATGCTTGACCGGGGTCAAGGTTCATACACACGCTAGTATCAATGGATGTTTGTCGAGATCTCTGTCCCAATTTTGTACTTTCGCCTGTTTTCATACTTTCCCTTACTTTCCCTTACCCAGTCGCCTAGGTGTAATATATGTCATAATGTTTTGCGCTAACTTGGCTTTCTCAATAATGTTTGTCATGACATCGAGCTTTGAACACCATAAGCAGCTCCTCAGTTCACTCCTCAATTTACATGCAAGGTTGTTCTTAAAATCTGATAAGTTTCAAAGTCTGATTCTATCCAGTTGACATCCCAGACACTGTCAAAATTTTCAAATGCTACCCACCGAATTATAAGCGACTACATCTCTCCAAATAAAAACGGCATGTATCGAAGACGATGTCCATGCGGAGCGGAAAGGTGGTTAACGCTCCTTCCATGCTCAACGGGACAAAGATCACCGAACGCTCAAGCTACACCTAACTAAATCGTGAACTCGATATGATGAACGATCTAGCTCCAGAACTGAGCAGGAGGAAACGTCAGCATAGAAAGCTTTTAAGACAACTGAGGACGTAGTGATGAAGATCAAGAACATCCGGCTGCGCCCACCTCTTCAACTCGACGGTTCTTCCTGCTTTGACGTACGATTCAGAAACATGGACAATGAGGAAGCAGGATGAATACCAATCGAACGTGTTTTTGAGAGAATGATGCTGGGAGTGAACCGACTCGCGCAAGTGAGGCAAGGAATACGAAGTTCTACTACGTCAACGATCGAAATTCAGGGACGCTGCCGCCGCCGCATACGCTAAGCAGAACAAGATAAGATGGTCAGGGCACGTAATGGTTTCGTCGACAATCGCTTAATCGCCGGGAGCAGGCGGTCCGCAAACTCGCGCTTTTTTGCAAGCGGTCAGCAGAATTTCGGGGCTTGGTCAAACCTTCAGCGAGCTATACTTCCCTTAATGTCTAATGTTCTGCCAGCGGGCAGCAATACAAAATTTTCTGCAAGCGCTCGTAAAATAATCTTTTCAGCGAGCGCGGGCCAAACTTTCAGCAAGCGTTCGGAATCTTTTTGAGCAGCTTCGGGCGTGCGCCGAGCAAAAGTAACACTCTACATAACAGAGGTGTCATCGATGGTTCAATTACCCGAGTTTGGGGTACTTTCTCTCAACGGAAAATACCTGCACGGTCGTCCACAAAGGACCGTGCGGCCCTCGACAATTCTGCATATTCTCGCGGAAAGTCCGCGAGAATGCGGCCTGCGCCGCAGCTGCTAATCTATAAGGAAACCGCGATTGTTTTCCAAGCAATCCTCTAAAATTGCGCTAAAATTTTTCCAAATATCTGCAAGCGTGTCGCAAGAAATCAGCGAACTGTTTTTCCGGTGCCCGCCTACCCATAAATCGCATAACCGCCTGCTAGCGGCGATTATCTGAGCGGTAGACGAGAGCTGTAACAGATTGTACACCACCGAACGTCAAACGCGAACCGAAGATCGCCGATGCGACGGTCAGATATGCTCACGAAAACTTTCAATAAAGTCCTTCAGAGTGTTCCACGTGTTTTTTTTTTGCGATACGCAAACTGGCCAACAATCGCCTGACATAGGGACGAATGGAGGCATCGCTGGACAGGCTCGTGCAACACGAATCAATGGGGATACAGATATGTAATGCAGGTTATCAAGCTGCAATTACAAAGAGTTTCCCAAGGAAAGTTTTGTGGCATATCATGTGGCAAAGCCGACCACATCTGGAACAATGTTAGACCTGCCACTTGTGTAAAATTTTCAATACGTAGTTCTCAGTAGTCGTCTGCTTTAGAATTATCGGCAACATTTGAAGATAAGCTCGAAAGTCTGAAAAGAGCACCGAACTTATTTATTTGGCTGACCGCACCTACCCAGCACCTGGCATCTCCTTCGAAGTCGAGTACATGTTTTCTTCTTCGGAATTTAAGGCCTTATGCGTAGTACGTAAAAAGCTACTTGCGTTGGGGTGTAATGAAAAAACGTCACTTGTCACTGGACACGAAGCTCAGATTTCATGAAACCGGACGAAATTACCAAGAATATTTTTGTAAAAGGCAAGTTTTCTTTTCATTCAGAAACAAAAAGTGGCTTTAGATTTGTACTGCGGTCGTCCGCATAGTTTTTCAAATTTGGACCACCATTGCTTGACACTATTACATAAGGGGCGAATATTTTTTTCCGTTTTTAAAAAATTCTGCAAAATTGTGCATTAGAGTTTTCGCGAACGTTGATTTCATTACGCAACTTTTTGCGAGTGTTTCCATCTTCCTTGACGGTGTGATATCACTTGTGACAATTGTTGGAAAAACATTTGTTACGGTTCATTTGGGATAACTCAGAAAAGGAGCATTATATTAGGTTGGCTAATAAATAAGTTCGGTCGCTTTTTCAGCTCTTACGAATGCTGTAGACAATTTTTGTCCAATGTTTGGTATCTCTGAAAATAGCACTTCACTGGGTATTGGAGCACATATTCTGTTTAAGTGAAACCTATCTTCCCAGGAAAAAATCCGCAAAGAAGTGAAAAATCGCAATTTTCCCATAATGCGCAAATATGAGGAAGTTTGGTTTTCTTAGTGAAACATTTTCAAAATGACAGAGCACAGTTCTATTTGTTGTTCACTAAATAGGGATGACTCCTTATATCCAAACACCAAACTGCTATTCTTTATATCTGTTACAGCATGAAAACGAAGCTCAAGAAGTCAAAGAAATGAGCTTTTGGAAATTTTGACATGTTGAGGCATAACTGCCTTTACTGATGATAGAAAACCCTGATTATTGATATGTGATAGAGAAAGCTTCGGGCTACTTTCCAACAAAGAATCATAGATTGAAAACAACAAGAAAATTTTTTATGACAATTTGTACACCAAAACGGACTTACTTTTTAGCCAACCTAAGAGTTAATTGGAAATTTCATATTCAAAATCAGCGACTTCGATTAGTCTAGTATAAGAGTTTTTGGCCTGTTTGGCTTTCTTTCTGAGCCAAATTATGACCTTAAATGGCCTAAAATCCTTACGAATTTTTAAGGATTCTTACAGTAATGCAGAGCAATCAGCCATTTGCCCCATAATGTAAGTCTAACAAGGGAACGATACTTAGGTCCGTAGACTTTTGAGATTAAATGTACAACAATACACTCGCCTTCGAACGCTGATTCCAAATCTGGTTTCCGTTTCTGCTGAGCGTTTCTCTGAAAGAAGTTATAAAGGATTTTCGCGCCAAATTTGGCCGCGCGAGGCACATACGATAGGAACACCAACATGGTAACAAGTTAACATGCATTCACTTTCCGTTTATTTTCATTTTTATAGGCCGCTCTTGGAATAAATATAGGAAACACCCGTATAAAAATGAATCCTCGTTGAATTTTCAACGAGTAAGAACATGCAATCACCTCGAGGAAATCTAATTCTCAAAAAGGAGCTTAATAGCTTTCAAAAAGAAGCTTAATTGAGGCAATGCAAAACTGAAAAATACAAAAGAATCTGAACTTACACGTGCATCAGCTTGTGAGGCTAACGCACTAGCCACTACACCACAGCTACCGGCGGTACTCGTGTTCCTATCATATCTCTGGAGGCCAAATTTGACGCGAAAATCCTTCATAACTTCTTTCAGAGAAACGCTCAGCAGAAACGGAAACCAGATTTGGAATCAGCGTTCGAAGATGAGTGTGTTGGTATACATTTCATCTCAAAAAGCCACGGACACTAAGTATCGTTCCCTTGTAAGCTTCAAATCAGCTCTACAGAATGGTACTCACTCGATTTTTGCGGTAAATGCGGTAATTCAAGACGAACTTACAGTGGGTGAGTCATTTTGATACAGAATTCCCTTGCAGCGCAGCATAATGGCTAGGTGGGACGGGGAGAGGGAGGATGGGAGGGGGTGAAGCAGGAAGGTCAGCTGAAGACGTGGCGCAGAGTAGACCGGGAAAACCGCCAGCTAGTGAACTATATAGATCAAAAACCATCTTTTCTTTAACCTGACATGTTAGATGTTCAGTAGCTGAAAGTTGTGCTCCAGAATATGGATGTCTATTCGATCTAATTCTCTGCGCACTCTTCTTCTTAAGAACTAAAGGTGTTTATCAGTTTTGATTGGACTGCGTTTATACCGCTTGAATACTATTAGGTTGTCCCGAAAGTTTTGCCGCTTTCATCGCTCACTAAAACTTACAGAACACCAATCCATGGACGCTTAGGTGCCGTTTTAAACAGATTTTTATTCTCTGTTATTCTCTCCCTTACAGCTATACTTGTTCCTGATCTACTGTGTCTTTGCAGTGTTATCGCCATGGCTTTTTGAGCATCTCAGCAGTAACGCCAAATATTTCCTGAATTTAAAAAAAAATTCTTTCTTCTGATGTTTTTGAAGAGCGCGTGCAACTATTACGCAGAGCAGACCTTTGGCTACATTGCACCCATTTTAGATTACGTGGGCCTCGTTTACCAAGTCCGTTATAATTATTTATTCAATACAAACCGCGGCTTTTTTATTCAGTTTTACGCGTAAAATTACCAAAAAATTTGAAAAAGCTGCTTTTCAAAGCGAATCAAAGTTGGTTATGTTGCATAAATAATGTTTAGTAAGAATCATGTTACAATACGCAAAAATCCAAAAGCTTTTGTTTATTTGATGCAGTTGCATGTTTCATGACTTTGCCAAAAATCGAGACCTCCGGAGAAATAAATTTTTGAAGCTAAAAACAGCAGTTTAGGAGAATCTAAAATTACTACCTTGCAGTCCGAGAACTGCTCTATTTGACGCATACTTGGTCCTTTCCGAAACTTTGGAATGAAATTTTTAAAAATTAGCCTAACTTTGAGCAGGTAAAATTGACGGGTGGAGAATTTTGACAATTATCAAAAAAAGCCTGCAAGATTATGGCTCGAAAATGTATCCATAAGGAAGAGAAGGAAATGCTGCATCGATTGCGTTTTTAAAAACACTCAGGTCTTTAATGTGCGTGGTTTTAGAGTGGTTTGAAAAAACCGACAAAACTTTCGGGACAACCTGATATAATCTCAAAATGTTGCGTCGAAGAAAACTTCCACCAGAATCCTGGTTGGCACAACATTTACTTACTGACACAAATAGAATTTGTCTGAATAAAGTTTTTGCAGCAAAATAATACTTGTTCAGTCATCATAGTCAAAGGCCTAGTCAGCTGACTTTATCAAATTGTATCAATTCAGCTTTCGCCGAAGCATAACATTTGTGAGGAATGGGATAAAGTACATACGACAAATCGTTCGTTTATTTGGTAATGAGAGATAGATATGTATTAGTAGTCAGATTGACAATATGTTATTTCAGCTTCTGCGTGACCTATAATCGCTATATAAAATAGGCTGAAAGCTGGCATGCGCCATACTCGTTCTTCATCGGAAATGAAAGTTTTGGTGCTTGGAGCGGTATGTTCTCTCTTACTTTATATTTTGGTGGCATTCGCGTTTTTAAGGTATTGCTGCTGGTAGCTACTACGGATGTGAGAGCAGAGGTGAGGTTGTAGTAACCGTTACAATCTTTGGAATACAGTTGATCCCTCAAAAACTTCAAAACTCAAGTTTACATCTCGAAACCGATTGAACTGTTAATCTGAGGAGTTTCCGTATAATAAACTAGTCAAGCTTCAAACTTGAACCTATACCACGACTACTTTTTTCAGGGAAACGGTAATCTTGCTGGAGCTGTTCCCGATGCGGTGAGACTTAATCGTTTAAACTGCCAATTGGCTGAAAATACACAGATTTGATAGCTTTGAACAGAAAAATTCTAGCATCTAGCAGTTTACACTTCACCAAATTGACCATTATTCAGGTGTCCCAAAACTCTAAGCCTATGGCCTCGGGCAGACTTCACGCGATTTGATCGCCGCGATTGGTCGCGACAAGACAACTACAAAAGTATCATTGCATGCCGATCTTCTTGCATTTCGGTTGTGGTATTTTCCAATACGACTGTTCGTGACTGACTATCACGACCGAAGTACAAGAAGATCGGCATGCAATGTACTCGTAAGGCTCCGGACAGACTTCACGCGATTTGGTCGTCGCGATTGAATCGCGACAAGACAATTGTTATAGCATCATTCCATGCCGATCGACTTGCATTCGGTTGTGATACTTTTCCAGCCCGAAATTTTTGAATGTAAAAT
Source organism: Cylicocyclus nassatus (assembly GCA_958299035.1). NCBI lineage: Eukaryota > Metazoa > Nematoda > Chromadorea > Rhabditida > Strongylidae > Cylicocyclus > Cylicocyclus nassatus. Next base: position 61,014,930 of record CATQJL010000305.1, read on the forward strand.
GAAAATGAATGGAAATCGCGGGGCGACTGAATCGCGATGATCTAAACGCGTGAAGTCTGTTCGGGCCCGAGGTTTGTAAGTAGACTAAGTTTGCACTACCGATAAATTATGTGTTACTACCGATTTTGATTTCAAATTTATGCCACAGCAATCATTTTTTATAGAAAGACATTTTAAACTTACATCTTTGTGTGTCTTTGTGAGTCTTTGTGAAAAATGGTCTCCGTAATTAACCGAAAAAATTGGAAAAACCAAACTACATCTTTTACAGTGCAAGAATCTGTTTTCTTGAGGTTTACAATTTGTTCCACCACTAAGAAAAGTTGGAACATTGAGTGCAATTTTATGTTTACAATATAGAGAGGCCTTGTATTAGAGGTACCTGCATTCAAAAATCTATTTCATCGAAACAGGCGAAAAAAAAATATGGGTTTCTGGATGCATGCCACTGCCACTACTTTGAAATTTATTCAGTATTGGTAAAAGTGAAGCATTCACTGCATGTGGAACATATTCACATGTCTCTTAAAAAATCTAGTCCAACTCAAAAGACGAGCTTGGTTTTGAAACAAATTGTAGCTAATTTTCTGACTTCACTTCCTGCAGTTGGGTTCAAAACTCCTGCATGAGGTCCACACATGCCTGAAATCCTGTATCAAGTGAAGTCTACAATTTCTTTCTTTTATGGTATGTTGCTGAAGCTTGCTCTATCATATTGTACTTCTAAGCCGTAGTAGCTATTTGCGTAAAGACGTGTGCTTCGACTGTGGCATTTACCAGCAGCTTGAAGGTTTCTGTTAGCGAAAAAGGTGCTTTCACGAAATTAGAATACTGTTATGTATTTACTCATGATTGAGTAGTGTGTGCACCAAATTTTACATTTCTATGCGTTTCCGTTTTGTTTCTGTCAGAAAAAATACTAGGCTACAAGACTTTTGGGAAACCCTGTAAATTAATTACGACTGAGAGCTATCTCCGATGAATTCACTGCCGATCGAGACGATCTCTCTTTTGAAACATAATTGAATTTTAGTAATGAATTTGTTGAGTCAGCACAACTTGTGCGACATTACATACGTATATTCGTATCAAGCTGCAATTTCAGGCTGCTTCGCCTGACAGTGAATGTAGTATGGTATGGTTATACTATATACGTTGATAAATTTGCATGCTTCACTTCTAGTGTATAGTGCTCTTACACGAATTCTTCTGGATTTCGTGTAATGTGGCATATTTGGTGGTGGCTTAATGTTTTTTGAACCGTGAATCATTTGATCTGAACTACTACAAACTTTTCAGAAAAGCGGAAAGTCGAAAGGAAGACGCTGTAGTAATTTCAGTTTGCAGGTGAGATTTGAAGTTGCCATTTCGGTTGAAAAAGATGATTTGAAAATAGACGTGAAAAGTTTATAACAACAAGTTAATTACACATTCAACTAAGCCGACATCCAAGCTGCTGTATACCATTGTTATAGTGTATACAACTGAAAGTTGTTTCTAGTGAATTCACTATCGATTAGGGGTAAGTTGCTCGTGATATTCAAAGCTAATTTTATCGCCTGACCAACAGCATTAGTAGGAACGCACTTCCTTGAGCTAAATTCTCAGGATGCATTGCATCTTACTATCATGAACATGGACCATAATAACATAAATAACATTAAAAGATTGCATGCTTTTACGATTTTGGAACGTGTTGAACTTTTGACGATTTTTATCTAGAAACCTTAGATCAGAGGTCAAGAATTAAACTCAAATGTTCACGAATACCTTTTTAGGGAGCTAGCAGGTTCAGAGGTGGAGCTTATCAGTGAAATTTAATTGTATGAACTGCAAATTTTAGCTGGAAATTCAGAGACAAAGCTTTGCGATAGTCTCAAAAAACGACATTCAGATTGCTGACTACTACAACTGTGATCACTATGATTTGCTACAATGATATATTATATATAATATAATATACATATTACTATAAACTCTATAATACCACGTTCCCATTTCCCAAACAGGCTGCAGTTTCAGGATGCAATTTCTAGCTCAAGTAAATCAAGCAGCTCAAGCTCAAGCAGCAGCTCAAGTTCTAGTTCAAGTAGTAGTGTAAGTATTCAATGTATTAATTGACTTGCGTACGTCCACACTTCTCAAGTGTGTAGTGCTCTGATTGTAAGACGAGTTCTTTGAACCTCAAGAAAGGCAGCATGTTTGCATCTTGTGAGGTTTTGAAAGAATAAGTCTGACAGTCAAGCACTGAGTTCAAGCAATAAGAAAATGGCTTTTTTCAGAGCAGCAGCTCATCTGAGGAAGAGGTGAGAATCAACTGTCCCAACCGTCATGCTGGAAAGACATAGTTTGAAAACGAATTTTTTTCATGATTTAGTATTTAAAACTTGTGTAGATAACTTAGCATTGCTTTCTGTTACAACACAGCATCTGAGAAGATTTCCATGTTTGGGTATATGGCAGATTTTTATTATGTCTATGCAAACTTTGCGTTCGACGGTTCTAAACTATATGTTCTAGGAAGAACAAGGACCACCCGCTAAGCCGGTGAGTTCAAGATTTTGCAGATGACTTTTGAATGATGACGTGACATTTCTATCACGACCTGTAGTGCGGAGATTAAGTTCGAAAAACACACATCTATAACTATCACTGTTTACGTGTCTCTTTCAAGAATTGGAGAAAGGAATACCACGCTACCTCCCGATTATCGGGAAATATTGGAGAAAGTATGTAATATGGGAGGGTGCGGAGAATTCCCTGGTCAGCCCAATGCTCGAGTATCCTATACTGCCCATCTTCTCCCATTGAAAGAAGTTTTTCGAAGGTGGCTAACAGAAGCTTTGTATTGCGCCAAAAGACTTGCTTGGTTTTCCTTTCAGTTCATATGTCTTTTCGCGCATCCTGCTAAACATTTTGACTAGCTGCAGATAGAGTAAGGGCTTTTAGCTGGCCTTTATTGCTTTTACTAAAACCTTCAAAAGCGAGATGATCTAAAAAATTATGCAAATCGGCTCGTTTGTACTCAAATGCAGCAGCTCGGCAGAATGACAACTTTGGGATACCCATCGTTCTGGTTACCCTAGATGAGCTAAGTCTAAGACTGTGCTTTGCAGCTTTAAGAGATATGCCCGCTTTTCCAGACGTGAAAAGTGCATCTGGGCGGGTCGCGAAAGTGGCTGCTGGATCCAATACTCCATTTGCCGCCGAGATAGATACGGTGTTTCCACACACGAGCCACTCGCACTTTAAAAGGCGCCGCCCCCAATCCCCACCAATATGATTTAATAAAATTTCATAGAAGCTGTAGAATGTGCGTTTTTCCTTCATAATTTGAAGTGATTTGGGGGATTCTTGCTTAGAATGACGACCGGAACAGCGCACAATATGCCGGAAACAAAAATGGCAAGACGGGGTATTGTCTAATCTACTTTATGCCGCTATTGACAGAGGATCTGGTCATCTAAACTTAACGGCAATTTAATGTTAACTTTGCTTCTAACGTTTAACTAAGGCAATCTTACATACCGATACAGGATACCCCAAAAAGTTGCAATCAAAAACTGATTTTGTATGCAGCGGAGGCTTGAGTTTATAATGACTGCAGACTATTTCCGTGCACTTTAAGCAAGTGTATACTCCTCCAGATTTCTTTGCATACATGACAGAGTCTGCGAATTTGCAGTCGAAAAGGGTGTCAAGTTCAACAAACTTTAAATTTGAGCACTTACTAATTACATAGATTTTTAGAGCAATACACCTGTGGCGGATGAAATGGAAGCTTTCCTAAGAAAGTTACAAAGAAAAGGGAGAAAAGTAAGTTTTTGAACATATTATTGCAATTGGTTTCAAGTGCTGTGGTAACATAGAGCTCGTTAATACCCACTTGTAAAGAAAGGCATCCACTGCAATGTTGTTTTCACAGATGGGCGCAAATGAACTACGATGTTTATGCTATCGAAGTATTTTTTGCATAGACATATACTTCTCACGCGGAAAAGCTGCGGCTTTAACGGCCATTCTAAGGGCTGAAATTTTCGAGAGTAGAGCACTTCTTGACGATTTGAATTAGTAAAGTTTCCGAAATCAGCGATTGCTTGCTTTATCACATTGCAAGCAATAGAATCATTTATTACTATTGACATAATGGCTATTTTGAAGGAACGCGCGCAAATTTGAAACGATCTAACTTCTTCCCTAGTGACAGTTCTGGTGCCACGACAGCCTTGTATTACAGTCAAGAGATTTTACCATCATATTTGCGGTGTTGCGAGAAGCTTGATTCCCTAGACCTAAAAGCAAATAATCGTCTATTTTTTTTTGATTTTTATCGTAATTATTCTCTCTTTAGCTCGACCCAGCGTCGCAGATAATGCTGGATCATCTCCTTGCATGGGGCAACAACGTGAGTTGATTAGATTATATGTACCCGCCATCTTCAAGCGTGTGCCTAAAACTCAACTAAATTCTTGTAAAAATCCGTGTATACAGGTTTGCTATTTGAGAGGAGCATACTTGAATTTAAAAATTGTACACCAGCTCTCAAAATATGTTTTTGAAAAAGTTGTGTGTACTGGGATTTTTTCCCTATAGGGAGGAAATGATTGCTTGAGACTGTTAATACAGTGAGTTTCCAAGTGTTGTTGTGACATGTAGAAAACTCCTGTTGGGATGTATACTAACTTGCCTTTAAAATAAAACATAATAATCTTAGCTGATATAGCTTTAATTCTGTGCTCGTGAAAATATTATCTTTCTCACTAGCAGCACCGATTTGAAGTCGTAGTGTAATCGAGATAATCTTGAAAACGCACGAACACTTGTAAATTTTGTCAATGAAACAATTTATTTTTCTTTATTGCTCCCATGTTGGGAAGTAACGGTTTCGAGGATAGAGATTTCGACAATCAGAAACTTAAATTCGGTGTTCATTCAAAATTTAAGTACTGCTTTATTATGCGCATCAAATGCTATGGTAAGTAAGGAATCTGCTGAGTGTACATGAAAAACTTTTCAACAAAATTCTTCGTACTGATGGCGTTGTCAAATGGTCGAGATTATGGCTCACGGTTTTACTTTATTGTTGGTTTTCTTGATTTCTCACTTATAAGGTTTTTTAACATTTCAGTAATCACACATGTTCAGGAACCTCATCCCCCTCGCTACCCTCACTACCCTCCCTATCCTCACTACCCTGGCCGCCACCTCGTGAGTGCTTAATGAAGTTTTCTGTGTTATCTTCGTAAAGTTTAATTTCGAGTTATTCAAGTAGGAATACATTCCATACTCTTTTGGCTCTTTTCCTCTAACCTCACTCAAACCAATATAAATAGTAGGACAGCATATGGTTAAAGATGAGTGTAGCACTTTTCCAGTGGTTCTGGAACACAACAACTTCTCAGAAATTTGATGTTTTTGCTCAAATCTTCTGCTTCATCCTCTATAATCAGTGCTAGGAAGCTTCTAACATTAATTTACCGTCACAAGGCACATGATTTTTTTTTAACAAGAGCTAAGCAAATCCATTGCCATAGCAAGAGGGGCGGCTCTCGAATACGGTGGTGATAAACTTCTGAATAGAACATAATGCATTCTATAAAAGGAAACACGTAAAAATCGGATCGAAGCAAGCATGAAAAAATGTCAAATGTAAATAGGGAATGCCAAATTGTAGAAAAGCACGGCATATTAGATTTATCTATGATTTTCAGCCTGTAGTGCACAGAAATTTCGCGCAATCTCAACACACACCCACGTAGCACGTTTGCAATTTGCGAAGATGGGCCCAAAGAAAGAATCGTTCGGTGGTAATAATCTAAGCACTGCAATTGTTGTGCCAAAAGTGGTAATTATCAAATTGCAATACTACCCCTACAATCTCGCAAAACAACATGTAAGAAGAGTAAGTTCGTACTTGTTAGTCTCAATATTACGTGTTCCTAACACTTGCATGTACTATTTACTTTGAGAATAAGTCATTGCATAAAAGTGAGTGGTGGCATTCTGAGAGAAGCCATTGACCTTTTTGAAAATCCATTAGTGGTTATATTTTTACAAATTGATGAGGCGCTCGACACATTCAACTCTGAGATTAGAGCTTCAATTGATTAGAAAATTACAGCTATGGAGGCCGGACGGTCTGCTCTCACGGTATAACGCAAGATTCCCAAGAGTGAGTTTGTTAACTTATTTATATGCATACAAATGTTAGTGTTTAGTACTTCAAAATGAAGATTTTTTTCAATATGTAAATCACAAGATAGCTATTAGCTACTAGCTGTTTGTGAAGAGATCGTGAAAGTGCGACGCCGACTTTTTCCATAGTAATGCAGTGTGTAGGTTTTCGTAAACATTATTGTCTTCCTTGATAGGATAAAGGGGGGGGGGGGAATGTTTCAGGTCGCATGATGTTAAGCCAGGTTGATTTAAACCATAGTCGAAGGGGGTGTGACACGCCACTCCTGGGAGGTCATACTGAGGGGTCAGGGTGGGGGGGGTCGTTTTCGACTCATGTTAATGATGACGTGGTATTCGTTAGAAATCCCAAACAAGCCTATTATGCAGAATACAAGCACATCGAGGTATCAAACGTCGTATATTTGTATAAGCATAATAAAGAATGGCATGCAAAATAACCATTGCGGACCATGTTTTAGCTAGTTCCGATGTTTCCAGCTATTGGGCCACTCAAAGTGAAATGGTCATTTTCGAACATCTTAACTTTGTTTTAATAATGGGTTGGCTATTTCTTTTTTGCACATAATGCAAAGTACCACTCCTTCTTTGCTCACAAAGAAATCCCACTTTAAGTAACCGCGAAATTATGAATCAGAAGCCAAATTCCCATTTATTCAATATTTCGCTTTGAATATCTCAGGCTAGAGAAAACAATCAAGCTCAAATCACTCTTATGATGGTCGCCAGGTTTAGCCTAGAATATAAATGTTCTCGCGATTAACCTAGCAGTGCAGACTAAGCAGTTATCGTAACCCAAAATATTTACTAGGCAAGAAAAAACGACCTTATCTCTCTATAGTAGAAACGATTTAGTATGGAATATCTGATGTATAGAGAAGAAGGCTTAGCGGTGGCAACGATATGAAAACACAGGTATTTGAATCCTGTGAAGGTAACTCAGTGGAGTGTGGTGCCCCTAAAGAGATGTGGCAACCACAGGTTTTAGGGGTGTGCGACACAACCATTAACTTACTTTGAAGAGAATTTTAGTGTGTATTAGATACACAGTTTTTGCTAGCTTAAATCTGGTTGTTTTCATAAGTGTAATTTGAGCCTGACTTGTATTCTTTATTTTGTGTAATAGTTGTGAAAAAGAGCCCGAAAGCGAAAAATGGCACAAATGAGATTTTGGTTAGCTCCTACTTCCACAGTTTGGACGTTCTTTAAAGTGGTATCACGGGCAAAAAGGAGTAGTGTTTTGCATTGTGTACAGAAAGGGTTAGTAAAATCAACTTTGAAACAAATTCAACCATGTTGAATATGACCGCTTCACATGGGCGGCAATATGAGGACCCAAAATTCGCTAGAACATGGTCCACAGGGATTATCTGACATGCTAATTACGAATTTGTCACTATTATATATCTGCTTGATAGAGCCTCAATGTTACGTTGATGGGCAAACATTAATGCTGAGGGGAGGGGGTATTCGGCGGTTGTGTGTCGAAACTCTGAAGGCAAGGCTCCCACAATGATAGGACCCTTGGTCGAAGTGGCCTTTTCAGTAGATGCATATGCCTTTGAAGCGTATCGAACGCTGATTTTACATGTGTCCTCCCCATCTGCGGAGCGCATCTGGGCAAGGAGTTATGAAAGTTTTTGCGACGAAGATTTGAAGGCGAGGGAAGAAAAAGTCATTCACGAAAGTCTTCCATGAATTCAAATGGAGCACAATGTCTGTAAAAGCACTTATGTGCAAAAAAAATTTCTGTCCGCTATACCCACACTCAACACTAATTTATTTGCTAATTGTACAGTCTGTAGAGATCGATTTTAGCCTCGTCGCGATTTCAATTCGGGTCCCAATGGACACGTTGTTGAAGAACCGATCAAAGCGGTGAGATTCCAATTGTAATTGGGGATGGCTTAATGATGTGCTTAATGAACTATGTAAAAATAAGCCATTGCTTCTAATGCGCCTCTATGCATGCGAAGTCAATACAAATCTCTTGTGTGAGCGCTTTCTTGAGGATAGACTTGCATACGGTGACAAAATCTTAGCGACAACGAGGTCCTCACACCCTATAAGCCGTTCGCTTAGCTCTTTTTGCTGCATTTGAAAACCGAGAAAGAAGATTTAAAGCGACACAAGTTTATAGGGGCTGAGATTTTCAATTCAGAGAAACACTGTACGAGCGCTATAGAGCACTGTACGAATCCGTCGCTAATTTTTTTCAGGAATACATCGCTCCACTATACACTGAAACTGGAAGCTCTGCATCTGAAAATGGAAGTCCTTCTGCAGCTCAAGCCAGGTAACAAAAAGTAGAGTTTATTGCAATTAAGTTCCAAAATATTCACCACTGCGAAGATTCCATATCAATAGGCTGGAGAGGTTGATCAAAAGCGGCATCTCTTCTTAACTGAAAAATCTCCTTCTAAAATGAAAATGTCAAAATGCCATTTTTGTTTTATCTTGCTTACTCAGGCTCCTTTTGAGCTGTTCGTCTTTGCTGTTCCATTGATTAATAAGAGCGTCATTCAGTCAATAGGCAACAGTCTGCGGTTTTAGTCAAAAGAAGGCTCAAATTCTAGTCGAAAAATTTACAAAATTGTAGAACTTCCACCTGTGGGTGAACAAATCTACTTACTCATTCTATTCGAGCGCGAATGCTTACCATATCTTGTTTTTTCAGTTTTGTATGGGTTTGATGTTGATGGAATATACATATTTCAGTGCGGAATAAGCCATCAATCAAAAGAAAAGTCGGATCCGATGGCATACAAACTTCTCAAAAAACTATTTTTGTTTTCTTGCGTCATAACAAGATGAATTCGAAAGTTCTAACTTCCAGTGACATCTCACTTCACACATACACAGCCAATGCGAAGCCCGCCAACCTGGGCTTTGGTTGAGAAACTAGCCAGAGGTACAAATTTGATGCGGAAAAGTTCGTTTTTCAAGTTCTGCAAATTTAATTACAAAGCTCTTCTGAGGTCTATTATGAGGGAGCAAAGCAATCCCTACGAGTTGATACCACACAACCCGAACCGTGGTCGGCATGAAGTTGGAAGCCGAAGCAATCACGACAGAAGGGATTGAAAAAACGACAGGAGGGACCTTAAAATATACTGCGATTGTATTGCATGATCACCATTTTATACATGCAGATATCCATACATGCAATGCTCATAAAAAAGTAGAATGGTAGAATCAAGGATGTTCTTGAGGTCCGTTATGCTGAATTTGATGTTTCTCGTGCTACACCACGGCTGCGAAGAACACTGGGGTGCTGATGATTATCAATTCTCATTCAAGCCCGTTGGCCTTCATTTTGGTTTTGCACGCGCTGCCATTCGAAATTTTCTTGCAAATACTCTTCTTCTACTTCCACATGACATCCACTAGGTTCTCACAGTAAAACAATGACTTCGCAGATTGCACTCATAAGGGAGGTCCGTCTAGTCGAAGTCACCTTTTTATGTGACTCCTTCTATACAATCTTGAAAATGAAAGAAGGTTCGAATTCTGTCTTCATTATCTGCCAAGCGCTTCTGGACGCCGAGTTATGAGAGTTTCTGACGTGGAAAACTTGCGTGCGCCACTCTAACAAAATTGGTCTAGAATTGCGCAAATGGTCCACTGTTAGCTATCAGATCATTCACTGAACGGGCAACTTCTATTCGATGTTGGAAAAACCGCAAGGGTTAATTTAAAAACGCCATTTTGAATAAACGGACCTCTCTTGTCAGTAAATCTCCTTGTGAAATGAAGTGGACAAAAGTGTGAGGCATTGAGGTCTTTAGCACCTCTCCTGGCAGCGATTGCGGGGATGGGGAGCAGGGGAGCAAAAACGAAAAGGAATAATGTTTTGGGATCCGACCATGGCTGTTGGTATTTTGAGTAGCGATGATGCCATTTTAAAAAATTGAAAAATCTGTTTCTGGCCATGAATGCTTACAAATCTAGATCCAAATCTGAGACAACAATAAGAACTTGGTTGAAAACCTCTATTCTCAAAATAGACTTAAAACATAGAGTCGAAGTTTCTTCCCTTCTATGTAGAAAAAACAAAAAATTAGAAATTTACTTTACTTACATGTCATAGTAATACAAGACGCTCTTATGCTACTACATGTTTTTTACCTATCTCAGTTTGAAAGAATGCACGTGGTCATAGATTCATTGTTGCGAATAGATTTTGAACATATTCACAATATGTAATCAAAAATATCTAGTAACATAATACACCCATGACCATGTGTATTATTTCCCAACTGCGATAAATCAAAAATATGTAGTATATGACAAAATATCTAGTGACGTAAAACATAGCGTGAAGGAAGATTCTACAACGCAGAGTTGATTTATGCATTGAGATCTGTGTATGGTAATTCTATACATGGGAAGATGTTTTATTTCAAGTTTATAGCCTAGTACAGTAAATTTTTTCTTGTATTCATAATCTGTCTACTTCCAACCTATGTATGGTAAGAGCGTGAATTTCGGCAAACTATAGCGGCTGCCTCGGTGTAGCGGTCAAGCCGTCTTTTTTCAACGATTACCAACGGCATTGTACGTAAAAACTTCAGTATATTTACCTTTAGTGCAAAATATGCGAAGGATGGTGCGGTTCATTGTGTGAAGCATTTGGTGGACTTAAGAAATTTTTGGGAAAAGTCCGAGCACTTTCTCTTACTCTGGTCCACCAGGCACATCTTACGGAAAGGTAGTAACGCCTCTTATAAAGGGGAAGAAAACGGCCTGATGACTAAAAAAAAGTGTTTTCTTCCGAGAGTGAATCGTGAGTTGCTGTCCAACGTTTTCTGTCTCATCGAAGGATGACCAAATGCTATTATCTTTTGATAGTCCCCAAAAACACTTGTGGATTTGCATTTCCAATTTGATACTACCGGATACTCACCTGAACAAGCTTTGTTACTAAGTACTTTAGGTCATGCACTCAAAATTAACGACTATTATTGCAAAATGACAACCAAAAAACTACATTTCTACTCCAACTTGACATGTAGGAGTAGACTACTTTAAAAACTGATTGCTTGTTCAGCTGTAACAAGCCTATTATAATGAATAAATATCAGGATGTCGTAATATTTGAATGATGCATTCTCAGTACTTTTTCTTTCTTTTTTTTTTGAAAAAAGGTTCAAACTATGATTAGTGAATTATGATGGATGGTGGTCCGTAATCTGGTTTAGAGTTCGCACACTGGTAGGTATCTATCAAAAGTTTTAGGGTAGAACCGCAAAATTTTAGTTTTAGATGTGAACTCTTTTATATCAAGTCCAACTTGATTTTTACGCCAGATTTGGTATCTGAAAGTAGCCTCGGTCTGCCAAGGCTAATCTCCTAGAAATGTTGAATTGGCTTAAAAACCCTGGAAAGCTAGATTTGATACTTCCCTGACTAGCTCTTTTGTAAGGCCAAAGACCTTCCTAAAGACTTGCAGCATATTGGGAAGAAACAGGCTTAGCACTGCTTTTGCAACAACATGATGTTTGGTTTTTCACCATGTGGATAACAGAAAAGAATACAGCAACAGTAGAGATTTTTAAACAGTTGAATTTTTTTCAAGCATGTAGATCTTTACTCAAAGTTTGTGCGGATAAGGGTCGATTCGCGTATAGACAAGTACTACCTGAATAACTTGCTCTGCTCTGTTTATGAAGTGCTATTCTTTTGGGTAATGAACTAGAGATTTGACGAATTGGCGGTAGCAGCGTATTGGGCATGATATGCTCAGCTCTATCTCAAGTCGAACAACGCCGTGGAGGCGTTTCCAATCAAAAATACTGGAATAGTTTTTATACAGCTTGCTCATGTCTTCCCACTCATTTCGTGATACTCATTGAAAAAAACCGCAGTTTCTTTTTCTAGACTTTCGTTGAATTCCACTCTCCTTCCTTTTGTGTCAATGTCGTAAAAGATATAAGCTCAATTACGTACAGATACAATTAGAAGAGGTAGACAAGTAAACGGAATAATAAAGATTTAATTGCTTCTGGAAAAGTATTGTACTATTATACAGGGTGTCCCAAAAGAAATGTATCGAACGTTTGACCGTTAATATCTCTCTTCCCAAGAAGTCTTTTGCCTTGCTTCAGGTACCGTTTTGTAGAGCTGGCTTCAACTTAGATTTGCGTTATGGAACGAATCATTTACGGTTGTGGGAAATCTTCTACACCACATGAATTGCCTTTATCGTGGGGATTGAGCACGATCTTGAGACAGCGCTTTAGGTAATTCCCTGCTAAGGTCTGAAAACAAAGCAGGTTTATGATTTTTACCCGCTGCCTGTATTAGGTTGTCGCAAAAATAATGTCCTTTTCGCAAATTTCTATTTTGATAAGCTATAGCTTTGTCCGCCTTTATATTAGGTTGTGCCGAAAGTTCGTTCGCACCATTTTCAAAAATTCATAACTCGTTGACTTCTCAACAAATTTGTACGAACGAAACTTTGCTTGAAAGAGGAACTCATGCTCTTTGCATCTGTACCTGAAATGTTCGTTGATGTTTACAAATGAAGGAGATAGAAGCTCAAAACCAAAATCACTCAAAATTTGAATTTTTTGTGTAGGGTCATAAAAAATCGGAAACTTGCAACAAAAATCGGAACAGTCAGTATTGTAGGTTCTTTCACCAGCTCTTTCTAACGGTGGCTTTATGAAAAGTTATGATTTCCCCGAAAAATGCCAAAATAAATCAAATTCGCCCTTTTGTATTGCTTGCTAGAAAATCATAACTTTTCATAGAGACGCTCATTCGGCGCAAGCTTTGCACTGTTAGAAAGAGCTGGCGAAAGAGCCTACAATACCGACTGCTCCGATTTTTGTTGCAAATTTCCGATTTTTTATGACCCTACACGAAACATTCAAATTTTGAATGAGTTTAGTTTTGAGCTTCTATCTAATTCATTTGTAAACATTAACAAACTTCAGAAACAGATGTAAAGGGCATGAGTTCCTCTCTTGAGCAAAATTGATCGTACAAATTCGTTGAGAAGTCAACGAGTTATGAATTTTTGAAAATGGTTAAGAAATGGAATTTTCTATTCGGAATATACGGCGGAGCAGGGTAAGCCAGATAGTCAGCTTATATTGCAAACGCAAGCCAGTAGTATACCTTTGCATGAAAAAGACTTCAACGAAGGAGTTTTGTGAGAAAAGTCAAAAACTCAAAATTGCTCACTTTTTGAGCCTATTTGTGGTAGGCGAGAAAGTCCCAAGCTATGAAAGTTTGGAGTTTTTCGTGCACTAAATATTAGGTTGTCCCAGAAGTCTTTTCAAATTTCAGTTTGCCCTGTGACAAGCCGTGTACTTCTCATTCTGAGTAGGCACCAGGATACACTCTATAGAGCAAAGCAAGCTCTATAAAATGACGTCTATGCTTTTGCACCAGCTTCGATCCACCTCAAGTTTGAAACCAAAATCTAGAAAGGTTCGGATGCCCAAAAAATTGAAAATTTTTTTATAATTTAGTTCAAAAAAGTCCTACAAATCTTTCACTCGCTCACGCATACACACTTCACATCAGACACTCATATGCGCTGTTGCCGTATTTTTTTATTGGCTAGAAATCAAGAAAACGAAAAATTCCATGTTTATACCAAAGTGATGCTGTGTTGTTCATACACAAACAGTTGTATACTACAAGCCTTTAAAAGTATGACCGTAAATTTTTAGCTCTCTATGAGCTCTAGTTACCGAGAAATGGTAGGTTAAGCGTAGAAAGCCCGAATGAGGAAAGCTAAATTCGATGTTTCTCGGGAACTAGAGCCCAAAGTGAGCTAAAAATTTAGGGTTGTACATACCTTCGATACATACAGCCATGTACTCCGGTAACCTTCACTTTGAGCGTCATGATAGAACACAACCTTTACCTGGGGAGAAGTACAGAAGTCATCCGGGGCGAAGCCCCAGATATTAATGACATAACTAATGACATAACCATATAGGAATGAATGTGAATGAGGCAAATAGCAGTGACAGTCAAAAGAAGCTCAAAAAGCAGAAGGATTGCCTTTTATGGCCTTTTTTGCTGAAAAAAAAGGTTTTTATTCAAAAATTCAATCAAAAACTAGGACAAAATTTTTCAGTTAATCTTCCTTTAAGCTGCGATTGTGCGTTGGAAGTTCATGAAAGCTGCTGGAGTTCAATAAAAACGAGAAACTGCGCTCAAATTTTGCGCAGAGAGTTGCAACATAAATGCTGGTCTATGTCGTTATGGAGTGATTTTCAACACCCGCGACGTTGTCAGTGCTCCTGGCCGTCTCATGAGGATCACAACGATATGTAATGTTATAGGGTTTTGCAATGACCCCGGCAGAGATCTACGACCAGAGTCAAATGCTCCGTCGGCTCTGGTCTGTCTCCGCTGCTCGTCTGCGTCTCCGCGCGCTGCGCGCTACCTCGCTACCTCAAATGCGGGGCGCGAGGCATTTGGCTCTGGGCTCCCTTTTCTTCGTTGTTCGGAGCCTAATTTCGACAATCTATATATCATATTAAAGCTCTTAATCTCTATTTTCATGCTGACAACGTCGCAAGACTCCTTTTTATGTTTTAAACGATAAATCTGGGAAGAACGGCGTTTTCGAAAATCTCTTGTTTTTTCTTCAATTTAACTCTTTTCACTCGGTTTTTTTGTGTACTCGATAGGTCTTGTGTCTGTCTATGATGTAGACAACGTCGCAGAGCTTAATTCTTTGCTTATGTCGGTTTTTTGTGAGAATTACTAAAAACTGCGTTCTTTACCCTGTTTTCTTTCAGTGCTTTTGCAGCGAATTTTCTCCAGCTTGGACGATAATTGCTCAGAATGATAAGAGGAAGAATCCAGACAACGTCGCAGGATACGAAATGACTATGCGGGGGGTGAAAATTCAAAGGACGCATCAAAAATCAGATTGGCGTCGATGTGCAACACAACTTTTCAGACATGTTAAACATGTTCGATTCAGTTGTTGACAAGTTTTTTTTCTTTCGGTCTCCCAACTGCCGCCACCATAAACAGCGCTTTTTTTAATTGGAAAAGAACTTTGTTCTTATTGCCATCCATTTTAACAGGCAATCCTCAAGACGAAACTGTACGTAGGAAACCACCAAGTTAAGGTTTTGAATTTGGTGATGTGCTAACCTCTGCTCTATATGGTTTTTTAAAGTTTCCTGGTTTAATCCATATCTCTAGATCTCCATCTATTTTTCTGAAGCAACCTTCACTTTTTATAAGGGGCAGGAACTCAAACAACTATCACTTTCTAGCCTCTGTCTCGTGATTATCGAAGGTATGGTTGTACTTCTAAAGGCTTGTAGTATAGAACTATTAGTGTAAGAACAGCACATCACTTTGGTAAAAAATGAAATTTTTCGTTTTCTTGATTTCCAGCCAATGAAAAAATACGGCAACAGCAAATACGAGTGTCTAATGCGAAGTGTGTATGCGTAAGCGAGTGAGTTTGTAGGGCTTTTTTGAATGAAGATATAAAAAATTTTCAATTTTTTGGGCAACCGAAACTTTTTAGATTTTGGTTTTAAACTTGAGGCGGATCGAAGCTGGTGCAAAAGCGTAGACGTCATTTTATAGAGCTTGCTTTGCTCTATAGAGTGCCTACTCAGATCCTAGTGCCTACTCAGAATGAAAAGTACACGACTTGTCACCGCGCAAACTGAAATTTGAAAAGACTTCTGGGACAATCTAATAGCTAAATTTTTCTCTAAAAGTTGTAGGCAAGATGTTCTGACGCCGGGTATACAGAAATAAGCGGAGCTTCGGTGATTACTTAAATCACAAAAAAATTTCAACCTATAGAATGCCAGGCAGCGAGTATCTATTTTGGGGCATCGATTTCCCGGTCCAGAAATTCGTCTATTTGCGCCTGAATCATGGCCAATAAAGTTAGAGCAATGAATTTCCAGTTTGAGTGCGGATGTGCAAAATATCGGTAAAATTCCCATCTTATCTTATATATAAAGCTGAATGTCTGTATGTCTGTATGTCTGTATGTCTGTGCGTATGTGCGGAACAGAAATTTTTATTTCTGAACCGATTTGGACCAAACTTGGCACACATATACTTCGGGGCAGGGAGCGTGTCATAGGCTACTTTTCGTTATCGATCGATATCGATTTTATCGATTTTTTTGCAAAATTTGAGCTACAGGGCTGGGAGTTGGCACAGGGGGTAGTCGAGCATGCTGATTACAAATATATTATTGACAGGCCCGGGCGGAGCCGGGTATGCCAACTAGTATGTATATAAAGCTGAATGTCTGTTATATATGTCTGTATGTACGTATGTTCCGAATAGAAAATTCCATTTCTGAACCGATCCGGATCAAACTTGGCACACATACACTTCGTGCCCCGGAGGGTGTCATAGGATACTTTTCGTCATCGATCTATATCGATTTTATCGATTTTTATCTTTTTGCAGAGTTCACCTACGGGGCTGGGAGTTGGCACAGGGGGTAATCGAGCATGGGGATTTTGAAAACAATTCCATTTTTTAAGATTATCGATTACTTTTATTGATTTTATCGATTTTTTGCAAAGTTTGAGCTACGGGGCTGGGAGTTTGCACAGGGAGGTAATCGAGCATGGGGATTCCGAGTACAATATTAGTTTTCAGGATTATCGATTACTTTTATCGATTTTAACGATTTTTTTGCAGAGTTCACCTACGGGGCTGGGAGTTGGCACAGGGGGGTAATCGAGCATGGGGATTTTGAATACAATATTAGTTTTCAGGATTATCGATACTTTTATCAATTTTATCGATTTTTTGCAAAGTTTGAGCTACGGGGCTGGGAGTTGGCACAGGGGGGTAGTCGAGCATGCTGATTACAGATACATTATTGACAGGCCCGGGCGGAGCCGGGTATGCCAACTAGTATGTATATAAAGCTGAATGTCTGTTTGTATGTACGTCTGTATGTACGTATGTTCCGAATAGAAAATTCCATTTCTGAACCGATCCGGATCAAACTTGGCACACATACACTTCGTGCCCCGGAGGGTGTCATAGTGTACTTTTCGTCATCGATCTATGTCAATTTTATCGATTTTTATCTTTTTGCAGAGTTCACCTACGGGGCTGCGAGTTGGCACAGGGGGTAATCGAGCATGGAGATTTTGAAAACAATTTTATTTTTTAGGATTATCGATTACTTTTATTGATTTTATCGATTTTTTTGCAAAGTTTGAGCTACGGGGCTGGGAGTTGGCACAGGGGGGTAGTCGAGCATGCTGATTACAGATACATTATTGACAGGCCCGGGCGGAGCCGGGTATGCCAACTAGTATGTATATAAAGCTGAATGTCTGTTTGTATGTATGTCTGTATGTACGTATGTTCCGAATAGAAAATTCCATTTCTGAACCGATCCGGATCAAACTTGGCACACATACACTTCGTGCCCCGGAGGGTGTCATAGTGTACTTTTCGTCATCGATCTATATCGATTTTATCGATTTTTATCTTTTTGCAGAGTTCACCTACGGGGCTGCGAGTTGGCACAGGGGGTAATCGAGCATGGAGATTTTGAAAACAATTTTATTTTTTAGGATTATCGATTACTTTTATTGATTTTATCGATTTTTTGCAAAGTTTGAGCTACGGGGCTGGGAGTTTGCACAGGGGGGTAATCGAGCATTGGGATTCCGAGTACAATATTAGTTTTCAGGATTATCGATTAGTTTTATCGCTTTTACGATTTTTTTGCAGAGTTCACCTACGGGGCTGGGAGTTGGCACAGGGGGGTAATCGAGCATGGGGATTCCGAGTACAGTATTAGTTTTCAGGATTATCGATTAATTTTATCGCTTTTACGATTTTTTTGCAGAGTTCACCTACGGGGCTGGGAGTTGGCACAGGGGGGTAATCGAGCATGGGGATTTTGAATACAATATTAGTTTTCAGGATTATCGATACTTTTATCAATTTTATCGATTTTTTGCAAAGTTTGAGCTACGGGGCTGGGAGTTGGCACAGGGGGGTAGTCGAGCATGCTGATTACAGATACATTATTGACAGGCCCGGGCGGAGCCGGGTATGCCAACTAGTATGTATATAAAGCTGAATGTCTGTTTGTATGTACGTCTGTATGTACGTATGTTCCGAATAGAAAATTCCATTTCTGAACCGATCCGGATCAAACTTGGCACACATACACTTCGTGCCCCGGAGGGTGTCATAGTGTACTTTTCGTCATCGATCTATGTCGATTTTATCGATTTTTATCTTTTTGCAGAGTTCACCTACGGGGCTGCGAGTTGGCACAGGGGGTAATCGAGCATGGAGATTTTGAAAACAATTTTATTTTTTAGGATTATCGATTACTTTTATTGATTTTATCGATTTTTTTGCAAAGTTTGAGCTACGGGGCTGGGAGTTTGCACAGGGGGGTAATCGAGCATTGGGATTCCGAGTACAATATTAGTTTTCAGGATTATCGATTAGTTTTATCGCTTTTACGATTTTTTTGCAGAGTTCACCTACGGGGCTGGGAGTTGGCACAGGGGGGTAATCGAGCATGGGGATTCCGAGTACAGTATTAG
>CATQJL010000305.1:61033698-61172365 GCA_958299035.1 Cylicocyclus nassatus
AACCATTTAGCTCGCACGTTACTTGAGTGCAGAGAAATTTTACGTGTAAGTGAACTACAACCACTCTTTTCTACAGATAGGTTTTGAAGATCATGCTTTGCTCTATCAAATTATTGCTCGAAACCTATGTAAATCCCGAAAAAAGATGACTATTTGCGGTTCTTAATTCGTTGATGTATGGCTTACAGTGACCGCCATGAAGTTGCGGACAGATCGCCTTCCTTTTTTCATCGCCAATTTTTGGAAGAAATTCCAGTTTTCGGAAGAAAAAGAAAGAAATGGCTGGATTGCATGCGGTCGTAGAGCTCTTTAAGATCTACAACCACCGCATTGCGCTTTTTGGAAAACTTGTATTTCAAAAGATTCAAATCTTTTTCTAAAGAAACTGCAAAAATGGCAGCGTCACAATGTCGCGGACAATAATTCTTCAAAAGTGAAAATTTTCCTTTAAGTCTTTTTTGGGGTTAAAACAGAAGTTTTCCAGACAAGCAAGCATACTATTATATTATAGAAGTCATCGAGGACAAATCAGGTAGTGATTACTTCCAAAAAACTCAAGTTTGAATTTTATTTCGGGTTTTTCTCGAAAAATAACTTCTAATTACCATTTTCAAGCCAAATTCTTCACATGGAAACCTATCCAAGACATTCCAATAGAGCTGTTCGGATAAAATGGATGTTTCTTGCCATCCTATATGCATCGGACGTGTGCTAGTGAGTTTCTTTGCTGAAAATGGCTCTTGAGAGTGCGTGTACACGACCCCACCTGCACCTCACCGTTAACTTGTACTGCTTTGCAAGCTTGTAGCTCAGCCGGCAATCACTTTGCGAGCCTATTTGCGGGAGCATTCGAAAGAGCGTTACTTCCTCGACAGACGGTATGCAAATAACTTGAGTTTGAGAAATCTCGCAGATTTTACGGATGGGGTGAAAAGGCGCAGCCCCAGAGGTGATTGGAGTGGAGGCTCTTATCCGCCCTATCCGTAAAATCTCCGAATTTCTCAAGCTCAACCCATTTCATACCGTCGTGTCAAAAGGACACGCTCTTTCTAATGAGCCTACAGATAGGCTCGTAAAGTGATTGCCGGCCGGCCGAGCTATCGTCGAGTCATTCGTAACTTATTATGCGTAGTGCACACTTTACACGTTAACTGACGAACTGCGAAACTAGAACCTGCTCATTTTCAGTGATTTCTCCATGTTTCCTGGTTTCTTTTATTTTAGTTGGTTATATGTTAGTCAGCAGATCACATTTCTACATTTTGTTAGGCTAGAAAACGTTTTATTGGGAAGTTACTAGTGTGGGTGCCGTCGCCAATAGGGCTGAGTGTGCAATCTCACATATTAAGTTACAAATGACTCGAGGTTACAAGCTTACAAAGCGGTGCAAGTCAGTGGTAAGGTGCAGGTGGGGTCATGTGCACGCACTCTCAAGAGCCATTTTCAGCAAAGAAACTCACCAGCACAGGTCCGATGCATAGAGGATGGCAAAAAGCATCCATTTCATCCGAACAGCTCTATTTGGTTGTCTTAAACAGGTTTCCATGTGAAGAACTCAGGGTTATAAAGGATGAAGGATAAAGGATTCGGCGTCTTTAATACCCTCCGCGGGCATGCGCCGAACGCACACTACTTCATATCGAAGAGGCAATTGTAGGCGTGCAAGCCTAATACAGTGACTTGCGGGGAGATACCCGTTTACCAAGTCAGTGATTTTATCCTCCCAGATTACTCTGGTACCGATCTATACCGGCCCCGGGGGTAGAGGGCTTGGTTGGCCCAGGGGCGGGGATCGAACATGTGTCCGATCTGGTCATAGCGGCGCCTCATACCACTACGCCACTCGTTCCCCGAACTGGTTTGAGAAGGTAATTAGAAGTCATTTTTTGATGAAAGCAAAATAAAATTCAAGTTTGGGTTCCTTGGGAGTAACCACTACCTGATTATTGTCCTCGATGAGCTCTACAATATAATATGTTTACCTGTCTAGAAAACTTCTGTTTTTGTTAAAAAAAAGACCTAAGAAAATTTTCGCGTCCGAAGAATTATTGTCCGCGACATTGTGACGTGCCCTGGAAAAGGCTTTTTTAGAGGTTTCTCGTTTTTCTAAAATCCATGTCTCCCAGAAGGCGTAAAGCGTTAGTTATAGCTCTTGAAAGGCTCTATCGTTTCATGCATAATTTTTTATCATTCTTTTCCATATGAAAATGAGCGATGGAAGAAGGAGAGCGACTTTTTAATGGTCACTGTATATGACAGCCTAATTCATATACAGGGTGTCCCAAAAAATGTATCGAACGTTTGATCGTTAATATCTCTCTTCTAAAAAAGCTTTTCTCTTGCTTCAGGTACCAATCTGTAGAGCTGGCTTAGACTTAGATTTGCATTATAGAACGAATCACTCATTTCTCTTCATCACTGTAGGGTTACGGTAGAAACTTCAAAAGGGTTTTAAGCAATGAAAGGCCATATTTTGCCTCAGAAAGTAAACAAAACAGCCTGCAAGCTTTTACACTAGGCTAATTAGAGTTGCTGATTATAACTGTAAAGTTCCCAACTTATTATGATGCTTTATTGAAAAGTTATGCCAGGTAAGAGGTAGCGGCCTTTTTTCAATGTTTTTGAAAAGTACGGTTAAACCGTTTAGAAAACTTCGTAATCTTGTGAATAGTTGAATACTGAACTCAGCGTCCATAAAAACCCTATTACACAAGTTTTCACATTTTTTTGAAAAATTTTGAAACGGCAGCTTTTTCCACATTGACACCATATGTTTCAAGTTTATACCGTAATCCTACAGTAATGAAGAGAGATGGCTTTCCTTATAGGACCACTGCCGCGAACGATACACCCTTCGGCGGCTTTTGCCTAAGTAAAGAACAGGGGGGGGGAGAGATTTGCCGCGTGCGTTATGCCTTGGGACATATCAGGATGGCGCTGGAGACCGCCATGCAAAACGACCGCTTCCCCACTTCGAGAATATCTGGAATCCAAATTTACCCGAAAGCGAAAAAATGTCCATTGAAACCCTGAACTCACCGTAGCTTTATAATAATGCGTTATGACAGCGAGCAAGCATCATATTCATAAGCAGCATGCTTGTAAACCGTTCCAGGTAAGGTTTTGAGCAAATCTGGAACTCGAGACCATTTACTGTACACCCACCGCAACCCAAGAAAATGGCGCTATCCTGTGAAATCAGCTTGATATTCACGTTCAGCGCGCCAAATGATCACCCTAGACGAAGTTTAGTACAAATCTATGTTTTCGATTTCATACGGTATAACCACCATCTTATATATAAAGCTGAATGCCTGTATGTATGTATGTATGTATGTATGTATGTATGTATGTATGTATGTACGTATGTTCCGAATAGAAAATTCCATTTCTGAACCGATCCGGACCAAACTTAGCACACAAACACTTCGGGCCCCGGCGGGTGTCATAGGCTACTTTTCGTCATCGATCGATATCAATTTTATAGATTTTTTGCAAAATTTGAGCTACAGGACTGGGAGTTGGCACAGGGGGGGGGGGGTAATCGAGCATGCTGATCACCCCCGTGGGGGTGATCAGCATGCTCGATTACACCCCTCTGCCAAATTCCAGCCCCCTAGCTCAAATTTTGCAAAAAATCTATAAAATCGATATCGATCGATGACGAAAAGTAGCCTATGACACCCGCCGGGGCCCGAAGTGTTTGTGTGCTAAGTTTGGTCCGGATCGGTTCAGAAATGGAATTTTCTATTCGGAACATACGGCGGAGCCGGGTAAGCCAGCTAGTAGCTCTATAAAAAGGTCCCAATATGCAGAGAGACTATGATATTCGTAATCAGCGAATAAGCCCTCTGGACCAAACTCCAGCCAGATTCATGATTTTGACTTCCTACCGTACACCTATCGTAACCACACGGGGAGACGTTCTGCGGAGAAAGTGTGATATCTGTAATCAGCATGTAAGGTAACCCTTACAGACGAACTTTGAACAAGCTCTACGAATAAAAAAATTTTGGGGCCCGGATAGACGAATAGTGCCAAACTAATATTGTACTCGTAATCAGCACTTTCGCTTACCCCCTGTGCCAACCCCCAGCCCCGTAGCTCAAACTTTGCAAAAAAATCGATAAAATCGATAAAAGTAATGGGAAATTCCAGAGACTAATATTGTAATCAGCATGCTCGATTACCCCCCCCTATGCCAACTCTCAGCCCCGTAGCTCAAACTTCGCAAAAAAATCGATAAAATCGATAAATCGATATCGATCGATGACGAAAAGTAGGCTATGACACGCTCCCTGCCCCGAAGTGTATGTGTTCCAAGTTTGGTCCGGATTGGTTCAGAAATACAAAATTTCTTTTTGGAACATGCGAAACACAGACAGACATACATACAGACAGACAGCCAGACAGACAAACAGACATTCAGCTTTATATATAAGATATAATGTTATATTTTGAATGCGAATGTAGTCGCAATCAAAATTCAATATTCGGAATTTTTCCGTCTCGAAACTCGATTAGTTGAGAAAACGGGGTTTCGAATGAAACTGAAACTCGAATAGTCAAACAGGGTTTCGAATCAAATTTGATTCGAACTCGAATAATCAGAAAGCGAGGATTCGAATAAAATTCGAAAACTCGAATAATTAAAAAACGGGGTTTCGAATAGATTTTGTTCGAATGTTCATTTGAATTCGCAATCGAATGAACTTCGTGCTCACATTATTCGATTTTGTCGCAGAGCCAACTGCTGGGTATCAAGCTCGCTTTGTCTGCGTTTTTCTCTGCAAGACTCGGTAATGCATCTTTTTGCAATCGTGATGACCTTTATACTGCATGGAAAGTCGCATTACTCCGACTGCTTGCGACAGTAAAAAAATAGCTGTGGATTTTAATTTATGCTCTTTCGACAGTTAGAAGTTGGCACGGCTATCGGCGCCAAATTAGCAAAAAAAAACAGCTATCAAGTTCAAGCTCATGTTCCGAGTTCATAATCTGGAAATGTGTTGACATGCTTGCTTCTATTTCTTTGCATTGCTCATGTGCTTTTGGTAAGCAAAGGTCCACACTAGTGAGCACTCTTGCTTGTAAAACTCATACTGCACAGCTGCCTCTATTCTTTACCTTAGAGATTTTCCGCGAATTGGTGTATTTTGAGTAAAGGACAATGCAGTTTTGTAGTGGAGTATTAGACGGTTGCTGAATTTTGCATATATCTTGCAATAAAGTTTTGTACAGTGGATAGTACATGACAGTTTTGTTATCATAGTGCATGCAAGATTTTCACGGAGGCTTGCAGGCACTTCAACACGTGCTAGCTAACAGCCTATTCTTCGCCGGCTTTAGCCTATGGTAAAGCTAAAGCCGGACGAAGAAGGTGCACATTTAGGCCCCACACATGCTTCACAAGACAGTCGTACGCGATTTGCCAGTTACAAGATGGTAAAGCTAAAGCCGGAC
This sequence comes from Cylicocyclus nassatus, assembly GCA_958299035.1. Classification (NCBI taxonomy): domain Eukaryota; kingdom Metazoa; phylum Nematoda; class Chromadorea; order Rhabditida; family Strongylidae; genus Cylicocyclus; species Cylicocyclus nassatus. Next base: position 61,039,162 of record CATQJL010000305.1, read on the forward strand.
GAAGAAGGTGCACATTGAGAAATGCGAGCTTTAATTAGATAGGCCCCACACATGCTTCACAAGACAGTCGTACGCGATTTGCCAGTTCAAGATGGGGAAGGAACTACGGGGCAGGAACTTGGTACATGGGGTTAAGAAAGGGGAATGATTATATATAAAATTCTATCGATTTTTTGGAAAATTTGGAGCTACGAGGCTGGGAGTTGGTATAGGGGGTAAATGAGGGTGCTCATTATGAATGGTTTGGCTTTAGCCGAATATGTCAGCAAGTTTTAGATTCGGTTGCTCTAGTTTTTCGATAAATCATTCGAATATATTAGGTTGAACACTAAGTTTTGCAACTTTTCTCATAACTTCCCTCTCACTCAACATGGTGCACTCAAATTTTGCCACTGTGTTGGTTATTATGTATACTACAAGCGCAGCTGCTGTCCTACCAAATTCTGACGTCGCAGTGAGGGTTACAGTAGGTGTATGGTATGAAGGGGAAAAATTCAAAGTTTGACGGATTTGGCTGAAACTTGGCATAGGGATGTTATCCGACATGCTGATCACGAAAGCGATAGTGAAATTGCGTGATAAGGGCTTTTTTGTAGGATTACTGTGGGTGCACGATATGGGGTCTCACCCTAAACAAGGAAAAGGCGTTGATTCAACAAATGAATATGATATTCGCATTCGGCAGGTCAAATAACCTTACTATGTGAAGTCTCGGCGGAATTTAAGCTTTGGACTCTTTAGTCATTGACGGTCGTCCCCAGCAGCTCTTGCGTACATTGACTCGTTCGACTTTATGAGGACGCCAAATCTCGACATGCCCATAAATTTTGTTTCTTTCTTGCTAGGCCAAAGGAGTCAACCTCTTGCAATAATTTGTAGACGAATCCGGATTACTGCGCATGGTCTAGGCTGCCAAAGGCTTCATTTTAGCTTGAAACCTCAAAAATTCTTAAATTTTACTAGTTTTCGAAAAATGCCTGAAACTTTTCTATTTCGTGTTCAAAATTCAGACAATTTGTGCTCACTTGTAGCTCACATTGCATTCTACATGATGCCAAAGTTTGAGTGCGCCATGTTGAATGAGAGTGAAGTTATGAAACAAGTTGCAAAACTTAGCGTTCAACCCAATATATTCGAAATTCGACTCCCTATGTTCGAATATCATCATTGACTCATTCAATACTTATGATTTTCCGATTCTATTTTTTTATTAAATCTCAAATCTTAAATTTATTCGATATTCTTTCATTCGAGATCTTTTATTTTCGAATTTATTCGATTTCGTTTATTCGAAAATTTTCACTATCGACTTTATTCGATATTCATTCATATGGTAAGATTACTTAGATTACTTACATAGATGGCCAGTCCTCACACGTCGTGCGGGCCCCAACTTTTGACCATTCGTTACGGTTTCGTGCAATGGTCATCCATGATCGTCTTGGTACGCGGTTGCGATTGCTGCTGGACGATCCTGAATTAAACTCCAACTGCTGACGCAGTTGGATTACACGGGCAACAAATTCGTCACACCATCTCTTCGGTGGTTTTCCGCATGGACGTTTCTAGGATCTTGGCCATTCTATCGTTCTTTTCATTCATCTGTCGTCTTGTCTTCTCAATGTATGGCCGGCCCATCTGTGCTTGTTTTTCGATACGTACTCTGCTGGATCTTCTAAACGCGATTGTTGGCTGAGGTCGGAGCTCCGGATTCCAAGTGATACTGTCTGAACTTGGTCATCTTCAAAATTTTTCTTTCGAGTGCTCTGTGTGCCGTTCGTAGTGCCTTCACGGTTGCTGAGGAATTGCCCAGATTTCGGCTGCGTAACACAAGGCCGGGAGAGCTGAAAAGATGAGCGCGCAATTCCGGATCAGCAAGGTTGTCTGTAGCCTCTCTCAGAGGACCGAATGCTGCCCAAGCTGCCCTCTGTCTTCGGCTAAGTTCATCCTTCATGTCGTTGTTCATATTGATGGCGCGTCCAAGGTAAACGTAAGATGAAGTCTTCTCTATCGGCGCTCCATCCAAGAATAATTGACCTTCACTGCACCAGGTGTTTCTCACGAACTGCGTCTTCTTTCGATTTATCCTGAGCCCAATCCTTCTTCCGCATTCGTTCAATTCGTTCAGCATTTCTTCGGTTTCGTTAACAGACTTCGAGAACAAAACGATATTGTCTGCGAAACGAAGATTCGAAAGGTACCTTCCATCCACGCAAATCCCCTTCGTTTCCCAATCGAGCGACTGCATGCAGCATTGCAGTATTGCGGTAAACAGCTTTGGCGACGTGTCGCCTTGTCGGGCTCCTTTCTTGATACGGATGTGGAGCGGGTGGTCAAACAAGTTGTATCGTGCTGGTACATTCTTTGTTGCAGTCCGCTATAGTCCTTATGTATGTTGGGTCCACGCCTTGGCCGATCAATGAAGTTGAAACGGTGTTGATTTCCACACTTCGAAGGCCTTTTCGTAATCAACGAAGGTGAGGAGTAGGGGCAGTTGGTATTCACGGCAGACCTCCACTATCCTTGAGACGGTTTGGATGTAATCGACGCAGCTGAATCCTCTACGGAATCCGGCCTGCTCCGTCGGTTGTGCTTCATCCAATGTCCTTGAAAGACGCGACATGATGATCTTCGTGAACAGCTTGTAAAGCACACTTAGCAAGCTGATCGGTCGGTATTCTTGAGGTCTTCTCTTCCGCCTTTCTTGTGAAGAAGAATAGTGCGGGACGTCCTCCACTGGTTGAGCATTCTTTCCTTTTCCAGGTAGCATATGAGCCAGTAGTGTGTGTAGCCTGTGTCCGCCTGCTCTCAGTAAGTTGGCGGTGATTCCATCAGGACCAGGGGCTGTGCCTGGTTTCATGCACTCTATGGCCGAGCGTACTTCCGAAGAAAGAATACTCTGTGGCTGCTGTGGGGGTGATAAGGTCTGGTACCGGCGTCGTGGATCGAAAAAGTTCGTTATAGAAGTCCCTTGTTATCGTTTCCATTTCGCGTTGGGAGTTCACTAGTCTTCCGTCCTTATTCAGTAGAGCTTGCATCGGTATCTCGTGCTCGCGAAGATCCCTACGAAATCTCTTCAGACTTCTCCTGTTCTGTGCTGCTTCCAATATCTTCATTTGTCGAAATCGCTTCAGATCTTTTTATACGGCATTCCTGCAAGTAAAAAAACAGTACTTGCTCGAGTTGCGATACACTTGGATCTGCGTGCAAGATTCTCCTTTTCTGAACAAGCTCCTTGGTGTTGTTCGTCAACCATCCCGAGACTCTTTCCACAGTAAGAATTGCCTGCTCTGCACAGCTACGTAGTCCTTCGATTAGCTTTTTTAGGTCTTCTGTTGGATTTTCGCATTCCTTCCAGTCATATCTGGAAATGGCGTTCTCGAGAATGCGTTCATCGTAAACGGCTTTTCTTCTAGACTTCGCGCAATGGCAAGATATTCTTTCCTTTTTTCGGTTGAAGCGGATCTTTGCACGAAGTAAACGGTGGTCCGAACCTGTACAGAACGATGGAACCACTCCGACATCGATCAAGCTCCATTTCCTGTTGACGAGAATATAATCGATTTCTGTATGTGCCGTTCCATTTGGTGACTCCCACGTCCAGCGGCAGTGTTCTTTCTTCTGATAAAACGAATTTGCATGGAATAGACGGGCCGCTTTGATGAGCCGACGAGTCTGTATTTATTCTCGTTCCGACTTCCCAGTCCAGATTTTCCAGTTCTGTCGCCTTGTTGGTGTTGTGATTGTCCTATCCTTGCATTGAAGTCGCTAACGATGGACTTGTAGAAAGAGTTCCCCTTGCGAATGGCGTCTTCCAACTTCTCATAGATCTTGTCGAGTTCGGATTCATCTGCTGCATCTGTGGGCGAATAACAGTTGATAATACTGTTCTTCTTCCGACCTGGAGCAACAAGTCTTAGGACTGCTAGTCGCGGCGACAGGACTTCATAAGAGTCGACGAGGTGGCTAACGGATTGGTGTACGACAAATCTCACGCCTCCGACATTACGTGCTGGAACCTCCTCTCCTAATATGATAAGAGTTCCATTCTTCCTTCTGAGCGTAGTCGAGCTTTTGTTCTTTGTTTCCTGCAAAGCAGTCAGATCGTATGTAATGCGGCTTGCGGCGTCTAGGAGAACGAAGAGCTCGTGGGCTGAAGCTAAGGTCTTTGCATTGTATGTGCACAATCGAAAACAGCCTCAGTGTCTTGTCGAATCCGCTTTGATGCCATTAGGATCAATGGACGTCTCGCTTTTGCACCTGAGAGTTCTTCCCCCCTCACCGGCCTTACTGCCATCCGACGTCCCAAGCGGCAGACGAACACGGTGCGCAGGGTACTGGGGCGACTGGCTTGAAGTTGTACAAGCCATTGAATTTCCCGCCTTCCTAGATAGCCTGGCTGGAGCGTTTTAGGGGTGTATCAAAGCAGTCGCCGCTCCCTGGTAGACACTTGACGGTTTTTGCCTCCTGGCGACTATAGCACGCGTTGTCAGGCAGGTTGCAACGAATCCTGACATGTTGACCTGGGAGTCCGCTTTAGCTGGGCTGACTCGCGAATTCGGACCTTCTTGCTACACCCAGGGGCACCCCCCTCGCCACGTCGAGGCAGCGGACCATGAGGGGACATGGTAAGAAAATTTCGAAATTACCCAAGTATAGTGCACATCAAGTGAGCTGAAACGTATACTTCAAATACATTAATCAACATCAAATTCAAAGACAAGCGCTATTTTTGAATTCTTTGTCGAAATCTCAAAATGAGATCAAGGTGATACGACAGATGTATCAACATATTCATCTGTCATCTATCTTTATCTACTAAAAGGATCGAAAACGCTTTGCACACATTGTATAACACATGGTGTACGCAAGCTCAGACTTGATGTTTTGTACTTCAGGTAGTAAGTAAATACTCTCATATGAGATAGATTACAACTATACTTATTAGAAACACCATACAGCTTGCTTCACAATGTGTGCAAAGCAAAATCAAACCCGTATTCAGCCATTAGTCGATAGAAACACACTGAGGTAGTTACCTATCAGGGAGTCCTAGTTAGCACAATGAGTAACTTTCTCAGAAATAGCATGCCCCGTGGGCCAATTTTAGTTCGAACATAACCAGTGACGTTTTGAAGGTAAATCAGCAAATTTTTCTGCGTTATACAAAGCGCTATCCTCTTCGGCCACGGTGGATATCCCACTCCAGATTAACGCCATTAGTTATGAAACTAATGGGGCAGGAATAAAATTAATGGCCATACAAACTCACATTTGTTCCATTTTCGCTTCTAGCTGTTGCGTTTCAGCGATTATTACTTACTGAACAAGACGAGTCTTTCTAAATTACCTTTTGTGATAAACAAAAATTGAACTATCAAATATATGAACGCCTCGCGCTTTCTCCTAAGCTTTGATTGTAGAGACAAAAACGGGAAAAGCAAATCACCTCAGGTTGATTTGGTGATTTGAGGCAAACCCTTTGAAAATCCAAAGACTGTGTAATAAAGTTGCAGCTGATGTCATAGGTTTTCAACCTTCTCTTTCTAGCTGAGCAATATTTGAGGTGGTTGAGCTCGTCTTTATAGACTTATGATTTTCGATAAGAAGTGACAAATAAAGCAATTTTCGTAAGAGATTGTTTTTTGTGGTTTTTTTCGAAAATTATAACTTTTTAAAGAAAAGCCCGATCAACGCCAATTTTGCTCGATTAGAGAGAGGAGGTCAATAAACTTAGACATTGGCTTTTTCGGATTTTATTGCACAATCTTCAAATTTTAGAAACCTTGCTTCTAAACACCAAACCTGAAGTGATTTACTTTTCCCATTATTATCTCTGCAATCAGAACCTAGAAGAGAAAGCAGACGAGTAGATTTTAACAAGCACATAAGTTACTCATTCTAGTATTGTCTTTGCCATGCAAATATCGTGACTGGAAGAAGCTACGATTTCTTGAAGATAGTGCGACAGAAATTTCGGGTCAGCCTAATATACAGGATGTCCCAAATCTTTCGGCGAACCAGCGATCGCTCTTCATCACTGTAGGATTACAGTAAGCACTTTCAGTATACAGAACCATCCCGTCTGACGAAATTTTTTCAAAAACTGTTACAAGGGAATGGTCAGAAATCGAAGTGGCCAACTTGAACAAACTACATACAGTTAAATGCGGCATAAAACGCTGACTCTAAATTTGCTTTCCTTATCTGCAAAGCGTTTTTGTGGATGAAATCATAAGCCGTTGAAGGCCACTATTTTGCTAAGAAATCGTGCGTGTAAAGGTCAAACTTGGCCGTACAGAGCCACTCCCGGCTCAGTGTTGGACAAACATGCAACTACAACATGCGTGATCTCTTCATATGGCCCGTACTCAAAAGTGAAAGGACAATAGTGTGCTTGATTTCGCAATTTTTGTGTACGAGTTTCGCAGTAAAGCTGCTCATAACTTCGCCTACGAAGGCACTCTGCAGATACGGAAGGCAGAGGAGATCAGCGTTCTATGCTGCATCGAATAGTGTGTAGATTGTTTGAATTGGCCACTTCGACTTCTGTTTTTTCCCTTGTGAGTTCAGAAAACTGTCTCCGACATATCAGAGTCCAAAAAGCCTGGACGCTAACGATTCTGACTGCCTAGATCTCGTAAATCAGTATGGGAAAAAAGGCCATAACTTCGTTTAAGGAGTCGCGCAGCAGATAAAGATCATAGACTTGGAGTCAGCGTTCAAGGCGCATATACTGATATACATCTCACAGAATGCCACGTCCTCCAAGCATCCTTCCCTTGTTAGCTCTTGGAGCATAGTTGAGACAAACTTCGTTGTGGCCATAACTGCGGCTAAGAGCAAACCACTTTCCCACCTCTTTAGTCCACAGTAATGATCGATCACTGTTGGGATAGCTAGAAACCGGGTTCACAACGATTTGTCAATAACATCAATTATGGTGGGTCATTATGGTCACATTACGATCACAAAAAAATGATTTCTACATCACGTCATGATATATCCCAAAGTAGATGATAGGCAGTGTGCTACACCATAGAAAATATTAGGAATCACGTAGAGCATTGAAGATTTCACGTCTTGTAAAAAAGGCGATAAAAACACCAAGATACAGCACCTGCTGCAAAAATACTTGTGAGATATACTCAAAAACTCTACATCCCTCACTAGAGGTGCGCCAAGAATTTCTCGGGAGGGAAGGAGGGAAGACAGCAATTCTCCGAATGGAGAGACATAACAAACATCGCTTCTCCCAAAAAAAATTGGAAGCATTTTTGATTTTTTTGGGTCTGTAACCCGCGTTATTGTGAAAGAATTTTCTGCGAAAAATTTCTGCTAAGCTAATGTGATTCTTGAAGTAATTTTTGAAAAATTGCTTTATTTTACAAGTAAAAGCAGGTCACAAACATTTTCAGCCCATGCCAGACCGTCAAGCTAACCAAAGTGGCCCTTCCATAAAGGGCAACTATGGCAGGGGCCTGACTTAACCGACTCATCCGGCCCATTCGCTATTGTCAATTCATACTTGACCGATAGCGTAAGTGAAACGATGAACCGGCTGAACCATCGCTTAGCCGCATGATTATTCAATCGTTGATATGACCAATCAGCAAAGCGGATGAAGCAACCAAGCAGATAGGCCTTCCTAGGACCCCGTATCGTCTCGCTATGCAAGCGTTCCTCGAAGCACGGTGGTCGTAGCATCGGTTACCGCGCTATCCGGCGGCGTTTACAATAGCCGAGAGCGTACTCTCGGCTACCATAAGCGAGAGCGTACGTTCGGCAATCGCCCAAATCTCTCCTTTGCTGGCTCGCTGCCAGCCAGGCGGCCATACATAGCGCGATGCTCAAGTTGGTGTCTAGTTCGTCTTTGTCTTCATCGAGTGTTTCACTTTCTTGTTCGAAGTGTATTTCAGCCGCTATGTTCCTGTCCTTTCTCAAAAAGCATTTGGCTGGATGATCTTTGGATTGAGGGATGGATTCTACTACTTAGCGCAATGACGCGCCGTAGAAAAACTGAAATGAATGTCAAGCTGAAATTGTAGAATCGGCAGGAGCTAGAGAGGACGTGTCGTCTGCAACCGTGACGTTGCGCCGTAAATTTGTTGCGCAAACCCTCAAGAGCCATATTTTTGAAAATGCTTACAGTCGCGCATCGGTAGCAGGGGACGAGCCCTCATTCCATGTTTATAAGGTAACTTTTTTCAGTAAGGGGGGGGGGAGGATTTATTAGTATATTGTTTCTATTGACTGTAGTGTGATGCCATTAGGACGGGTAGAGGACATAGGTCGCCGAAAGAGGGGATCCTCCGCGGACGTTTGCAACAAACACGCGCCTTCACCATTACTGCTCTATGCTGGCTGTCCGCGAGGGCGGAGCCTTTTGGCGACCTAACGTCCTCCACTTCGGTTATAGTCGGGCGATCACGAGGTCTCGGGTTTCCATCTGGGTACCATAAGTCCACCAAGTTGCCACAATACCCATGCATCTATCATCTGCGGAACTTCATCAAACATCCAACAGTTTCCACAACGAAGGGAAACATATATGAGATCACTCCTATACCACTAATACATTGTCGAAAATTGTCGTAGCGCTAACACTCGAACTGAACCAATTTTCTCGTTAACTAAGAAAAGAACAATAAGTGAAAGTTCAGACAGCTGCATCCGATTTTTGACAAGATCCAAAGGCTGAACAAACAGATTGGCTCCTATGCTGAAGAGAAAAACATACGAAAACGGTTTTAAATGTCAAGTAAAAGCAGATGTGTAGGCACTTCATCGCATGCAGAGACAGGATGTCACTGAACACGCTGTCGGCGTCCCCCAATCAAACGCTCTTTCATTCTTGCCTTCTTCTGCTGTTTCTTTCAGTCTCAACTACTCTTCGTGCGATGAATCGCCTATATATCTATTTGACCAATAGCTCCATTTCTAGCAGTAATTAGAAAAACTTATGTCGCCGATGGGCTCCCAGCGCATAACTGCTATAGATCATGCTTCCTCGAAAGCGGACCACCGGTGCGAGCTATAATATTAGCTTGGCACGAAAGTTCTTGCGTAATTCAAACAAAATTCAATAACTTTTTAAAGACTAAACCTAAATTGACAACATTGTATGCTAAAAATATTGGAAGCCTTATGCTCCATGATGGAAGTTCTTGTACAACATTCCATGAGCTAGCCATCGAGAACGAAGCCCTCAAATATGGGGCTTCAAATTCTGCGATTTTGAGATTGGTGGCAGAAAGTCGCAGAGGGCAGCTAGCTAGCCGAGAAAAATCTGTGGAATTTACTTACACAACAAAAGTCCATACTTTATTTTAGCAGGCTTTGATCTCGCTTGGAAATGCGGAAACAAAAAATTTGTGAAATTTCTCATTTCACAGGACAAATCCCCTTATCGCTCTAATTTTTCCACAGAAACACAGTTTGCAACCAGAAATTAGACATAGTGCCTGTTTAGAGCCTTGCGACGTTTTCTCGATTGTAAAAAGTGTTTTCGCCGGAAAACTGCGGACGGGAGGGGATTTTTTCCGCAAAATGACATATTTCACAAATTTTTTGTCTTTGTTTCACCGTGCAAGATCAAAGCCTTCCAAAGTAACACATGGACTTTCGTTGTGTAAGTAAATTCTACAGGTTTTTTTTTCGGCTAGCTAGCGGCACTCTGCGATTTTCTGGCACCAAACTCAAAATCGCAAAATTTGAAGCCCCATATTCGAGAGCTTCGTTCTTGATGTCCAGCTGACGGAATCTTATGCTTAAACATCCATCATGAAGCGTAAGGCTTCTAATATTTTTGGCATACAAGAATGTGAATTTAGGTTCAGTCTTTGAAAAGTTATTGAATTTTGTTTGAATTACGCAAGAACTTTCGTGCCAACCTAATATAATGGGATGCATGATCTATATCTCCATGACTCCTCGAAGTACGCGCATGACTTTCACCAGCACGAAAGATTCACGAACGTAATGGTCTAGTCAGACCTTCCCGGAAAAGCAAGAGCTCCCAAATTTCTGAAAGCCAGAACGACCCCTTCGCGCAAAACTTTTGACGCTAGTGCGTTTGTAATGAACACACAGTTCATTACTTGAATTTAGTTTTAGCGCGAGATTGTAAGCTTGCCGTCTCTCAAAACTCAAGGTAAAAATACTGACGAAAGATTGGATGCGTCTGTTCTCTCCTAGTCTACTAATCTTCTGTCAAGATGTAGCCGCAATGTGGGCGACGCTGGATCAAAATCAGAAGAGCCGGACCTAGCCTCCTAGCTGGTAGCTCTGGTCTCTCCCTCCGACCCTTTTTCTCCGCCCCTTTATATATTTGATGTTTTAATGATGAAATTTGATAATCAAAGTTGTTTGTATAAACTTGGGAGCAGAGGGGATAAAGCAAGTCATGAACCTGCGCAACTCATGAACTTGACACTTCAACGCTAATATTTTAGTATATACTAGGAAGAGATAGGTGGACACTCAGGTTCGGAGTATAAGTAAGTAATGCTCGACTAAAACAGGAAACGGATTATTCATGCTTACCCTGCGGCACCTCCAAAAGGAATTTTATTCCATCCGCTATCGTGACCTTTCTATCAGTCATGTTTGCAGGAGCTGCCGCTAAAACAAAGCTGCATTAAGTAACCTGATTTGGAAGTAATAAAGGTTTGAAGAAGATAAACGACGAAGCTAAGCACTCATAAACAGATGCACTACTACTTTAGAGAGTCAGACGATGACACATGAATGTCTACACCTGTAAATGTCTCATCTAGTCATAATATTGGGAATGTTCGCACTTTGTAACACGCTTTACTTACGGTAACAACGGAACCAAGATAGATGATGGAATGGTAATAATAGCAAGGTAATGTAGCAATAACCAAAGATTACTGAGCAGGGAGCGTCGTGTAGTCCTTAGGAGGGCTTACATTATCTTACAAAAAATTCTGATGGAGCTATGTGTCAAAAGATTGAACCACTGCATTCTTCACAAAGCATGCAAATGTGTGTAATTGAGCAAAAAATGGCTTCGAAGGAATACCAAAACAATTCCAAAGTGAAAAAAATGTCAGTTTAACAGTTTCTTTTATATCAAGTTGAGGATAATGAGAATGTCTTATTTTGATACTGTACTAACCAGGGAAGAAACAAAGTTGAAATCGGCTTTTCAAATGAAATATAAACCAGTTTGAAGAGCATCGAACGCAAATAAATAAATGAACAAATAAAGAGATGTTGAGCACGAGTATACTAGAAAAAAGGTTTTCCATGTATGAAATGGTCTGATACCAACCGTGGGCCAACTGCGCAATCTTGGACGAATTTGTACCACTTGCACGTTCAATTTCTGAGCCGAAAAATGCTCATAACTCAGCCTCTAGAGGCGCTTGCAGCAAAGACAGTTTGGATTCAGCGTTTAATGCTCTTTAGATTGGTATATAATTCTTATTCAAAGCCGATTCCGACTTCAGGTCCTCTTCTTGTTAGGTAATGTAGATTAAGCAGTCCCAACCCGGTCTGCTTTGCGTCAGATCACTAACCTACACTGACAAGGGAAGGATACTTGGTCAAAGTGGCGTTTCCATATGAAATGTATACTTTCTTATAGAGCATAAAACGCTAATTCCAAATCTGGTTTCCTTATCTGCAAAGGTTTTAGGGGAGGAGAGTTATGAGAATTTTTTCATGTGAAAATTCGAAAGCGCGGTACAATAAAATCATTTGAAATTTTAGTCTGTGAGCTAAAATGGGGCCATGATTACTACCAGGGGCTCTTATTCAATAGACAACTTCGATCTAATAACATGTCAGTCATTACTCCTTTTAAGCGCCGGAAGGATCTCAATACCTGTTGTTATCTTAGCCAAATCATTAAACTTATATTTCAAAAAATTCCAAGAACTCTCCTCCCAGAAGCGCTTTGCAGATAAGAAAAGCAAATTTGAAATCAGCGTTTTATGTTCAAGGCAGTATACATTTCATATGGAAACGCCACTTCGACTAAGAATCATTCCCTTGTTAGAAGAGTTTTTGCGTACGCTGCTCATTGACTTTTTACTACTTTTGACTTTTCTCAAAGATTGTGAACACATTTCTAATGAACATTAGAGAAACACTTAACGCGATATTTCCCGAATAGTTAGTGAAAGGAGGGATGCAGTAACTTGCAAATTTATATGAAAGTAGCAACTTTATCAGCTTGGTATAAGAGTTTCTGGCTTGTTTGGTTTACTTTTTAGAGCAAAATATGGCTCAATGGCTCGAAACCTCATCGTAGTTCCTAATGTAACCCTACAGTAATGAAGAGAGATCGCTAATTCGCTCTAGAATGTGAATCTATGTTGAAGTTCACTCTACGCATTGGTACCTAAAATTCGCCGTAAGACATCAGAGCAAAAGAGTTTTCAAGAGACGGTGTGCACATTTTTCGGGACACTCTATATAATAAGTTGTCCCATAAGTAATGCACGTTTTTCTGACCTCTTTTTGAAAAGCTGATTTTCAGAGAAAAACATTTTCTCTATTCTTCGAAACCTTTGATAGTTCCTAAAAGTGCGATTCTTCAGTTTTAAATTTAGCTTTCCTTTTCGCAAATCTTTGTTCAAACTGGAGTTTCATGTCCTCGAAGATAAGTGACTGAAACATGAAATTTTTTATTTTCACTCTTCTTGCTCTAAATCCATGGGGAAAAAAGATTTTCTTCAAAATATGCCCAACGATTGTAAAGTTTTGTGCCACAAAACGCTCGTCACGATTAGATTTTTTAGAAATTTGTGTCGAGAAATCTTGTTTCAAACTTGCCTGGTTGCTGAAGTCCATCTATGCTGCAAAAAATCTCAGGCAAAAAGCGGCTGTACAAATTTCGCTATGTACACCTAGGCCAGTAGTAATCCCCCCGATCTGGCGGCAGGTCTCGTCGGCAAGTCGCTGGCACTTTTCCGTGAAATAGTTAGAAACTAAAACCCCAATTTAGGCCTTCCCAGGCCTTTTTCCAAAAAATTTTCTCGATGAAGATGCCACCTCGACCCTATAGAAACCTCCATCGAAATTTGCAATTCCAGAAACCCTCCTGTAGAAAAATATCTGGGAGCGCAGGAGGAGCTGCCGGCAACTTCGCAAGGTCAGTTGCCGGCAACCTGCCGGCAGCTCGTCTAAATCCGCGAGGCGGCAGCTGCCGACAGGTCGGAGAGCACGAGAAATAGTGAGCTCTTTTGAGAGAGGAAGCTGCCGGCTTCTCGACGTGCCCCTACCACGTCGGGGTGCTGGCACCTTTTCCGACCGCGTCTGTGAGTTTGCAAATTGCGGCGATATCACACAACATGCGTCGGGCGAAAAAATCAAAAAAATTCTACTTTCCATCAAAAAACTATCATTTTTCTCATTGTATGAGTTTTTTTTGAAACAATTTTCTGAAAAAATCTAGTAATGTCTTAGAACCGTGAAGAACACCATCTTTTTTTGGCAATCCCTTCTAAATCTCGTTCGCACCGATTTCGCCCCTCTCTCGCTCATATCAATCAGCTGTTCTTTCAAACTCTCACGCAATGTATTGATCCCTCTTACAGGCGGCCACTTACCAGTGCGTTCTCCTACTGCTGGTCAAACGGCAATGATTGACCGAGTGGTTGAATGGTTAGTATGGTGGTACTTGAAGTTAACGCACATAGGTTTGACTGCGCGCGAGGTGGTAGTTTTGCTGCTGTCTGCGTCATTAAAATTCACTGTGCGAAGTGATTGCGTACCAAAGTTATATAAGACTGTTGAAACTTACAATCACTCCGCGAGCTGCCGCCGAAGATGGCAACTTCCTCTCAATGTGTGCCTACTTGCCGGCATCTTTGATGCCACCAGGTAGGGTAGATTACTACAGGCCCCGAGTGGAACTGGTACGGCTAATGCTAGAAAAAAGGCAGCATTTCCTCGTTTTTTTCGAGGAGAATTTAAAAATTTCAAAAAGGCAGTTTTTTTGGAGTTTTCAAATGCTGAAAAAAGTGGGTATTTTTGATTTTTTCGCAGGATTTTTTCACAAAAAATGCCGTCAAATCCAAAATCCATTCCATTGCACAACCGACCATCGGCTATACAGGGTGTTTACAAAGTTCGTGGCCTAAAGTGCTTCGAATTCGAATTTTGACGCGTTTTTTGTTTTATTGTGCTCATCAGACCTAAGTACCATAATTTCAGTGAAATTAAGTTTCTTCGGGGTTTCTTTGATTTTTTATTAGATTGAAACACATCAGTAAAGCTTTCCAAACCTCTTTCCTTAAAACGCCTGTTACAAAAAAGGAGACATAAATCACAAAAAACTTGGTATATTTGCTTTCTTTAAGGTTTCTTAAGTGTGCTTTTACTTTCGTAGAAGCAAGTTCGTTTCGAAATATTGTGCCTTGAAAGACAAGAGATTCACTTTCAGGATTTTTTCGTTAAAACGTCCATCACCGAAATTTTTATATTTTATCTTCATAACCTTTGCAAGCGTGCAAAATTTTTGAAAACAAGTATAACGAAGGTCAGAGAGAGTTGTGCTACATAAACATATTTGAAGAAAATTTTTTTCAAACTGAAAAAATCTCAACGCGATGCTGGTGCCGCGACTGTATGCTGTGATTTAGCGCATAGAAAAATCTTCGTTAGCAAGCTACTGAAGAACTTTTGTTATGAAAAGAAAGTGTAAATTTAGGACTATTTGTAGTAAAAAAAACCAAAAGCTGTTTCCCTTTTCCGGCGTTGAAAAAAAAAGAACAAATCAGATAACGCACTTTTCAAGGAAGCTGAAAAATTTGTTTACTTCCAAATTTTTTAGGGTATCTTGAAGCAAAAAATATTTTCTTTGTTGATTCAGTTGTTTCTAGGTTTGGAGAACACACATAGCAAAAATCGAGTGAGCGTTCGCAGTTAGAGCGCTTAAGGACACGAACTTTCCAAACACCCTGTATAATGAGCAAAGTTCACTTGATCCTAGAACATTTGAGAGTAAATCAAGTTCCTTCAAAGTGAATGTTTAGGGAGTTTCTCGGGCTAGAAAATCTTTTTCAAAATGGCTACGATCCAACAAAAGCATGCGCTATATAGTCAGAGCTTTACTGCTTGCAGTAATATTTATTGCCTTACAAAGATGGTTTTAGAAAAATGAATTTATAGGGTGTGGCTTAAGTTGAAGCAAGTACAGAGTAGTACCTAAAAATAGGCGAAAGGCTTCGAAGTAAAGGAGTTACTAACGAACAAACAGTGCACATTTTTGAAGCTTCTTGTATTCTTGTATTGTAACAAAATTAATGCAGGTTTTGAACTCCAACCGCAATAAGTCATACACTTCTCATTTCTAAGTAGGTTGCAAGATACCATTCGATAGACCAAAGCAATCTCTACAAGGTGGCAATCTTGCTTTAGCAACAACTCTGGTCCACTACGAGTTTCGAGCCAAAAACTAAAAAGATTCAACTGTCCGAAAAATTGAGAAAAATCGTAACTCAGTTCCTAAAAAACCTACAAAAATTAACTTGCTCACGTAAACACTATTCACATAAGACATCTATACACGCCTTTGCCGTATTTTTTCTCGGTTAGAAACCAAGAAAACGAAGATTTTCATGTTTCTGCCAAAGTGATCCTATGCTGTCCCCACATAGGTAGTTGTATACTACAAACCTGTAGAAGTATAAATGTGAGTTTTCAGCTCTCTACAAGCTTTAGTTCTCGAGAAATTTGAATTTTAGCTTGGACCATCTGAATAGGGAAAACTATAATCGATGTAACTCGAGAACTAAAGCTTGTAGAGAGCTGAAAATTTGCGTTAGTACTTTTATAGGTTTGTAGTATACAACTACCTATATGGAAAGGGCACAGCATCACTTTGACAAACGCATGAAAATTCCCGTTTTCTTGATTTCTAACCTAGAAAAAATACGGCAAAGGTGTATATAAATGTCTTATGTGAATATTGTTTACGTGAGCAAGTTAGAATTTTTGTAGGTTTTTAGGAACTGAGTTACGATTTTCTCAGTTTTTCGGACAGTTGAATCTTTTTAGTTTTTGGCTCGAAACTCGTGGTGGATCAGAGTTTTTGCTGAAGCAAGATTGCCACCTTATAGAAATTGCTTTGCTTTATCGAATGGTATCTTGCAGCCTACTTAGAAATGAGAAGTGTATGACTTATTGCGGTTGGAATTCAAAACCTGCATTGATTTTGTTACAACCTAATATATTAGTTTTCTCCGGAAATTTTTTAGTCACATCCTCATCCTTTTGGGGTCTTTCAACCCAATCTACTGTCATAAAAAGATTTCTGGAGAAGACTGATATACGGTGTTTCACAAATGTGCACTGTTTGATCGTTAGTAACTCTCTTGCTACGAAGCCTTTCGCCTATTTTTAAAGTTTCGGCAAGCAGACTGCGTTTTTGCTGAAAAAATCACGCGTTTCCAAATTCTACTCGCCACAGCATCCTTCGGAATGAATACAGGGTGTCCCAAAAAATGTTTAAAACATTTGATCGTTAATATCTCTCTTCCCAAGAAGTCTTTTGCCTTGCTTCAGGTACCGTTTTGTAGAGCTGGCTCCAACTTAGAGTTCCATTATAGAACGAATCACCCATCTCTTTTCATTACTGTAGGGTTACGGTAGAAACTTGAAACACATGGTGTCAACGTGGAAAAAGCTGCCGTTTCAAAATTTTTCAAAAAATTGTGAAAACTTGTGTAATAGGGTTTTTATAGACGCTGAGTTCAATACTCAACTATTCACAAGATTACGAAGCTTTCTAAACGGTGTAATCGCACTTTTAGGAACATTGAAAAAAAGGCCGCTACCTCTCACCTGGCATAACTCTTCAATGAAGCATCATAATAAGTTGGGAACTTTACAGTTATAATCAGCAATTCTAATTAGCCTGGTGTAAAAGTTTTCAGGCTGTTTTGTTTCCTTTCTGAGGCAAAATATGGCCTTTCATATTTCAAAACCCTCT
This sequence comes from Cylicocyclus nassatus, assembly GCA_958299035.1. Classification (NCBI taxonomy): domain Eukaryota; kingdom Metazoa; phylum Nematoda; class Chromadorea; order Rhabditida; family Strongylidae; genus Cylicocyclus; species Cylicocyclus nassatus. The sequence goes on from CATQJL010000305.1 coordinate 61,056,131, forward strand.
TTGAAGTTTCTACCGTAACCCTACAGTAATGAAGAGAAATGAGTGATTCGTTCTATAATGGAAATCTAAGTTGAAGCCAGCTCTACAAAACGGTACCTGAAGCAAGGCAAAAGACTTTTTGGGAAGAGAGATATTAACGATCAAACGTTCTAAACATTTTTTGGGACACCCTGTATATTCCGAATCAGAAAAAAGCATTGTGCTCAGCTCAGGTCATTAAGGCAAATCTTTCGATTTACAGCACGTCTTTGATATTCCGATTTTAGTATTGTTGATTTTTCTGCGGACCTCTCTTCGCAAAGTTGTAAAGCAGCGCGCTCCCTAATAGCCTACATCAAGGACCATTCGATAGCACTTTTTCGAAGATTATGGGTCGCCGAAAAGTAGTGAGTCCCTTTCCAAAAGAGATAGGAGGGCTGGTGAATTGTGAATCTTGTCGTCCCAAAATCCACTCGTCATAACCCTAGAATACGTAGCTATCTTGCTAAGCAGATGTGGTTTTCGAAATCAGCAGGTTGGGTAAGCTCTATGAGCAAGTTTTTTGATATGTTCGGGCTCTTCCATTTTTTCTCGTTTTACGCTCTTGGAAGCTCGCCGATGGATTTTGGTCAAAATGTTGATGCTCTTGAATTGTAAGAACTTCGCTTATAGAGGTTTTCGAACACGCTCTTTACAAAAATCGTGGTCTTCGAGGAATATAAGTTCTTTTGCAGAAATATGATGAGGTGACTGTAACTGCACTACGAAAGTGCGTAATTTGCCCGCACTTCTCGCGTATCTGTCAGAAAACTTGCCTGCCTGCTTTTCTTCTCGTGTATCTGTCAGAAAACTTGCCTGCCTGCTTTTCTAAGTCAAAGTTACTAACGACTGTGCTATCGAACGGTGCATGACTCAGGCTTCAGTCTACAAATATCGCCGAGTTACAAGTCTACGAAAACACGTCCTCATGAATTTTGTCCAACATGTAAAGATTGCATATTTCGTCGAAATATCACCGTGAGTGCTTGTACAACACGCTGATCAAATCTTTCCACATCCTTAATGGATCTTATTGTGTTAGATTTAGCAGTTTGGGCTCTAGCCACGAAATTGCTTTGATATCCAGTTGAGCAGCTGAAGCACACGCCAGCACCATATTCAATACAGTGGGAGTCATTTGGGCGAAGCGAACATAATATTCGCAATGCGAGTGTCATACACCACTCTCATGGTGGAATTTCGACGAAATATACGATCATAACATTTTGGGCAAAATGCATGAGGACGTACTTTCGTAAAATCGTAACTTTGCGATTGTTATGGATTGGAGCCTGAGACATGCACCTTTAGATGATACAATTCACAATAACTTTAAGCTGTAAAAGCAAGCAGGCATTTTTTCTGAGAACGCGATAGGTGCAGGCAAAATTACGAGCTTTCGTGACATGGTTACCTCACCATATCTCTGAAAAAAGACCCGACAGAAATTACGATTTTCATGAACAGCGTGTTCAAAAAATTCTATATGCGAAGTTTCCTTACTTTTCAAGAGCATCAACATTTTGACCAAAATCCATCGGCGAGCTTCCAGAGCGTAAAACGAGAAAAAATGGAATAACCCGAACATATCGGAAAACTTGCTCGTAGAGGTTATACGACCTGCTGATTTCGAAATTCACAACTGCTTAGCAAGAGAGCTTCATATTTCAGAGTTACGGTGAAAAAACTTTAGAAAGACATGATTTTTCCAAAATTCCCCAGCCCTTTTATTCTCTTTGGAAAAAAGTGTACGGCTATTTTTTAGCGCCCCATAATCTACAGAAGAAGTACTATCGAAAAATTCTTTCTGGAATCTACTGGGGGCATACGCGCTGGTTTAGACCTTTGCGAAGAGACGTCCGCAGAAAGTTTCAAGAATACTGAAATCGAAATATCAAGGACATTATGTACATCAAAAGATTCGCTGAGCACACTGCTTCTTTCAGATTCAGAAAATATTCACTCCAAAGAAAGTTACGGTGAGAAAAATTTGGAAACGCGTGATTTTTCCAGAATTCGCCACCCTTCTACCTTTTTTTTGGAAAGAAGTCTGCAGCTACTACTTAGCGCACGATAACCTACAAGGGCAGTGCTATCAAATATTGTTTACTGAAACCTTTTATGTTAATTAAGCGTTATGTTACATTAATGCGAAAAGACCTCCACAGAAGAATTTGAAAGAACTGAAAACGGAATATCGAGGGCTGCTCCACATCAAAAGATTTGCCTTGACGAGCTAAACACATTGCTGTTTCCTGATTCAAAATATATCATTTTGGAAGAAGCTATGGTGCTGCGTAGTTTGCGTGATTTCCGTTATTTCGCGGATTCCTGGAGTGTCGCTGAGCTTCGGGAATTCCGCGACATTCACGAAAACTGCACATGCTGTAAGCGGCAGTGTACCTACCTTGAGCTAATTTTTAGACAAATTCGATCTGAATGACTCTCTACCATACTCTCACAGTATTCCTACGGTGCCATCAGCAGCAAATCAATGTCGGTGTTGTTATCAGCACATTAAACAATCCGATCAAACAAAAACCTGCAAAATTGACCAAAACCTACTGTACTCCGATAGGTTGTGGCACTTCCATAGACTAGATGATGCGTCTCACCGAGCTGAGTCAAAGGGTGTTCTTGGATTCAGAATACATCTATTCTCAAGCGAGATATGGTGATGCGACATGTAATCCGGTGCACTCCAATGGAGCACGGCGCACTTCGCTGCTCTCCGGCGCACTCTGCCGCACTCCGGCGAACTGCAGCGCACTGTGGCGCACTCCGTCAGAGTGCGGCGACTTTTTTGACGAATTGTGAGCGGTATTGTACAGTGACCGCCAAAAAGTTGCGACAAGCCGCCATCCTTTCTTCATCGCTCATTTCTCGGATGGAAAACAAAGATGAAAGAACGAGTGGATTCCATGAAGTGATAGGGCTCTTCAAGAGCTACAAACCACACATTGCGCTTTGTGGAAAACATGTATTCTGAAAGTTTTAGAAGTTTCTAAAAAAGTCCGAAAATGACCGCGCCACAATGTCGCGGACAATAATTCTTCGAACGCGAATATTTTCCTCAAGGTCTTTGTTTGGAGCAAAAACAGAAGTTTTCCGGACAGATAGGTAAACTATATTATGGGACTGATCGAGGACAGTAATCAGGTAGTGGTTATTTCCAAAAAACCTAAGCTTGAGATTTATTTTGCTTTTTTCAAAAACAACTTCTAATTACCTTTTTCAAGCCAAATTTCTTCACATGGAAACATATTGAGGACATCCGAACAAAGCTGTTCGGATAAAGTAAATGCTCTTTGTCGTATTCCATGCAACGGACGTGCTGGTGAGTTTCTTTGCTGAAAATGGCTCTTGTCAGTGCGTGCACATGTGACCTTACATGCACCTCACCACTGACTTGCACCGCTTTGCAGGCTTGTAGCTCGGCCGGCCAGTGAGCTCTCAGGTAAGCTCATTCGAGAGAGCGCGACTTCCCCGACATGATGGTATGCGAAGTACAAGAGAAATCCCGGGGATTTTTCGGATCAAAGAAGCGTAGCCTCAAAGGTGATTGGAGTGAAAGCTCTTATCAACATCAGAACTGTCTTAGAGCTTCGAAATGGATATATTAGGTTGTCCCGAAAGTTTTGTTGGTTTTTTGAAACCGCTATAACACTACGCACAGTAAAGATCTGAATGAGTTTCGACATACATTCGATTCAGCTTTTCTTCATCTTTCTTATGGTTACACTGCCAGCCACAATCCTGTATGCTGTTTTTGATAATTGTTACAATTCTTCACCCGTCTTTTTTATCTGCTCAAAGTTAGGACAATTTTTAGAAATTTCATTTAAAAATTCCGGAGATGATTAAACACGGTTTAAGTAGAACAATTCTCGGGCTACAAGGTAATATTTTTAGAATCTTCTAACCTGCTTGTTGAGGATTGATGTGCTAAATGATATGATACGATATCATATTTGTTTATGTAAATAAGTCAGCTATATATAGTCGTGAAAGTCGTACACTTCTCAGTCTCGTGGCTTGCTCCTTCGGATAAAGCTTCTCTGCATCCGCTCTGGTACATAACACCGCTGTTTCCAGCTTCGAAAAATTATTCCTCTGGAAGTTTCGTTTTTTGGCAAAGTCATGAAACATGCGACTGCAGCGAAAATATGAAAGCTTTTGGATTTCTGCGAATTGAAACTTGATTGTTAATCTACATATATATATATGTATATATAACTCAAACTTTGTAAGTGTGTTCGCTTGTTCGTTCGTTATAGAAACGCGCGCCACTAAACCGATCCGGCTGAAACTTTGCACACGTGTGTTTACTCCGGCGCTAGTTTAGGGTTACTTTTCGCGGCGATTCACCGGGCCCTTTTATCGATTTATTGATTTGTTTACTCAAATCTAGAAGAATGAAAACTTTTCATGCTCCAACCGATCATTTTTCCATGATCATGTAAGTAGGGGCGGTAGAGTCCATTTCTATCTCAAAGTCGGGAGGATGCGGCAAGTCGTCTCAAAACGCTTTTTGCGCACGGTTGAAGAAGTTTAGAAGCGTAAGTTTACACGTTTGTGAGCTAAACTAATTTGGAGCCTCGGGTGAGGCCGGAAATGCCAGCTAGTAAACAATAATTTGCAATATAACCAAGTTAAATTTTCTTCGAAAAATCAGCTTTTTGGAATTTTCGGTAATTTTACGTGGTAGACGTCAAAAAGGCGCGGTTTTTCTTAAATAGATAATTATAACGGACTTGATAAGCGTGGCCCATGTAATCTAAAAAAAGCAAACACAATGTAGCCAAAGATTTACTCTACATAACGGTTACTAGCGCACTTTGAACTCATCTGGAAAAAATTTTTTGAAATTCAGGAAAGATTTGACTTTACTGCTGAACTGCCCAAAAAGCCATGGCGATAACATTGAAAAGGCAGGTTAGATCATAGAGCAAATATGGCCTCAAGAAAGAGGATAAAAATCTGAATCAAATGATACCTAGATCGTCCAGTGGTGTTCTGTGGGTTTTAGTGAGCGATGAAAAAAACCGGCAAAACTTTCGGGACAACTAATATTACAAAAAAATTGACAATTGAATTTCTGGAATGGAACTGGAGCAAAAGGAGCTCTGTTTAACTTTGGCTGAAAAATGCTCAGCCTGCCACTAAAGCTGTGCTTTTTCACCTCATCCGCAAAATCTTCGCGATTTCTCAAACTCAACTCTTCTGCACACCATTGTATTGAGAAAGTCACACTCTTTCGAATGAACCTACTTACAGACTCGTAAAGTGACAGCTGGCCGAGCGACATGCCTGGAAAGCGGTGTAAGCCAGTGGTGAGGTGCATGTGGAGTTATGTGCACGCACTGTCAAGAGTCATTTTTAGCAAAGAGACTCACCAGCACGTCCGTTGCATGGAGTATGGCAAAATCATCCATTTTATTTAGACAGTTTTGTTTAGATGTTCTAAGGTTTCCATTTGAAAAAATTTGGCTTGAAAAGGGTAACTAGAAGTTATTTTCTGAAAAAAAGCAAATCAAATTTCCTTGGGTTTTTTTTGGAAATAACCACTACTTGATTACTGTCCTCGATGGGCTCTAAAATTTAGTTTGATTATCTGTCCGGAACTTCTGTTTTTGCTCTAAACAAAGACCTAAAGGAAACTATTCGCGTTCGAAGAATTTTTGTCCGCGACATTGCGAAGCGGCCATTTTCGGACTTTTTCTTAGAAAAAGATTTTTGAAATATTTAGAATACATATTTTCCAAAAAGCGCGATGTGTGAGTTTTAGCTCTTGAAGAGCTCTGTCACCCCATGCAATCCAGTCATTTTTCTATCTTTGTTTTCTATCCGAAAATGAACAATGAAAAAAGTAAGGCAGCTTGTCCGCAACTTTTTGACGGTCACTGTATGTGCAACCTGGAAAATTCAGATGGTACAAAGTACGCTCTCACGACGGTTGCCGGGCGTTTCAGAGCTACTTGGTGAAAAATTGAAGCTTATCATTTTGACTGAAAACGCTAGCAAATTGCACCAAAAATTCTGGCTTTACCTTCAAAGTATGTATATCCAAAATAATCTTCAGAAGTACGGAGAGTGTCACTGGCTTTCATTTTACTATTGATATTTCATTCCCGCTTATTTAGCTCACTCTTAATCCAAAGAAGGATAGTAAGCTACGCACACAACACACTATTAAGACTTTGTTTTGGCCATTCGCCAATCATAAACGACACATATTTATTAAGAAAATCAGTAACCATTCTAAAGAGATAGAAAATAATTAGAAACTGAACTTTATATACATGAGAAAATGACACATGCAAGATGCTGAATCACATTATTTTGTGCTTGTAAGTCATACTTTATCAGTTTGTCTCAGTTGGAAAAATACACATGGTCACAGATTAAAATTGCGAAAAGATTTAAAACGGCTTCACACGTAACGTGAAGGACGATTGCACAACGCAGAGATGGTGCATATGACGACAAATATGCATATAGCGAGGTCACCGAAATTTGCCAAAATCTAGGTTTTATAACCATGTTTAAGTTCAGAATCAGTTTGGAATCATAAATAAAAGATCACAATAAATTTGAAGCAAAGCATCTTCTTATGTATTGAACTGCCGTATCTGGAGGTATTCTATGATATAGTCAGAAGTGAATAGTCAGTGCACACGAGTCTCCCCAGATTCAGTCGATTAGGTTACTAAATGTGCTGAATACCATGTACCATTAGCTCTGCCGGCATATTGCAAGGTTACAGTAGGAGCACAAGAGTCACATTGCACGAATCTATCCCTAAATTCATTCAGTTGTCTAATGTTCAATTGCAATAATTCCATTAACCCGCCATAAACAGCATATCGCTGGAATACGGCGGGTGCAGGTGTGATGTCAACTTTCTCAGATGTGTCTGTCTTTGTTCAAGGGTATCCTTACGCAATTTTCTGCAAATTTCAATCAAAATTGTCGAGTTTTTTTCTTTCGAAAACTGCGGTTTGATGCATTTCACTCCTACAATCTAACAGCTATTTGAATACGTTTGTAAGTTCAAGTCCGGCTCCTGCTCCATTCTGCTACTGCAGCGCATGTTGTATGGAGGCTTAGGTCAGCATTACTAAAGACTAGCTGCAAATCTGAAACTTCGACCCATCTACTGTACACCCACTGTAACCCAAGAAAATGCGTTATCCTGCGAAATCAAATGATATTCACGTTCAGCGCGCTAGATGGCCACCCTAGACGAAGTTTAAAGCAAATCTATGTTTTCGATCCCATACCGTATAACCACCTTAACTCTATGAAAAGGTCCCAATATGCAGAGAGAGTATTAGATTCGTAATTAGCATCTTATAAAGCTAATGCCTATTTGTCTGTCTGTATGTCTGTCTGTATGTGCGTATGTTCTGAATAGAAAATTCCATTTCTGAACCGATCCGAACCAAACTTTGCACACATACACTTCGAGGCCGGGCAGGTGTCATAGGCTACTTTTCGTCATTGATCGATATCAATTTTATTGATTCTATCGATTTCTTGTAAAGTTTGAGCTACAGGGCTGGGAGTTGGCACAGGGGGGTAAGTGAGCATGGGGATTCCGAATACAATATTAGTTATCACAATTGTCGATTACTTCTATCGATTTTATCGATTTTTTCAAAATTTGAGCTGAAGGGCTGGGAGTTGGCATAGGGTGGGGGGGGGGGGGGGGGTAAGTGAACATGCTGATTTCGAAAACAACACAGGGAACGGGAAATGAAGTGTAGAAGTGGGCAAGGGAAAGGCTGTGCAGGGATAGGGATGAGCCTTTATTAAAGTGTTTTGAGGGCAGGGCGGAGCCGGGTAAGGCAGCTAGTGTCGAATAAGTTCTCTGGACCGAACTCCAGCCGAATTCATGATTTTGACTTCCTACCGTACACCTATCGTAATTACACGGGGAGACGTTCTGCGGAGAAAGTGCGATATCTGTAATCAGCATGTAAGTTAACCCTTACAGACGAACGTTGAACAAGCTCTACGACAAAAAAAAAATTTGGAGGCCCGGATAGCCGAATAGTGCCAAACTAATATTGTACTCGTAATCAGCATTCTCGCTTGCCCCCTGTGCCAACTCCCAGCCCCGTAGCCCAAATTTTACAAAAAATCGATAGAATCGATAAAACTAATGGGTAATTCCAGAGACTAATATTGTAATCAGCATGCTCGATTAACCCCCTTTGCCAACTCCCAGCCCCGTAGCTCAAACTTTGCAAAATTGGATGAAATCGATAAAACTAATGGATAATTTTAAAAACTTCTCAGATAATCACCGGGGGCAGGCGGTCCGCAAACTCGCGCTTTTCTGCAAGCGGTCAGCAGAATTTTGGAGCGTGATCAAACCTTCAGCGATCGATACTTCCTTTACTGTCTAATGTTCTGCCAGCGCGCAGCAACACAGCATTTTCTGCAGGCCCTCGTCAAATAATCTCTTTCAGCAAACGCTGGCCGAACTTTCAGCAGGCGCTCGGACCCTTTTTATGCAGTTTCGGGCATACGTCGAGCACAGGTAAGACTATGTATGGCAGAGGTGTCACCGTTGTTTTAATTACTCAAGTTTGAGGTGCATTCTCTCAGCGGAAAGCACCTGGGGGCTGCGCGTTCCTTCACAAAGGACCGTGCGGCCCTCGAAATTTTTGCATATTCTCGCGGAAAGTCCGCGAGAATGCGGCCATTGCGCCGCAATTAATCTATAAGGAAACCGCGATTGTTCTCCAAGCATTCGTCTAGAATTTCGTTAGAATTCTTCCAAATATCTGCAAGCGGACCGCAAAAAATCAGCGAACTATTTTTCCGGTGCCCGCCCGCCCATAAATCGCATGGCCGCCTGCCCCGGCGATTCTGAGTGATATAGTATTCGTAATCAGCATGCTCGACTACCCCTCTGTGCCAAATCCCAGCCCCGTAGGTGAACTCTGCAAAAAAATCGATAAAATCGATAAATCGATATCGATCGATAACGAAAAGTAGCCTATGACACCCGCCGGGGCCCGAAGTGTATGTGTGCCAAGTTTGGTCCGGATCGGTTCAAAATTGGAAATTTTTATTCGGAACATACGTACCACAGACAGACATAAGACAGACATACAGACACACAGACAAACAGACATTCAGCTATATATTAGGTTGGTCCGAAAGTTCGTTCGCACCATTTCAAAAAATCATAACTTCCTTCCCTCGCAATGATTTTGAGCAATCAAACTTTATCTGAAAGCGCAAAGCATGTAGTTTCCAATGGTTCCCTGATAACTTCCCAACAAGCTCAGGTTGCAGAGATAAAAATGAAAGAACGAGATCATCCGAAATTCGGAATTTTTGAGCGAAATCTCTAGAAATTCAGAAACTGTGCGATAAAATCCAGAACAGCCATCATCCTAAGTTTTCTCATATTTTATTACTAACTGAGTTAAGTTTTTGCTGATCGAGCTCTTCTTTCAAAAGTTATGATTTTTTGAAAAAAATTCCGAAAAATCACTTTCCTTTGAATCCTTAAGAAATTGATTTTTCGGCATTTTTTTTTTCAAAAAATCACGACTTTTCAAAGAAAAGCTCGATCAGCACAAACTTAACTCAGTTAGTGATAAAATATAAAAAAAACTTAGGATGATGGCTGTTCTGAATTTTATCGCACAGTTTCTAGATTTTTAGAATTTTTGCTCAAAAATTCCGAATTTCGGATGTTCTCATTCTTTCATTTTTATCTCTGCAATCTGAACATGATGGAAAGTCATCAGGGGACTGTTGGAAACTACATGCTTTGCGCTTTCAGATAAAATGTGAATTGCTCAAAATCATTGTGAGGGAAGGAAGTTATGATTTTTTGAAAATGGTGCGAACGAACTTTCGGACTAACCCAATATATATGTAAGATCTAGTAGGCCACACAGAACTTGTCAAACAAATGCGATTCTTACTTCAGATTCGAATTCAACTTATTTCGGTTTCAGTCGCGTCGGAGCTCGTCAGTCATCTTTGTCGGTCGCAGACCTGTTGATTTCCAACGGTTCAAACAGCCTGGGACGAGGTGTGTTTAGTTAAGATCTGCTTTTTCTCTCCCTACACCACAATCAAAGTACTGCCCAGGGGAGGTTAAAGGCAGTGTCTCAAAGTTGAGATCGCGCGGATTTTCACATATTCTATTATAGGGACCTCTAAATAGGCCATTGCAACAAGTCCCACTCAATCTGACCCCCTCCACGCTGAGAAAAATTCGCTCAAAGTGGTACGCGGAGAGCGACTTTCTACGCGCGGACGACTCCTTCGGTCTTCCCCCTTACGCGTTTGAACATGTCCCTCCACTTGGCATTCACCTCCCTGTGTTGTTGCCAATGTGGCTGAGGCTGAAGTTGGAAGGTACAACTCGTCGACGTTGCTTCCTCGGGGCCTCCAGAAAAAGGGGTTTTTGGGAACTTCGTGCGATTTTAGGCCCGTACAGTGCTAGACAGGGTCCGACAGGCTTGCAAAATGCAAAAAACTCGGCAACTAAATTTTGGTGAGACACTGCCTTTAAAGAGGCAGGTATTATAGTAAAAGTGGAAGCAGACGCCTCGGACAGGAAACAAGTGTAGAGCCAAGTTGGATCTAAAGTGAAGAATGTAGTCGGAAAATTGAAGACTAATGTAGAGCGGGTTCATGGGTGAGGCTCCCTTTCTAAGGTGTAAGCTCGCCATGTGTGATTTTCCGCTCTGTAGTAGACTGCGCATGTCGGCATAGCTAACATACGATTAACATACGGTCCCACAGGACTCTGCGTCTTAGCTTTAGCGGAAATTACCCGTTTGCCTTTTTTTTGATCTAAACAAATCAAGGCTTTAGAACAAGCCAGCGTGTTCATGTTTTATGTAACGCTAAAAAATTTGCTGTTATGACTATCTTTGAATCTTCAGTCCTCCCAAACACTCGCTTGATGCTTTGGGGCTGAAAGCAAGAAAAGTATGCTTGCGTGATACCGTTGCTTATATTCGTAAAGTCTTTGCGTAAGCTCGACACAGGGTGCGCCAAAACTACCAGCGCCAATATTTGCACCGCTGCCACAAACAAAGTACTGAAAAACTTGAGCTCAATTTCATGTCATGCTAGTCAAACTCTACAAGAGACACTTTACAGGACTTGAAATGACGTTTTTTAAAATGTGAGAATGAAAAGAATTAGACTAATAGTTTTAGAGAAAGGAAATTATGGGTTTTCTAGGCCTTCGTATTTTGCTATGCAACTAAACAAAATCAAAGCCTTCTGAAACCATTGTGAACTGGGTTGTAGGGCACATTCCGCACTATCACATGGTCCTAGTTGCATTTGCAAAAAGCTGTTGTTTTACAAAATACGATATTGTATTTGCAAAACATATCCTGCGTACGAGCAAAGACCTAGTCTTGAAGCTCGATTCTAAAACTCTACATTGCAAAACTATTATAAAAAACATTTCTGTTTTTATGGCCATATGAAAAGTATCTGTCAAGACCGATTTGTAAAAAAAATTCTGAGTCTTATTTGGAAGATATTTCTTTGATTTACCCACGAGGGCCAAAATACGGCTGATTTTCCATATTGCTGCCTCCCAAGCATGTTTGAAAGGTCAAAAATTCCATTCGAATTGAGCGTCAAATTTTCGGACTTGACAATTTTAGAGGCAAGGGTCTGCTCTACATTAGTGCGCAATTTCAAAGCAAGAGAAGAAGTTTACCATGAGATATTGTATAAACTCTTCAAGTTGTGCCTGCGTGCAGAGTGCTCTTCAGCTGACAAAAGGATTTAAGATTTTCTTGGAAGATAAAGCACCCAGATTCTGATTTGAACATTGCATTACGATAATAATGGTTGGTAGAAACAGATGCATGCCTGATCCATGGTCAAACCCAGCTTGTAGTCTTTTGGCACCCAGAGAAACACGCGCAGGTAATTTCAGTGCACCCTGTAAATATTGGGATGATTGAGTCCGGAAGCATTTTGAGCGTTGAAAAGTGAGTCCGTCCTCTGTTCAAACTGCTGTAAATCTCCGGCATGTAGCACATATCTCAACCCGCATGTTATAACGTTTATGCAAGTTTAAGTTTCAGAAGCGTTAAGATAAAAGTACAGCTTTGCTCGGAATGTTTATGTGATTATGAAACGACTAATTATACTTTTTTTGCGCATAATGCCCCTCATTGGCATCAAATTTCGTTTGTGTGCTGCATGTACTATTTTTGTTCTGTGATGTGTGCTGACAAGTTCTTAGGTCTCAAATAATCGCGCTACTAGCGAGAGAAAGAGTGTTTATATGATTATGAACCGCATTCGGTAGGATGATTGGACTCTTTGTTGCGGTTTTAGTCACCTTGTGCTTTACTTGGAAGCGTTGAATTATCACGTCAATCTGGGAAATGTTACTTGCTCCACCAAGAATCCTCGGCTTACGCTTACTAATGCCCGACTATGCCGAACTTCTGTGAAAATACAACGATAATACTTTTGTTTTTTCCCACTCCTGCACATCATCATAATCATCAACATGATCACAGCTTTACTGCCGAAAGTGCGTTACAGCATGCTTGCTTATCTTAACTAATTCATCTCGCTACATTACTGTAGCTTTACGGTAGGGACTTTAAAGAGGATTTGGATTCATTGACGGCCTTATTTCGCTCCATAAAAAAACTAAAGAATTAAAGAGTTCTATATTAGACATATCAGAGTTGCTGATTTTGAATATATAATTCGTATGTTTCTACAGCTTTTGGAGATGCAGTGCTTTCTCGATGTTCCTAATAGTGCAAAATTCAGCATAAAAATCAGCGGGTTGCAAACGCCTTTCAGATTTTTTACTTTGAAGTAATCAAAGCGATAACTTCTTCATATGCTGGAAGCTCTTACCGTAAATCGTCCATAGGGAGTGATCGGTGATTTGCTCCATACTGTAGATCCAAGCCAAAGCTGATTACCGTGTGGTACTTAAGCGTCTGCAAACACGCTCGGACAAGGGATTTTGTAGCGATGAAACGTTCGTTACATTTGAGACACCCCTTATAAATTAAATCATACTTGCAGGTAATGCCCGCTCACTCCTTAGCAAAAGGTCAACACATCTCATCCTAGGTAATTCGCTACGATTTTGCCATTTTCACCCAATGATGCTGAACTTTATGCGGGGCAGATAAGCATGATTGCGAGAATGAACACAATGAATGGATTTAAAATTTTATGGCCTTCATTAGTCGACAAATTTGCACTGCTCGCTCAAAATTTCCGGCCACAGCCAAGAAAAGGACTCTAAAACCTGTTTCTGGAGCAATCATGGATCGGAGGAGGAAAAAGGAACAAAAAAGTTAGCGACTGATGCAAGGCATCGGTCATACGTTACTCGATTGAGCCAAATTGTTGCTGCCACGCGATCAGGCGATTTGGCAGATGTCTAAAAATCCACTCGCGCAGATTTCAAAGACAGAGGCACACTCCGTAAATTAGTGCAACAGTGCCAAGTTTTGCCTACGCAAAGGGCGCTTACAGTAATTTATGCAGCAATTGTAGCAATGCCAACTCGCGCGGCGATTGGCCGAAGGCAAGGCGAAGACCTATCGCCATACCTTTGGCCATAAAAAAATATTACCCAGCTAAAACGGAAAACCGGGATCGAAACGGCCGGTAACCCTTAGGTTTAGTCAAATTAGGGTCCATGTTTCCGGAGAATTGTGTGAGAAAGAGAATTATTTGTAACGCCGGAGTGATTCGAGATGGAACATTTATGAAAGTTGGCTTTTAAATAGGGAACTCAAGATTTTTCTAGTCCACTGAGTTTTTTTTCACTTGTTCACATGTATTGGGTATCCAGCCAGTATTTAGACACTGGAAGTGACTGAGCTGAACGTTGACGTAACGCCTTTTTATGAGTGTTTTATGCTCCTTAAGACCGCAGTCAAAAGCGTCATACGATTTTATAATTGGCATACTTGTACCGCAACGGATGAGGAGAAGTTAAAATTTATTATAACTTTGCTGGTACCACCTCTCAAAACGGATGACGTAGGAGTGAGTATTAAGAAACATAACTTTTCTTCTCACTACAGCGAGCATGCAAGTCTGCCTCTTACCATGAGCTTTGTGCCGATATATTCGGCACCTCTTCCCATCTTATCAGTCCGTACTTACTTACACTCCTTTGTGGCTTTGAGGTCACCAACTCGCGACCTCAAGTCATATCTTTGTATTGATATGTGTTGTGTTAGTGATTCTAAATGATCAGTTGTCTCATAGTGATCTGCACTCGCGCAGTCGATCGTAACCTCAGAGTGCGCGGGAAATGAGCGCTATAAAAGGCGCTCACTCATAGCCTTAGTCAGTTCATTCGTTCACTTATTCGCCTCTCATATTTATTCTGTTTCTCTATTATTTCTCTAATAAATACATTTATTTCCTTCTGTGCGCCTACCAGACGAAGACTCCAGGTGTCCGAAGTTGAGGACACAACAATATGCATTACTTTCCTTTGCTCTCTTAAGAGGAGCATTCTACCATTGCCCAATCGAGGGTACGCCGATGTCTCAATAAAGCTGTTATAAACTTATGTGTTTTGTATAGACACAAAACGAGCCACCATACTTCAAATACCGGCCCATAAGACTGGTCAGCCACCACAACTAGGACTTTACCATAAGCTACCATACCATAAGAGTGGTAAGTCATCACAAGCTTTTGCAATTTTTTTAAATTGTGGCGTGCAGCTTGCCTAAATTTTTCTTACTCTCGAAATTTATAGACGAAAACCTGATTTTTGTTTACAAATCCTGCGTCCTGCCTTTTTCGTATAAAAAAATGAAAATGCATTTGAGCAATTATTGAAAGAGCATAAAAACATTTTCAAATGGTAATCCGCATATTTAAAGACTTCGTCTTATAGCAAAACCAATTCTTATAACTTTCAAAAAGTTTGTGCAACGTCCTCGTTGCGTGCCTTCGAAGAATTGTAGGAAAGGGTCAGCAGAGCGCTGGCAGAATAATAGGCGAAGATTACTTATGCAATTAATTGCAATGCTGTATTAATCAAAGTGAATACTTTCAAGATACTGAAAAAACCAAGGTGCCTCTTACTGATCACCCTAATAGAAATTATTTTCAGCTTGCTTAGCACTTGATACCTTGTAGATTTAGGTCCACAAAGCCCACCTAGTATCAATAACTGCGTTGCCCATGTTTGGCAAAGGTTGAGATGCCGTTTTTTATTGCGATATGTATTTAATAATATAATAACTTACAGTGAGTAGTTAGTCTATAAGATTCAACAAAGCAGATACAAGTTTTTTGATTATTGCTTTCAGTTTCGAAGCTTGAAAATTGAACAGTAATATGATGAACCTGAAAACGAAAGCGTGAACACATGCAAGGCATGAGTTAATAAAGGAATTCGGCCAGACTGCTTGACATGCGCCAAGAACGCATATGCTGATCAGACTGCCAGTGATTGCAGCGACAGAGTGATAAGAGCGGAAGACATTGTAATAGGGTCGAGCAAGAGGTGCGGCACACGACCGCCGCTTAAGACCTCCCCCCCCCCCTTTGCTGATTGTCTCAATAGACCCTCCCATAGCATTTCGCCTACTTACAGTAGGCATAGCATGGGGCCTTAACAAACATAATGAGTAACATACTCATAATCAACATGTCAAACCCCTGTGAACCATCGGCAAATTCTACTTTCGAAAATAGGGCCACTCAAATGAAATGGGCGCTTTCAAACATGATCAAAGTTGTTTTAAGGTGAATTAGCTACCTCTTTCGGCACTCTATACGAAGCACTTCTCGATCTTTATCCGCTTGAAAAATCCCACTGCAAATAACCTCAAACTATGGGATTGAGAGTCAGTCAAAATCTGGTATGTCTCATTTTTGATTCGCTAAAAGTTACCTTGGAAGTAACTTAATGAAGTACGTCGCAACTATAACAAGGTGTGGCTGTCACACCTTTTTTTTGGGAGTTACCACACCCAGGGCCCAGCATCAGTTCGTTTCTAAAAACTTCTTGGGAACGAAGCCCCCTTGACTTTGCGAGATTTTACGAAGTCCATTTGACTCCCAGCCCTAATCGTAAAAACCTCAAAAACGAAACGTCGACTAAGAAAAGGTCGCAGTTTTTAGCCACAAAACAATATCCCTTTGCTTTTTGTCCCCACAAACGAAGTCCAACCTGCTTTCATACGATATGCGCCGGGGCCTGACCACACCCCATCAATTTGCCTTCAAAGCATTCGCATATTTGGTTTTTTTATATCGTTTAAACCTTACGCTAAATCCTCATCTCTTCTCGATAGAAATTTCATCCAAATTTCATCGTTACTCCTAAAAGAAGGTATAGTCGTTTTCCATGTGTTTATGGCAATTAATGGAGTGTGCTAAATCTGCGCTACAAAATATAGAAAGGAGGAAACAGAGATATTACTTAATCACAAAAGTTCTTGCGCTGCATTTTCGAAAAAAACATAACTTCTTTGTCTCCCAACGGATTTCTTTGACTGTGAAATTTTCAAGAGGTAGAAGAAGTTGAACGGAAATACTCAAGATTGCCATTATTCTAGCGGAATTACGAAAAATTTCGAAATTATTTTTATAGGATAGAAGAATTTGGCGCATTACTATGGCACCCTTGCCATAGTAATGCGCCAAATTCTTCTTCTTATTATTATTATTATTATTATTATTATTATTATTATTATTATTATTCATTATTCATTCTTATTCATTCTGAGTTATTCATTCTCTAGAATCCTTACTGCTATCCATTTGAGTCACTGTACTCTCT
This sequence comes from Cylicocyclus nassatus, assembly GCA_958299035.1. Classification (NCBI taxonomy): domain Eukaryota; kingdom Metazoa; phylum Nematoda; class Chromadorea; order Rhabditida; family Strongylidae; genus Cylicocyclus; species Cylicocyclus nassatus. Next base: position 61,072,956 of record CATQJL010000305.1, read on the forward strand.
TCGGCATACTGGTTTGGTGAGATTAGACAGTTTATCAACCATCAAACCGTTTGCTCGTTTGAATCAAAATTGTTTTGCTGGCAAAAATGGGGGCATGGGTACCATCTCTATGAAACACACTAATTCAGTTCTGTTGACTACAGTCTTAGAGCAGTCACAAACAGGCTTTCATCACACTTCCAATAATCTAGTCCAAATGCTTAGATCCAAACTACATGATGAATTATCGTGGTATTAGAGTATGAGTAACTGTGTATTTTTGTCTTTTTAAGGAAAGCCTAGAGCGCATGTAATAAATAAATAAACTAATTAATTAAAACGAGAAAATTGGAGAGTTAGAGGCAAATAAAGAAAATTACTTAAGTTTTGGGTTTTTAAACATGCTCAAAAAACATAAACGCCACAGCAGAGACCGAGACTTTTATAAACATGGGTCTCAGGATCTTCCCGTTGCAGGTGAGCAGATTTCGTGCTAATCGAGAGCAGACTGTGTTTTCTTGGAAAATGCAGCCACGAAAATCCGAAAAAAACCACGAAAATAGTCTGTTCTCGATCAGCACGAAGTGTGCTTAGCTAAAGAGTAGTCATGAAACCCATGTTTGTAACTGTTTCGGTCTCTGCTGTGACCTTACTTTAGCATGCTCAAAAATCCAAAAATCCAAAAACTAAAGTCTTATCTGCTGCTTGCTTTGCTTTCAACTCTCCAATTTTCTCGTTTTGATTTATGGCAAGGGTACTATGGCAATGCGCAGAATTTTTCCCTCAAATGAAAGTTTTTGAAAATCTCTCCTGAATGTGCTTGAAAGTACCAATCCTGAGTGATTCCGTTCGATTCCTTCTACCTCACGAATTGATACTGATACCTATACTGATGTATCGAAGGCATAAAGGCATAGTGCTGTGAAGAACTTGATCAGTGCTTTAGAATAAAACTCTATTCAAAGGAATCCATCAAGACACGAAGAAGTATGATTTAAGAAAATGCGGCGCAAGGACTTTTAGGACAATGTAAACAATACCGCTCGTAACTTGTGAAAAAAATTGGCGGCGGCCACTTAACTCAGGCGGGACCAACAAAGTTAAGCGGCAATCGCCGCAGTTAGGACCGCGTCACGACAAAGTTAGGCGCCCGCCGCCTAACTCTGTCGTGACGCGGTCCTAACTGCGGCGATTGCCGCTTAACTTTGCTGGTCCCGCCTGAGTTAAGCGGCCGCCGCCAATTTTTTTCACAAATTACGAGCGGTATTGTACAGATCGCAGATTATACAGATTCGAAGTTTAGATCTCCTAGTTTTCACAAGAGCAGTTTGAGCCTAATCCGTCTTCTTTAGGCCTTAAACATACCTCGCGCGATTCCGCTCGCTGCGCGATTTGGCATAACAGCGACTCCTTGTAATTCGTCGTTATGCGCTTCCTTTGGTCAGGACATGACCCATTTGCAACAACTTACACAAGCTACCCGCCTATGCATTCGAGAAGCGCGCACGATAAATCTGTAGAAATCTGGCAAATTGTCAAGTCGCTTGAAAGCGGCGATTTGGCCGAATCACGTCAGGTATGCCTTAGGCCTTACTATGAGTAATAATCGCGTATCTCTTTTAATGGATTTTGCTGGAAGCGCAATCATTGAAAGCGAAAATGAGATGTACGAGATTTTTGCTCTTGATTCCATAATTTCGGTTCAATCGGAGTGGGATTTCTCGTATGGACAAAGAAAAAGAAGCGCTTCGTGCTGATTGCAAAAAAGACAAATATCTAAAAACATCATCTCTAAAACTAATGGTTTGAAACAATGACCATTTTACTTGAATGGTCCAATTTTTGGAAACGTCTTGATCCATAGGGGTTATACAACATGATGATTACGAAAATTTTACTGTTGTGCTTGGTAGGGCTTTTTCACCACGCTTACTGTACGTATACGATGAAAGGTCACCGCCCTAGCATGGTCACCACCTGTGGTTTGTAATCACCATAATAGACTTGAGGAGAACGTTAACGAGTATTACGTTATTGCTGACATCACTATTACCTCGATTACAATCCCCTTTCCTCTCTTATAAGGTCTCCCTAATGTAAAGTGCCATATTTCACGCGTCTGACCCTGAATGTAACTCGCAGCGCATCCCGCGTGCGTTGCGCAGTTTGGCTAAACCTCGATGAACTACTTCGCTATTCCATCTTTGCAGTGCAGCATGAAAGTAGCTCCCAGAAAGTTCATGAATCGGTCTCTTCGCCAAAGTTTCGTGCATACTTGAGTGTACATGAATGAATGATGACTGAATAAAATAGAGAACAATGTAAGGAAAGGCAGAGAAAAACTGGCGAGAGGTAAAAAACGGCGATTTTTGTACAACTTTCGGCGTTAAATTAAAACAAAGCTTAGAATGGCTGTTGCTATCGAATAGTCGTAAGGTAACGTTTTCACCATTTGATTTCTCACAAGAAATATTATCGTTTTTTTTGCAGAAACCTTACAGGGGAAGCTTGTTTAGTCGAAGTGGCCTTTTTGAATAAGATGTGTCCATATTAAAGGGCATAAAACACTGATCCCAAATCTGCCTTCCTTATCTGCAGAACGTTTATGAACGAGGAGTTATGAGCTTTTTTGGAGCCAAAAATAGAACGTGTATTTTGAATAAACTGAGTTGCTTAAATCTTACTAGCCGTCAAATAATGCAACCAAGCGTGGTGTATTTTTTATTCCAAAGTATTTTGGAATAAAGTGCTCTGATGATTATCATTGTTCCTTGAAGAGCTAGAAAAAGTATTCCGGCTATTTTTGTCCTACTTGCATGTTCAGTATTTTGCCCCAAAAAGCGCTCATAACTCCTCGTCCATAAATGTTCTGCAGATAAGGAAGGAAAATTTGGAATCAGCATTTTATGCCCTTTAGTATGGTATACATCTCAGCTAAAAAGGCTATTTTGACTAAACCTGCATTCCTTGTTATTAGTACTGTTAGGTTCTCTCAAAAGTTCTTTCAATTTTGACTTTTCCGCGCAATAACTCATGAAGCCTTTTCAATTTCAATTAGTGTGCAAGGTATCGATATAGCAAAGCAAGCTATATAGAAGGGCCTATTTCCGCACCAGCTTTAATACAATCTAAGTTAGACACCGAAATCTAACAAGGGAACGATCCCAACTAAAACGCAGCGTCCCGGCAAATTTTGCATTTTCATTTTTTTGCACTTCTTGGGCCTTCTCGACCCTTAAATCCCGAATCTGAGCTATAAAAGGGCCTCTTTCGGGGCGTTTTTCAAATTTCCAAAAGGCAGCTCGGACGAGAATTTTCACTGGAAAGTCGGGAGGCTCTGGAAGATCTCCCTGTAATTTTGGTTTTGTATAGCATGCACAATGCGGGAAAGCAGTTGGGGGGTCCCGCGCCGTCTAGCGGAGAGCACACGCTTTGCGCCATGAATGCATGCGAAACACGGTCGCGGGGTCCAGTTTCGAGGGGAATATCTCAGTCGTTACAGCACTACATGAGCTGCCGCTTGGGCAATGCCTTAGTTAGGGCCCCAAAAGTACTTTCCACGTGAAAGCCCCATAGGTCCAGATCTGCCTGGACGCTGCCTTTAAGGTGGCAAACTGGAGTGAACATTTTCGTCTTCATGAGCTAATTCAAAACTGCCTTTTATCTGTGATGCCATTTCCTGGAAAAAGTTATTAGTGTTCAAATGTCCAAATTTGGCAAACATCAAGCGCCACATCCTCAAGAACTAGCTGTTCAAAAACATTGATCTTTGATTCGATAAATGCAAGCATCCCTTTGAAATAGTACACTCAAAATCTTGCTACTCATAGACTTCCAAGTTGGATTTTTAAGCACATCTTGCGTTAAATGCAGTGACTTCCACATTTAACCGCATTTAGATGTTGAATGCACTGGAGCTCTGATGCATGATGTGCTTTAAAATCAACTTGGAATTACATGACTAATATAGCAAGGTATTGAGTGTACTGAATTCAAGGATGCACACATCTACCGGAGTCACAAATAAGTGCTTTTGAAAAGCCAGATCTTGAGGATATGGCGCTGTATGTTTGTCAAATATGGAATTTCGAACTAATAGTTTTCCAGAACCGCATCGCAGGTAAGGAAAGTAGATTTGGAATCAGCTCATCAAGTCGCATCTAATGACATGCGTTCTAATACAATTCGCTGCTTTAAAGGCATTGTCCAGGTCAACTTGGGGGTATTGGAATTTCGACACACTGTGAGAGCACGGCTACTGACTAACACAACAGTTCAAGTGCGATCGAAAAAGTTAATATCTGTAGCGAGAAAATCGCTTCGGACGAGTTTGCAAAAAAGGGGGCGGTACTCCAATCCCTCCCCCTTGGCAAGTTTTGAAGGCCAATTCACTAGATCTTGAGCATTCGCCAGTCAAAACCTTCAAGGGGGCGGGATTGGAGTACCGCCCCTTTTTTGCAAACTCGTCCAAAGCGATTTTCTCGCTTCAAATTCCATCTTTTTCGATCGTACTTTAACTGTTGCTTTGGTCGCGAGCCATGCTCTCGCAATGTCTCAAGATCTCAATATCCCCAAGTTGACCTGGACAATAACTTTAAGTTGGGACCGTTTTCTGTTAAGAATTCTCGGGTTCCTGAAAATTTGAAAAAAGTTCGTATTTTGGTACAGAAAACTTGCTGGATCTTCTAATTGCTCACGCATATACACCCCAGATAAGGTATTCATACGTGTCGTCGCTGTAATATTTACTGAGCTAAAAATTTTCGAAAATAAAAATTTTTAAGTTGCTAGAAGGTGAAGCAATAATGTTGTCACATAAATAAATGCATATTATTAGGACATCTCGATTTTTATTACATTTTGAGGTTATTTGTTGGATCAACAGAGTAGACTGCAACTTGAACGTCGCTTACATAAGTGACCTTCGCCTATTATTTGGTAACGCGTTTACGCTTCTCTTCCACAATCCTGCGAGTGGCGCCGTAAAGAACTCGAATAGGGTTTTTTGAAACTCTCTCATTCTTGCGCTGCTATACCGTAAAGTTATGAGGCAATCGACATATCATTTCAAAAGTTTCATGCTTTTCAAAACAATTTGTTGAACTTATAGGTGCCCTTTCTATTTCTAGAAAAAAAAGCAATATACTAGAATAATTGCAATTTTTTGGCGTAATAAAAAGCAAAAAAATCGTGTTTCAACCTATATTTTTCGAAAACAGGTGAAATTTGGGGTAAAATGCATACGGATGGGTAGAGCGTAAGGAATTTTATCAGATGGTAGAAAGATAACGTGCGTTCGCTTGCAAAGAAGTAAATAGCAAGCAGCTTCGATCCAGAAAATGTTAATGACCATATCTCCTAACTTTGACGTTGCGGCCAGCAAGCCATCGTTGGTTCCTAATTGTACCTTCACCCATTACAGCAGTGGTTTTTTGGATGGTCTCACATGTTTCACTGCGCAAATACTGGTCGATCATAATTGTCAAGTAAGTAACTTTGCATTTCAGCAGGTATAAAGACTGATAAATATTAGGTTGTCCCAAAAGTTCTGTCGTTTCATTTTTGAAAATTTGTAACTTTTTGCTGTTTCAACGGATCTGCTTCTCTTTAATTCATTAGGAAGAAGGATTTGTAATAGAATCTCGATGAGCTTCAACTATGCATGCAAAGGAGATAAAAATGGAAGAAAAAGACCACTTGAGCTTTGACTATATCAATTAGGTCGCCAGAAATCTGAAACGCTGCAGAAAAACCTGAAATTTCCAGTACATAAGCTTTATGACCCATTTTTTGCATAAGAGAAAAGATTGTGCTGTTTGGGCGTTTCAATAAAAGTTATGATTTCCCAGTTTACAATAGAAAACATCAGAATCGATTGATTTGTCACTTTTCCGAAAATTATAACTTTTCACTGAAGCGTTTGAACAAGACAATTTTTTTCGGATGTAAAAAGGTCATAAAACTTATGCGTTGGCAATTTCAGATTTTTCTCCAGCGTTCTAGACTTTTGGCGACCTAACTTAAAATGGTCAAAGTTCAAGTGGTCTTCTTCTTCCATTTTTATCTCTACAATGAATGCATAGTTAAAGCTCGCAGAGGTTCCTTCAGAAGAGAAGGAATTCTTTTTCAAAATAAAATTAAAGAGAAGCAAATCCGTCAAGATAGCAAAAAGTTACAGATTTTGAAAATGAAACGACAGAACTTTCGGGACAACCATATGCTGATGACCTTATATGGTATTTTCTAAAAGAGAACAGTACATTCTAATATCTACCAAAATTGGAAAAATCAATCACTTTTCTTTTTTGAGAAATCTACGCTTATTCTCCAAGGTGTCCCAGTTTTTACCGTTAACCCTAATATAAGCCTTCAATGATACAACCGTAAATCCTCAGCTTCCTAAAAACGCTGAATTTCGAGAACTATCGAATTTACTGGCAAAGTCCTTTATCTTAGAGTCAAAATTTTTAGCAAATTAGTTCTTGAAGAAAGCTGGAATTCTATTTATGTACTTCTAAAGGCTTGTGATATACACTCATATAAGGGAAAACAGCGTAGCATCGCTTTCGAAAGCTTGAAAATTTTAGTTTCCTCAACTTTCAGCCCAGAAACAAAAATATCAACGGCATATATGACTGTCTTAGTGAAGTGTACATGCGTGAGCGAGTGAGAGATCCGGCAAGTGCTCCTTTGGACAAAAATAGACCTGTTTTTAAATTATGTAGTGCTGTTCTGCCAACCAGGTTGTCATGGTTACCTTTATTGACCTTACGTTTCGACAAATATCGCCTTCTTCAAAGGTCTGAAACGAAGTTGCAGTCAAATCATCTGTTAGTCTGCACGACCAAACGGCTCATCAGGCTTCCGTCGTTTGAACCGCGTCGAGGCGCAACGTGCTGAAAAACAAACCAAAATGGATCCACTAACCTCTAGTTCACCTTGAAGTCAGTAGTAGTCGCGGAGGTGATGGGCATCATTGAAAAGAGAAGCGCTGATTCAGAATATGCTGCTCCTAGTTGCCTAGCGTTACTCCGAAGCGAATAAAAGGCTTGCCTTTGTGAGTAACGAATAAACTCCCGAATGTCGTAAAACGGCGTGTAGATAAGAAAGCGCTCGAAAAAGTGCCAGAATGTTGAACTAGCATCAGGAGCATTATAAAATTTCAAAACCACCTAGACGTCGACACCGTAGTATAGGTAGGTCGAGGAACACGCAAACTTTACGTAGGTAAGAGACTTGATTCGCTTTAGAATAACGCTAAGCAGCTAGGAACAGCATGTTTGGAATTAACGTTCCAAGCTGATTCCAAATATATGTGGCTCATCTCAAAAGGCGAATCTAAGTTAGCATCCTTCCCTTGTAAGGTTCCTCAGTGGCTAAGAACTTTATATACTGTGTGGTTTTAGGTCGCATAATGACATGAGGGCCAGCAGTAATCCCCCGTCGTGATGATCGCGACGTCCGAAACATCGCACATACCCGGTAGGTGTCGTTTTGGCCGCGATTCGTCCGGCGGCACGGCGAAATCGCTGGACGTCGTGCGTCGTCACATGAGGGGCAGACAAAGAAATATAGTGGGGCCAGCGTAAAGATGCAGAAAAGCGCAACGACTAGAGATCGAGTACGCCGAATTAGTTCTGTGAGCAGGGACCGTGAACACACAGCACTAGGTTCAACGCACGACAACTACAATCGATATCTACAGTGATAAATGCCCCAAATGTCAAAGCGCTGAGCGACTCTTTTCGATCTGAGAATTTCTTTTGTATCATGCTTCATAATTTGGAAAGGTGAGCTATTTCGATCATAAAGTATGTACTAGAAGTCAATTTTCTTGTGATTAAGCCATTTTTTTATTCCCGCACCGCAATTCATTTGCTCATAAAATTTTTTTGAATGTCATAATTTCCTTATATCTGCCATTAGCGTCTTGTATGGCGTATGTTTGCCGATTTGCTGTTCATTAGCTGTGTACCTAGCGTTTCCCTTTCTATCTTAGCGAGAAAACCGTCTGATTGTAAGGTCATAATTAATGGAATAGCTTATGTTTGCGATAACTGTAATAATGATCATTTTACATCATTTTAAATTTTCTAGTGCATTTGCTTTAATTTATGTGTTACATGCTCTCTTTTCCTATACTACGATCGCAAAACGTTTGCTCACGCGACCGCGTACCCCTTTGCACCCTCCCACACCTTAAGACAGCGATTCCAACACTGACGCTGAGCTATTCGCATTTCTAGTGGAGGCATCATTGGTGAGTGCTTATATTGTAAACATGGCAGAGCAGTGTGTACCTTTATACTTCACAAACAGACGTTGATACAAATCAAACTCGCTAATAAATTGTTTAAACGATGTTGCAAGCAACCGTCCTGGTGCCTCATTTGTTACGTTCGCTTTCATAGCTAAAGCATGAATTCTATAGAGCAGTGCCAGTGCGCGCTGTTTGCAATAATTGGAGGGTTTAATCGCGCGTGCGGATGCAAGTTTTGCTGCGACCAAGGTATGATCATGAGCAGCGTGTACTTTAGTCGGACATGTCGTAATCTCGCTTTCTTCACATAACGACATAAAGGCTGTTGCATGACGAAGACGCACAAGCAATATTACTTTAGCGGTTGCACCGTTGTAAACCCTGCGCCCCATGCGCTCCGTGGTCAAAGAAACCGCATTCGCGCCCAAAGATATTGCGCATTCGTAATGCGGCAGCCTATATTTCCGGGGTTTACTAAAGACCAAGAGGCAAGAAATCACTGGTTATTGTCACGCGTTCATTTTTGTTGATCCTTTTCCAGAATTCCTGTGTAAATGCACGCCGCCTCTAACATTTTTCGTGCCAATATCTCAACCTCTTGCGTTAAGACTGTACGCTGCACTTTAAACTTGTTACCATTATGCGCCTCAATCTTATTTTTCTCCGAGAGATGACAGATTTACTCATCTTTTGTTAGCCAGATGCTTCTTCATTCTAACACTTAGAGCTCTCCTGGTCTCCTTTATAGGCGTTGCACCAAACTTACGCATTCTAGTTGAACGATGCCCTCTTTTGCGCAGTCGCCTAGTTTTTTGTAGGGGCACATGATGCAATCGTTTGAGATACATACCACGTCATACTGTCTATTCCTGATCAATCGTTTTATTTTTCTACTAGGAATGTTGACAGATTCTATCTCATTCTCTGACTGTGTTCGCACTATCATCGGCAAACAGAAAGGAATCTTGTTCTCATTATTAACACCCAGATAAATTTATCTGAACGCGCTGTACGAGTCGAATGGCTGAAAAAGAAGCTCCAAGAACATAATTGTTCACGCTACATCGGCGCATCTTACAGCTCTCACATTTCATTATCCGTGATATGTACAAGACCGCTATAGAAGTATGTACTGGCGAAAACGAACGAACTGAATCGCAACCTGGCACTCTAAGTTGCTCGCAGTAATGGCTACACTACTACGCATTGCCGAAAGCAAACATGTACACGACTCACTGACTGTAGTCCTGTGCGAAGCGATAATAGTGAAAACAAGATCCCTTTCTGTTTGCCACTTCTCTCCAATGGTTTCAGTAAGGCAGTAAACCGATGGTAGCACGAACAGGCTAAGGAATGAGATAGTATTGATCAACATTCCTAGTATAATAGTAACATCAAAAAGCGGTTGATCAGTAACAGATTGTATGAGTTGTATATCAGAAGATTGCATCGTTTGTCCCTGCGGGAAACTAGGTAACTGCGCAAAAGAGGGCATTGTTTATCGATTTGAATGCTTAAATTTGGTGCAACGTATATAGGAAAGACCGGAAAAGCTTTAAGTGTTAGAATGAAAAAATACCTGGCTAACCAAAGACGAGAACATTTGTCATCTACCAGATAAACATAAGATTGAGGCACATGATGGTAACAAATTTAAACTGCAGCGGTCTTAACTCAACGCAAGAGGTTGAGATATCGGCACGAAAAATGTTAGAGGCGGCGTGCATCTACACAGGAATTCCGGAAAAGGAACAACAAAAATGAACGCGTGACAACAACGAGTGATCTCTTGCCTCTTATGTCATTATGCGACCTGAAACCGCACAGTATATAAAGTCCTTGGCACAGTGGGGAATCTCAGTGATGTCCGTCACTTCTGTGCGGACCAGTAGCTTTAAGGTGGACTAGAGATTAACGGATCCATTTCGGATTGTTTTTCGGCACGCTGCTTTGACGAGGTTCAAACGACGGAAACCTGATGAGGCGCTTGGTCGTGTAAACTAACAAATGATTTGACTGCAATCCCTTTCAGACCTCCGAAGAAGACGATATTTGTCGAATAAGGTCAATAAAGGTCTACCATAACAATGGTTGGCAAAACGGCACTACACATATTCGATTCAACATGCCCAGATTAGAATATAAGAAAGAGTACGTAAAAAATGCTTCCGAAATTTTCAAGCTTTCAAAACTTTTGAATTTTGGCTTTCAACTCAGTATTGACGCTGATGCAAACAAAACTTCTATAGAGCGTGCTTTGCTCTATCGCATGCTAATTAGAACCGAGAAGCTCATAACTTAATGCGGTGCAAAATCAATATTGAAAAAGCTATAAGGCAACACTATATCATATGGAAAAAAGCCATTACTTTGTTTCAGCGTTTCAAGGCGCATCTGTTGATGTACATACCACTACAAAAGGCCCATTAACCAAGTCCTTCAGGTAGAGGACTATATGTCGCCGAAAAGGGGCGGTCCCCGCGGTTATTTGCGACAAATGAGCACCCTTGTACATGCGCGGACATGCGTTCCTGCAGGAAATCCGCGCGGGACTCTTCCACATTCGGCGACATATAGTCCTCCACCCAAGTCCTTCCTTCGTTAACAACACATTCCTTGCTGATTCTATGGTTCCCAGGTTTGGTGGGCACAATAAATGAGCGCATCAAGCTTCAAGGCCCCAGAGTACTCTTGGGGAGAAAATTTTCAAGCAGTATGTACTAGGTCTTCCAAAAGTCATTTTGGCTTTCTTGAACAAGCGCCACATTTTTGGAAACAAAGATTTTGAAAGATATTGGTGTATAAGCTTTGTAAAACCTAGCCCGCGCCGTGCCTTGCCAGCGTAAGCGAGCGGTCACCGCGAATGACTGTAGACGTTCACTATTGTAAAAAAATTTCCTTCAGTTTCCATGTCGTTTTCAACAATGTAAATTATGTTTTGACGAAAATTCCTTCAAAAGCTTCAAAAAATGTGTGAATACAGTGCGCGCTCATTGTCGCTTGCAACAAGCCTGTAGTGCTTCTTGATCAAACGTCTCCACCCGCCCCGCACTTTGATGTTTGTAGCGACGCATGGGCAATTGGATTTCGAAAGGTCTGTAGTTACTCATGCTCTTTCGAATGGCTTTACCTTCACCATAGTTCAACACGATTTTTGGAAAATTTACCAACCATAGATTCTGCCATAGTCAAGTTTTGCTATTAAATTTTTGTACTGATTTCCCAAAGAAGTCCAATTTACCTACGGATAGAGCTCAACCAGGGCCCGGCGGGGGTGGCGCTTTCACAAGCTGGACCTTTGTTTACCGATAAACAATGCACATATCATTCTTTATTCATCATTCCTTGTTGATGCTACTGTCCTATGAACTTAGATTCCAGCAATGTGAAGATTCTGTGCTCCGATCGCTAGCCTGCCCGCAGGCGGGAATTCAAACCGCAATTCTTGTAAGAGGAAAATAACAAAATAGGCTCGTTTTCAATGCACAAGTAACGATATGGCACCAAATTTGCTGTGTAGTTGCAGGACCATGAGCACAAAAAAAAGTATGAAGAATTATGAGAAACTTATGTGAATTTAGAAAATGGTAAGTGTTTTTCGAAATTAGGTGGCTCCCGCGCCACCTGAGAGCCACCTGGGGTGGCTCCCTGCTTCCCTTCACATAATTTCCCGGATTTCTTTACATAAATGTGGACTAGGTCGAGAGTATTACTATATACGCTGCAGCCGCCGCATGCTTTTTCCAGCAAGAAAAATAGCAGTTTTAACTTTCTTAAACGGTTTGATTATACATTTTACCCATTTTTGTCCCATTCTTCCACCTTCCTTTTTCTTGTAATAAAGAGAATTCCGTGCTCGAAATGAGGTTGGAGAATGAAGCCTTTCTATGTTGTGTCATGCACAAGATGTATTTTTCTTAGTGCATCCATTATCCGTGAATTTTTTGTAGAATATTCTTGTATTCCAGAACGTCGCTGCGTCCTCGATTTTACGAGTTGTCTCCATGACTTATACTATTATAACGACGCGGCGATCCCGAATCTGTCTTCGGTTTTGATAAGATTTGGTTTTTGAGCGTTTCAACCCCATTTCTTCTCAAAACTCATACTGCTTGCTCGTTCGTTCTTGATTACCTCACGCTTTCGATAGAGCAACTCCAAATTTGGAGAAATGTACGCGAATGGAAGCGGTTTTAGTTTGTTAAAACTTTCTCTCTACCGTACCTAGACATAGCGCGCATTTTTGCACCCCTCTCCAAGCTTGAAACTTTTTCTCCACGAGAGCAAGCGAGATACAAGAATGAGGGAAAGCGAGCTAATTATAGCATAAATCCGCTAAAAAAATCAAAAAAATTGCTGCTTCGCGCCGCTCGAAGCCGCATGCGAGCGGCTACAGCGCATGCAGCATAGTTCTGCACAGTGCAAGAACAGTGCTGAAACTGTTCCGAAACTTTCGGGTCAGCATAATCCAGCCTAAGAATTTGAGAGAATCGCGAAAACAGTCATGGCAAAAACCGCTGGCCGTAGTTTTTGGTAAATCTCCTAGAGTGCTTTGCTTAAACTGCAATCGTTATGCAATCACTAGAGAGGACGTAAAGAAACTGCATTAAAAAAATATCAATATCTTCCAAGGAATTTTTTTCCTCGGGTTGTGTCGCTTGTCCAAGAAAAGAGAAACTACTTTTGAAACAATTCAATATAAATATGTTTGTACGAGCGTATATATATATATAAACTTCTTTGTTTTCGAGAGCCACTTGTGCCAAGTTTTTATTTGCTAGGGTTCATATGGGTACCGAAAAAAGGAGCTTACCCGTCAATAGCGTGTACTAGCATCCAAACAAAAGTGGTATTCATGAGTAATAACCATTGATTAGTGAACAGTGGACTGATGAAATGATAATCGACGAAAGCCATCAGAAATACTCCATTTTGGCAAAGTGCCTGAGCAAAGAAACCGTGGTAAGTGCCCAGTTGAACGGATTGAAGCAATTTGTGAAAGAAAAATTGACAATATTTTGTCATATGTAACTTAAACATTTACCTGTTTGAAGAATTTGACTTCTACGCGACGTTTCTTTCGAACATCGTTAACCATGAATATACTTGTGTTTCCCGATGTAACCTCAACCATATGCGTGCTGAGTTTACGAAGCTTATAGGCAAAGGAACCTTTTTGTGTCTGATGTATTTAGTCAAAGCAACGACATCTAATATCAATGTGATGATCAAAATTAATATCTTGTTTTTCTCGAAGTAAAAGAGAATCCTGCCGCAGAGAGTATGAGAAAACCTCCATTTCCACTTGCTGCGGTCGTAGTACATGTAACAAGAGGCCCCTGTATGCTACTGGTACTGTCACTGTTGCTTATTTTCGATGTAAGCATACTTACTCCAGAAAAGAGGGACGGCTTGGCAGAATCCGAGGCACCAGATAGAAGTTACCACAGAAATTGTTCTTTTTCTTGTAAGCAACTGAGTTGCTTTGAATGGTAAAGCAATCGCTATTACACGATTCACTGATATCGCTAAGTGAGAGAGGACGGTCGCATTCCAAAATATCACAACAAACTGTCCCACAATCTCATCAACGAGTTTAGTTGATGGGGGGTTCGGCTTGCCTTCGGAATTCATAGACTTGATTTTGCTGGAAATAAGTTATTCTTACCTAAGCGTAATTGAAGCCACCCAGAGAAAGGCAAGCGATATCCCTAAACTGGCCGTAGTATGGGATAAACATAAAATGCAGAAGGGATTCTTTCGAACCGGGTTGCACAGTATGGATATGCCTGCGAGAGAGTTTGAAACTGCTCCAAGTATGCATATCTAAGATATTCATTTAAAAATTCATATAATATCCATAGTTCTTAACTGCAGTTGAGAATTGAGTGCAATAAGTATGACAGCTTAGGAGAACGCCAACGCTTGATGACTTAGAGGTGGCAGTTTTGGTAAATGAAGTACGAAAAGTAATTTCGAATGGAGGTCCAACAAGTTGTTAACGTGTTCAGATGTCTGCGAATGCTCCACGCACTACACTCCTGAGAATTGCCCATAACTTCTCGAAGTTAGTAAGAGAAGTTTGCAGTGAGTTTACGCGTTTATTATGTGTGCTACACAACACACTGTACTTACGGAACTGGCCCATATGGGGATTCCAGCCGGCTAGCCGGGAGGCTACACAAGCTTTAACTTGAGGGGATTGAAGACTAGAAGCGTTCTTTTGTACAAAGAAGAGGCGACACATCGGAAAGGGCGATCCACACACGGCTCTAGTAACTTCAATGCACTCCGACTTTATCACGCAATTATGAAACTCGGTTTGCAGAGAATCCTTAGTTGGACGTCTCAGTATCTGATGAGCCGAAGAAGTTTAAACCTGCGCGCACCAGCAGCAAGTCGTGGACTGCATTTAGGCTGCCAAAAAATCAACGGAAAACGATGAAATTATATGTCTACAACAAAAGCACGATTGACTTGGCCGCCATGAAAATCTGATCATGTAAGGAAGATCGATTACGACGTCATCGGATCGGGCAAGGTGACACAACCGCTGAGCTCCACGAATCAAATTGGGGAAGAAATGTTTTCAGGAGCAAGCGACAGAAAAAGAGCCAGTAGTATATTCTTGTCAATGCAGCTAAATATCGATTTTTGAACTACTGTTAACCGAAATCAAACCGTTGTTCCAAGTTCCTACAAGTATGAGATTATCGATGTCTCTGTGTTGAGTTCCACTTTTCCTAAAGTGGAGAAACAAGGATCGAAGCTTCACGATCACTACCCTACAATCTATCTTGACATGGTACTGGACAAATACCGTGTTTATCAACATGGCAAGGGCTACAAACGCAGCCCAAGCCGGAATCTGAGCTGCATACGATTTTTCGAAGAAAAAGTAAAAAGTATGTAGCTAGCCCGAAGCGGAGCTTCTGACTCGTAGAAAAATAATCAGAGTCCAACCCTACGTTAGACATTGTCCATCAAACTTGTCAAGTTTGCACAATTCAAGAAAGGGCCACAGAGGGTATCCTTGTAAATGAAAGATCGCTCGCCCGTTGCGCCGCGCTTGTGGATGTATAGTCTCGATATTTTACTAAAATGCGGTCGATGTGACGCTTCGTTTTTCGTCCGTCATATCAATCAGTCAACTCTCTAAGCTCAACCGTTTTTTTCTCTTACTTGTCCATGTTTCGACTCTTTCGCTACAAATTTGGTCATATGAATATCTTTTAGCTCTGTTGTGATTAAGAATATTTTATCTGCTAATGGAATGGTAGCCAAGAGCTGCAAAAGCTGCAGTCATTGTAAAAAAAAAACTGGCTCCATAGGTAACGGTTTTGTTGTTCTCCTCACTAACAGTAGCGACAAACCGTTCGCAATTAAAAAAGAGAGGTCATTTGAGCCGTTGGCTGCAGGTTCTGCAATTTTTGGCAGCACAGGAACAGAGCCGAAGATTGCCAAAATAAATGAACAGATATATGGGATAAGAGTGGAAGATTGAGTAACGAAAAAAGTCTAAGAACTGCAGACACTCATCGAAAGTACAGAACCAGAGCGGTATATTTGACTGTCATTCAGCTGTAGAGGCAATTGAATATGTGAAGAAAAAGACTGAAACGACAATCATCATGCAATGCATCGGCCGCAGCGTGGCAAATGCCTAGAGGATTTGAACGTGACGCAAGGCCTGAGCGAAAACCTGAGTCGCAGCTGTGACACTGCCTTTGAGACATTACTCGCCTAGGGGTTCGTGAAACGCGAGAATTCAAGATTGTGCCAAAGAACAACGACATTGTTCACAACTGAAACGCAATAATATGATACCAAATTTGGTGTGCACGCGCCCGTGGGGAACAAATTGAAGCAGAAAATTTATGAATAATGTAAATAAAAGCCGTGTTTATTTTTTCTGAACTGACTGTTCCTGTTAGACTGGACTGGATTCCCTGCTTACACATTATTTTATGATTTTTCCGTAAAACGCATTTTTGTATCAAAGGTTGTCATACTAGCCAAGACGGCTTCGCTGGCGTTCTCTTTCAATCTGTTCTTCAGTTTTAGATGTTGGTAACATTCTTTTGCTGTAGTAGAAACGGTAAAGTAGCTATTGTCAGAATGTCCCTAATTTTCTTAAAATTTTCAATATTAAATCAGAACAACTTGACAGCGAAAACACCTGCAAGGATACAAATGTATGGCCATAGTTCCCAGTGCATAAGGTATATAGTCACAGTGGAAGAAACAGAGGACCTAGGGAAGAGAGGGGGGGGACTTGCCATTTTACCCCAATTGAATTTCTCTCCTGAAAAAAAAACTACGGATTTGTATGATAAAATTAGTATCACCACGATTGCGCTAAGAAAGCTGAGGCTAAGAAGTAGTAGAAAGCTTTGCTCATCGACTCGGAAGCTGGTACGCAAACGTGGACGATAGGTCACGGCGATTATCGACTGACTTTCGAGCGAAGCAAAACAGAGAAGCTATAGAAGGACATGGGAGGGAAGAAAAGTAGCAACATGATTGGCAAAGTCGCACAATCGCTGCCGTTCTTCTGGAAATCTTGACCATAAGAAAGCCGAATAGAGGTATTAAAGGCAGTGGCTCGGAAAATCGAACATCTCGAAATTTTTAGGTCTAAGGCATACCTCACGCGATTTCAGTTCCATACCCCATACCAAATCGCAGCGCGATTTGGTATCGGAACGACTGTTCATAATTGGTCGTCAGAGCGCTTTTTCAAGACAGGAGTTGATTGGTTTGCAACAAATTACAGAAGCTACGCGTCCATGTGTTAAAGGACCGTGCACGATAGGAGACATCCGGCAAACTGCCAGGTTGCGTGAACATCGCGAGGTATGCCTTAGGCCTTATACGGAAGGTTGCTTGCACCCCAAACACGACAATGGAGTAGGCCTGAGCGCTCAGCATGCAACCCCTGCCTAGAAAATTGCTTCTAAGCCCGTGCGCGCAAGAGATTCTTACACGAGCTCGGAAGAGGTTGCGATCCCTTTCCCACCGTTAGATGCGGCATGCCGCAATGCTAAGAACATGAGGTCCGCAACGACTCTGCGTCTCTAACCACGGCGGAAGGCGTTCCACTCGCCCAAATTTAAATTGAGAGGAGCTCGGAAAATGCTAGTTTTTGCCATTTTCGCGCTCTAAAAAGTGGTCGAATTACTTCAGGTAAGCGAAAAAACCAAAAGTCGAGGATCTGCTGAGCCACTACCTCTAAATGTTTCATTCAAGAAGTAATAGAGGTGATCACATCCAGGCAGATATTGGGGTCTGAGATTGACCTTATCCAAGAGATCGCATACCCATGGACGCTGTTGTCTATGCTGAACAGACTGAGCTTTGGCGACTACCGGTGAGCTAAGGCTGTAACAGAATAAAACCCACTCAACATCAAAAGTTAGACCATCAATTTTGACATGGAAAGTTGCTTGCACGCCAAACATGAGAAAAGAGCAGATCCGAACGCACAGCATGCTGCCCTTGCCTAGAAGTCAAGTTACGCGCAAGCCATTCTAATATGCGCGGACGAGCTTGCGATTCTCCCTGACCCGTCGGGGAAGACATGCCGCAGTGTTATAACTGCGAGGGTCTCGCAACGATTCGATTCTGCCTCTTCAACCATGGCGGGCGCTCCATATTCAAAATTGGAGGCCTTGGAAAATGGTGGTTTTTGCCATCTTCGCGCTCTTCAAAGTGGATCTTCGGAATCAGCGCCTCAAATTACTCCAGGTAAGCAAAAAAGTTCAAGTCGAGAATCTGTCGAGCCGCTGCCTTCAAGAAGGTGCTGACTGTATTTCCGATAGCTCATGAAGAGAAAAGGTAAAGACTCTGCTGCATTGCTTTGGGCCTTTACATGCACTTCGAAAAATCTCGAAAATTCACTAATTCATGAAGAACGACGTTCGTTACATCCAAGTCCGTAGAACATCCTTTGGAGCATCACACTACAATGCTAAATCATGAGAAGAGATACGATTATGAAAGGGAAGGTTGCTAATGTTGAGCTGCCTCTGGCACTGTATGCTTGCTCTATAGCTGAAAATGTGTCTTGTAAAAGTGAAGTGTTGCTAAATGGATAATTCTGAAAATCATTACTTCGAGAAAGCAAGAGTGACATACCGTTGCGATGAGCACTGAATCGGCAGCATATTCAGCAGATGATAGAAACGTAGACATTTTCGCTGAAAAGGTACTTTGCTTTTACCAAGGTGAAATAAAGTGGTTTATTAGGCATTTTGTCAAAAAGGTGATGTTTAAGAAAGCAAATCGAAGTGGAACAGGGTTGCTTCTTTTTTAACAAACAGCAAGGATAATAATTCCAGTACAGTCTATCTAGGCAAGATAAAAAACCTCTTCTCTTATGTATATGAAAAAAGTATTTTGAGTCTGATTATTGCTGCTGCACATGTCAAGCATATGCTCGCAAAATCGCTTCTAGAGAACAGCAAAATTAGTAATTTTGAGGACCAAGATATGGGTTTTTCAAATAATGTTTCCTCAGTTTTGTTGTTAAAGCAGCAGAAGGGAAAAAACTGTTCATCAAGATAGATTGTTAGCAGTACGACATCCTAAGTTAAAAGGGGCGGGCGCTATGTCTGAACCGCCCTTGGCAACGAAAGGTCGATCTTCAATGTTAGTAATTTTGAATCAAAGCTTTGGATTCAGCATCTCCAAAAGGGAAATGGCGCTAAAACACGATCAGAGCCTTCAATATTACCAAACTACAACGCTGCGGTTATGAAAACAGCTAAACCTCACAGGTGCTGACTAGTTCATGCCTTTCGAACACGTAACATTTCTGCACAGAGCATTTAACGCTTGTTTCTGACTTGCTGAAGCCCTTCACTTTTCTTGGGTAAACAAAGCAAAACATAACTACTTTTCTGCGCTCTGCCTGTCAGTGAAACTTTCGATTTTGGTCGTGTTGAGCAAATATCCGCCTGTTCTCAATGTACGTGTGCTTTTCGGTGACCTCAACCGCCCCAGTTTGCCGCTTGCTAATATTGCCACC
Source organism: Cylicocyclus nassatus (assembly GCA_958299035.1). Taxonomy (NCBI): domain Eukaryota; kingdom Metazoa; phylum Nematoda; class Chromadorea; order Rhabditida; family Strongylidae; genus Cylicocyclus; species Cylicocyclus nassatus. The sequence continues at coordinate 61,092,224 of CATQJL010000305.1, forward strand.
CCTGTGATATCACTCAAAAATCACTTCTGTCTCTTTCTTCCACAATCATGTCGAAGACAGGTCTACAGTTTGAAAAAAAAATGGGTTGAAGAAGAGTAAACAAAGAATAAAAGGATGAAAAGGATAATGGATTTAACGTCTTAAATACCCTCCGGGGCATGCGCCAAACGCACACTACTTCATAGTCGAAGAGGCAATTGTATGCGTGCGAGCCTATTACAATGACTTGGTTGGGCCAGCCAGTTACAAGTCAGTGCTTTTATCCTTCCAGCTCTGGTGCCAACCGTCTCCAGAAAGTAGAGGGCTTGGTTTACCTAGAAGCGGGATCGAACCTGCGTCCGACCTGGTCATAGCGGCGCCTCATACCACTACGTCACTTGTCCCCAACAAAGAGTAAATGGGTGAATATTCGGAAAGCCTTAAATTGTCTCTACCAACTTTTACGTCAGTTTTAAGGCCGCGATGAGAATCAAGAAGTGTTCCTATGCACTTTCTGAACTATCATGAACTTTCGGATCCTGGTGACGCGCATTCTGAGTCAAAATGCAAAGGCAAAGCCTTGAATTTCTGCGGTTGTGCTCGTAAACTAGTCAAGGTTGTACTGAAAAATATCGAATTTTTTTTACAAGCTCGAGTTGTCTTACGAGGAAAGAATAAAGCCGTCTTAACCCCACTGGTCGCCCGGTAGGTGAATTCGAACTTTAACCTGAGCAGGCCGGTCGCGGCGGAGCGCGGCATCTCAACCCTCGGTACAAAACTTTTTTTTCCTTTTTTTCTCGCCGTGTGTCGCGGCTCCGCGATGTGAGTGCTCCTAGAAGTAGGAGGCTGGTTGCTGCCGCGCTACACGGCGGCGATAACGGCACTTTCTTACGTTCGCCGCAATCGCCGCTGGACCTCTCCTCGCCTTGGCGCGTTGCCAGCCAAAAGGCTATATATAGCGGCGGCGCCTCACTGCAGCGTCTGTTCGCTTTCGTTTTCGATCGTCAATCTTTTCGTATGTTTTCCATTGTGCTCGTGCCTGCCTCACAGGTTGCAGACGCGCAAAAGAGCATCCAGGATAGTCAGAGTAAGCACTAACGTAGGAACTTATTCAAAATTTTGCATTTTTTCTTTTATGTACAATTTCTTTGCTACTTTTTCAGTATCTCATTTCCTTTTTTGCTGTTTTGTAAACTCAGGTTCCAACGTGCGTGCCTGTCCTTCCATCCTTCATATGTTGCAACGTCGCACGAAACTGTTTGAGTCCCGTACCATTTGGACTGACGCTTGGCCAATCATGTTGCGTTACCTAGCGAGGAAGATGCAAGTACGAATTTTGGTTTTATTTTCCCATTTTTGAACATTTTTTCAGTTGCATTTTTCCCTTTGTTTACATGTTTTGGCTTCCAACTTGAACTTGCCGCGCCTAACTTTTGTCACCGCCATCCGCAACCCTTGCGCCAGCCATTATGTTGCACACATATCAGGCCGCTTGCCCTGCGACGGTCCTCTGGGTCGCGGGAGGCTGGACTGACGTCCATTTTGTGTTTTTTGCGTTGCACAGCTGCTTTTTTGCTGTAACGGCGGCGAAAGTTGCATTTTGTTAGGTATTATGCTTAGCCCCCACCATTGGGGAGGAAATCTACACTTTGCGCTCTTGAGTTCTAACAAATCGCGTTCGCGCGCGCCCGTGTTTTCTTTCAGAGCTGCAGGTATTAGAACGTGGAGGGGTTAGTGACTGCGATGGCAAAATACCACTGACGACGGACTCCGATCGGCAAGCATTGTTCCCTCTATCTTCCTCTGGCCCCGTAAAGTTCATGTGTTACAGTACTACACCAACTTGGTAGCACGTTTGGCCTACTGGATCCATCTTGTTTGTCGTCTGCCTAAACACATCCTGCCATTGGTCCTCGTTAGTACGAGCAGCAGCTTACTACGTTATTATAACTCGACCTTGTTCTTGATTTTGTGGTTTTTTTTGTATTGTTGTTTGACGGATGCGCCTTGTGCGCTTGAGTGATGTTTGTTGGTGAACACGGGACGGGTTAGTGTCAATCCATTTACTTTTGTCGCGCTCTTACTGTGCTACCGATGGATACCTTTTCAATACTCTTTTTTATTCTATCATCCAAAAATTTCGGCTAAAGGCATTAACCGCAGATCCCCGGTGCTATCACGTAACCACCTCTCGAACGCCCAAGCCCACTGCTTCCTGGGGGAGTGTCGCGGCTCCGCGATGCGAGCGCTCCTAGAAGTAGGAGGCCGGGAGCACTGGTTGCTGCCGCGCTATACGGCGGCGATAACGGCACTTTCTTACGTTCGCCGCAATCGCCGCTGGACCTCTCCTCGCCTTGGCGCGTTGCCAGCCAAAAGGCTATATATAGCGGCGGCGCCTCACTGCAGCGTCTGTTCGCTTTCGTTTTCGATCGATAATCTTTTCGTATGTTTTCCATTGTGCTCGTGCCTGGCAGTTAGCTCCCGCTTTTGATGTTTCTTTTGCGCTAGCGGTCGAGCGGATCGGAAGTTGTACTGGATTGCAATTCAAGACGGATTTGGGTTTATTTCGGACGAGCCAGTTTTGGAGCTTTAAGATTCGGGATATACAAGGTCTTGTAAACTTCGGGAGCGGAGAGGTGTCGCGCCTGGTATCCGGCGACGCGCGGCGGATCTGTATAGATGAAGCCTCGGGAGCATAGTCCCTCTTTGTGTACATAGTCGTGCGCATCGGTAGCACGGGATGGGGCTCCCTGTCCCGTGTTGGGGTTTTTCTTTATTTGTAGTTTAGTATTGTAGCGTAGCGTCTGTTTGTTTCTTTTTATGTCATAAGGATAAAATGTCAGTAATTTAATCGTTTCTTCACGCGCTATGGCAAAATAACAGGCTAGGTCGCGTCGCATGTATTAAGCGGGCGAGCGCTTAGGTAACTCGGGTTAGATCTAGGTGCTTAGAGCCCACCGAGCCGCCACACCGTGGCTTGGTTATTCGCTGTATTGACAGTGTTCTTTGATAAAACTGACATATAATTTTTTTGAGCGTCGTTTCTGGCCGCTGGCTCTGTTTTTTGTTTAGTTGGTCTTTGAGAAACGATGTAGATGGCGAAATTGTGACGTTTGATTCACTAGAGCAACATTTTTGCGCATGCTACTCACAAAGAAAGGCCCTCCAGAAGAAAAGTCCCATCTGTGTCGTTTCCTCAAGCTTATTTGTGAAGACGAAAGCGCAGATGCCGTTTAGCCAAGCAAGCGCTAACACGACGTGCGCTTATCTTCATCATTGTAAATCCTGCGCCTTATGCGCTTTGCAGCTAACAAAGCCGTGTTAGCGCATGAAGATATTGCGTTTCCTTCATGCAGCAGCCCATATAGAGTTGGAATAACAGAGAAAGCGAAACGAAACAACGTTCAACAACAACAAAATGGTCAATTTCGCTAACGCGGATTCACCTTATATTAGACAAAAAACAGACAACTACCGAAAAAAAAAACATGAAGAAACATGGTAAATTTGAACTGAGGGCTAAGGCGCCGCGCTCCGCCGCGACCGGCCTGCTCCAGTTTGAATTTGAATTCACCCACCGGGAGAGTAGTGGGGTGAGGAGGCCTATGCGTAGTAGCAGTTTTTGAGTTAAGATGTATACCTGTGGCTCGTCTTGAAACGCTGACTTCAAAAGACTCTTCACGTTTCTGCCAGATATTTCCGTCAAGGAAATTGAAAATTAAAAAGAGTTTTTCGCCGTTTAGCATCCCAAGAAAAAATACAATTGATATGCCATTAGGTGCGTTGTGGTCTAGTGGATAGCGCGATAGTTTCACAAGACGATGGAAGTGTAGTTCAAATGTTTTTTGTTTTCAACTTTTGCTTTACCTCCCTAAAGCTTCTTTTTTATACTTTCCTTTTGATATCCTCGAAGGTAAAGCACACCGTTGCTCTCTACAAATTGCAGAAATAGATTGGTAGCTTTTGCACTATTTGCTCTATCGAATGGTACTTTGCAATCTATTTAGAAGCGAAGAGTGTATGACTTATTGCGGTTGAAATTCAAAACGGGCATTAATTTCCGGACAACCTAGTAGATACTTGCTGCTAGCCTTTCATAGGCCAAAAGGTTGCTTCTGATCAAGGCAAACACATAAGCTTTGCACAATTCCGTAAGCCTAAAACAAAGACGTCTTGTCTACTACGGTTTTTTCAGAGAAAAACCTGGCTGAAAGTCATAAAGACACAATTCCATAATTTTGAACTTTCAAAGTAATATGAATTTTCTTTTTTCGCTGAACTCTTTAGTCAAAGTCTTTCATACAGTATACAAGTACTCGCACGCACATACAGAATAAGCTAATTGACATCAATGAAAACAAAACTTAAAGTAAGTTTTAGTCTCTCAAAAACGAGGTTTTCGACAAAAAAAACTTTCGATTTTTTGATGCATGCTTTTTTTGCGCACCAGTATGAGCAGGAAGCGCTAGGTTAAACTTTTACTGCTTGTGGATTTTGAATACCATCAAATTTCAAAAAATTGAAGAAAGTTACAGGTAGTCAAAGTTAAGTTTAAACGGACATTATTTTTGCACCAACCCAACATTGGTTCATATTGATTAAGAATCCTATCGTTTGAATAAATCATTCCAAATATTCAAAATCTAAAACTCTTATCTTCGAATAGGTTTCAAGAATTCAATTATCAAAAATCGGATTTATAAACAAAATTCCAAAATATTATATTGAAAAAGAGCGTTTTTACTAATATTATCCAAATGTTTTATGCGGATGGTCCGTTGATATGGAGCTCGTAAGAAAGCCACTGACTACTTGTCCACGTTCATTAGACAAGCTCCGAATGTTTCAGGACTACCCTTACTTTATAGAAACACTATATCTACTCAATGCACACATACTTTTTTCTTCTCCGTCCAAAAATTCCATGTTTAAATGCTTGGCGTAAATCACATTTTTTTCTGTAACTCGAAAAAAAAACTTCCCCAGGACTTAATTGAGATTGATTTTTCTGTCTCTAATAATAAGAAGTGGAGCGTACACATTCTAGCTTGCAACGTGAGCGTTTGCAGGTGCAACCTTGAACGATCAATATTTCAACGAATTTATTTGCCGAGCAGTCCCCATCAGGGCCACCACAGACAAACTGGAGGAAGTCATTGCCTTTTAGGGTAAACAAGGAGTCTCTGTAAAATAACGCTTTTTTCAAAACTAGTCCGACTATCAAAAGGCCAATTGAGATTGCCTGAAGATTTGGTTCTGTAAGATCACATAAGTTTTGTGTTTCTACCATAGCCCGATTTCTCTGTCAAAAATATATCCATAGCAAGAATACCGGCGCACCGTTGCCTGTTCCCTGTTTTTGCCTTCGTTTTCTTAGAGAACCGTTGTTAGATATCGCGCCCCAATGCCAACTTTCTGCAAAGACTTGTACGCGATGCACAATATCTACTCTCAATATTTGCCCACGGTTACTGGTTTAGCCGTAGAGCACTGCAACATCACGAACTTGAAGCATTCACGTTTGCATGTCTCCCTGTGGATAGTGCTACTACGCTGTGCAAGTCGTTAATTATGTTTAGTGGTGAGTTCATGGCGAACTTTGCCTAACAAGGAAAGAATACCTGGCGTTTCCATATGTGATGTATACTATCTCATAGAGCATGGAACGCTGATTCTAAATCTGCTTTCGGTATCTGCAAAGCCTTCTGAGAGGAGAGTTCTGAGAATTTGTTAAGGTAAAAATTCATTAATTTGGCTAAGCTAAAAATAGGTGTTGAGGTCTTTTTGATTTTTTTTCGATGCTAAAAAGGAGTAATGACTAATATCTTATATATAAAGCTGAATGTCTGTTTGTATGTATGTCTGTATGTCTGTCTGTCTGTCTGTCTGTCTGTCTGTCTGTCTGTCTGTATGTGTGTACGTATGTTCCGAATAGAAAATTCCATTTCTGAACCGATCCGGACCAAACTTGGCACACATACGCTACGGGCCCCGGCGGGTGTCATAGGCTACTTTTCGTCATCGATCGATATCGATTTTATCGATTTTTATCGATTTTTTTGCTGAGTTCACCTACGGGGCTGGGAGTTGGCACAGGGGGGTAATCGAGCATGGGGATTCCGAATACAATATTGGTTTTTAGGATTATCGATTACTTTTATCGATTTTATCGATTCTTTTGCAAAGTTTGAGCTACGGGGCTGGGAGTTCGCACAGGGGGATAATCGAGCATGGGGATTCCGAATACGATATTGGTTTTCAGGATTATCGATTACTTTTATCGATTTTATCGATTTTTTTGCAAAGTTTGAGCTACGGGGCTGGGAGTTCGCGCAGGGGGGTACACGCGCAAGCCAATCTTACGTGCGCCCGGACGAGTGGCAATTTCCTTCTCACCATTGAAGGCTGCCCGTCGCAATGCTATAAATATTGGGTCCCGCAACGATTCAGCGTCATCAGCCTTGCTCCACTCGTCCAATTTCAAAGGTGAAGGCATTGTAAAACGCTCGTTTTCGCCGCTTTAAAGCTCTCTAAAGTGGATTTTCGGGATCAGCGTATTGAATAACCTCGGGTAAGCGTGAATATGATTAGGTTGAGATTTGCCGAGCCACTGCCTTTAAGGAACTTCACTACATAAGTTGTGCTGTCTTCGTTCATGAAATGCCCACTGCTGTGAGAGGTTAATAAATCGACCCAATTGCTTTCAGTATTCATGACAAGCTGATATCTTGTGTTAAATCTGTTTCCTCAAACGGGAATATCCACTCTTTCTTTCTTTGAGCAGACATCGCTCCTCGTTTGACTCTGACATTGGAGCAACAGTGACAGATTATTTGACCATAAGCTGAAGGTTGTTCTATGGCTCGTAGTATGAGATTGAAAAACTAGCTAATTCGTGTTTACGAGATCAACACACCAATTTTCTTGCCTCGTCATGAATGGGAATTTCGTTGAATCACTTGAAGAACTCATTCCACTGCGTTCGCTCGTAGCGTGCGGTCTGTTTTTTAGCGTGCTCTTACCTGTCTCTTCTAGTGAGCTAGATTTATCCTTTCAATTTCATCATTTCTTTCTGCTTTGTCATCTGCCTCAATCGTTGTGTTTACTGCACGTCGATTCTTTCTTTGAGGTGGTTTTCTTTTCTTTCTATCTTATTGATTCTTGTCATTTTCTCCAGTTTGGGTAGATCAAAACGATGCCGGCAAAATCAATTCGTAGCAAAAGAACAGCCGGGTCGCTCCCTGTCAATTCTTCAATAGATCGTACCCAAAATGGAGTTCACAGCTCTACCGCTGACGACACCAGTTACAGTCAAATGACTACCTTTGATCTTCTTCATTCTATCATAGAAAGGAACACAGACCCTGTCATTGGCAGGATGTTGAGTGTACTTTCTGATAAGCTGCACGAAGAAATTCGTAATGCAGTGGAAGAAGAGAAAAGGTCCAGAATTGTTGTCGTCAGCGGTATAGCTGAACCACCTGAAGGTCTCCGGGCATCCGAACGCGCGTTGGATTTGAAAAAGAAGGTGGAGGATGTATTTGATTCACTCAATATAGACTGTATCCCGAGTGAATGTTATCGCATTGGGAAACCTGGCAATCGTCCCCGCCTTGTGAAGGTGGTACTCCCATCGAGGTTCTACTGGAGGTCCGCCCTCTCAAATGCTCACCTCCTCCGTTCTTCCGGTTTTTCTAATATCTTCATACGTCGCAGTATGACCGAGGAAGAACGGAGGAGGGAATTTGAGCTCCGCCAGCAGGCACGGGAGCGGAACAGGGGCAAGCCTGAACGTGAGTGGGTTGTCTATAAGGGGCAGCTTGTACACGTTTCTGAGCTTCCGAGCCTCGGGAAACCACTGATTTTGCACGGTGCCGGAACTGATGCCAAGGATACTTTGAAGTGTTTTTTGTTCAATTCCAGAAGTATAGTGAACAAGATAGACCACCTCCACACCTTTTTGTGCCGACAAAAACCTGATCTATGTTTCATTACTGAAACTTGGTTATAACCCAAAATACTTGATTCGGAAATTTTGTTTGATTTGCCATATACGATACATCGTACCGACAGGAAGAAACGAGTGGGAGGAGGTGTGTGCTGTTTTATTAAAGGTGATATTTTCATAAAAAGAGTTGATCACTTTACAGTTTCAAAGATTGACGTAATATCGATCGAACTTTTCTGTTCCTCTGGCTTCAGTCTACTCAAGTTTATCAATATATATCGTCCACCTAATTCAACGCAGTGCGATGACAAGCAGCTTTTTGAACTTTTAGTCAATTTGACATCTTCTCATTCCAGTGGTGTCATTATTCTTGGTGATTTGAATCTGCACATTGATTGGGAAAATCTCAAATCGCTTGATCACAGTTCTAATTACCTTCTCAAATTTTTTGTTGACTGTGGTTTCCAGCAGTTTGTGCGTAAGCCAACATATGGAAATCGTGTACTTGATCTGATTTTTTCTACCACACAGAATGTAAGTAATGTTAAGATATATCCACCTATAGCTTCTGCCGACCACAACTTGTCGGATTTCACGTTGAAGAGGCTTGTTCAGTCCAACCTATGCTTCCTATTCCTGACTTCTACAACTTTGATTACTCCAACCTCAACGAATTCTTCTATAATGTTAACTGGACACTCATTTTCGAAAATTGTTCATCTATGGAGGAGCTTTATCGGAGTTTTTGCGCCAAAGTCTATGAAGGTCTGGGCAGATTTGGACGTTTGAAAAATCGTAGCTTTCTCGGTTTCCGATACCCGCAACATATTTGTGCGCTAATTAGCCAAAAACGTAACCTCTTTGAAACGCTCAAGAATCCTTTATCCGATTACCTTTACAAAAAGGTTTGCTCTGATTTAGATTTTCATCTAAAGAAATTTCTGTCGAATTATGAACGTCGATTGTCTAGCAAAACTCCAAGGAATTTGTTTGGATATATACGGCGTAAATTGCAAACAAAGACTAATCTTCCCATTCTTCGTGGTCCAAGTGGTAATATTTGTGGGACCGATGCAGAGAAAGCGGAAGCTTTAGGTGGATATTTCGCCGATGTATTTTCAAAGAAAGAAGATTTTGATGATCGTCTTACGTACGGCTCCTGCAGCCACAATCGAATTAGTATGATTAATTTCAATCCTGCTGATGTGAAAGCTATCTTGAAATCTCTTAAAATGTCTTGCACAGAACCTTACGATGGCATTCCTCCCATAGTATACCGAAACTGTGCGGACACTCTTTCGCAACCTCTTTCAAATCTATTCAATTTATCCATTGCTTTTGGTGATATGCCTAGTTTGTGGAAGGAGGCCATGGTGACTGCAATCCCAAAAACTACTTCTGCTACAACTGTCTGTGATTTTCGACCCCATAAGTCTAACACCCACTCCCATTAAAGTTATGGAAAAGATTATCAGAAGGAAGTTGCTCCGTGTGCTGCAAAAATTCTATGTAATTTCTCATGAACTGCATGGTTTTGTTCCCGGAAGGTCTACTACGACCAACTTAGTAAAGAGTGTTTTTGACTGGAGAAAAGCCCTCAATGTTGGTATGTCGGTGGATATTATCTATGCCGATCTATCTAAAGCGTTTGATAAGATTCCGCATTGTATACTTTTGTCGAAACTTCAAAAGTATGGGATTACTGGCAATCTTTTAAAATGGTTCGAATCCTATCTTGAGAACAGATATATGACAGTCAGAGTAGGGCAGTCATTCTCCAAGAGATACAAATGTACTAGTGGGGTCCCCCAAGGTGGGGTACTCTCCCCATTACTGTTTCTGATCTTCACTATTGAACTACCTGCTCTATTGAATGTGAATGGAGTGAGTGTTCAGATTTATGCGGACGACATCAAGCTGTATGTATGCTATAATGAGGAAAGTCATCATGTCATGCATACAGCACTTCAATCTTCTATCGATAGATTGAGTAGATGGGCGTCGTGCAATGGTCTTTTTCTAAATGCTAGCAAGTGTTCCTTTCTACACCTTGGTAATTATCAGCCGACTGAGTATGAAGTGAATGGTACTTTGTTGACTGTCTCTTCATCGGTCAGAGATCTGGGTGTATTGATCGATTATAAATTGAAGTTCACAGAGCATATTGATTATGTAGTGCAAAAAGCTTATGCCTCATTATTTGCAATCTTTCGCAATATTCACTCATCAGACCAGCTTTTACTTACAAAATTATTTAAGGCATATGTTATCCCACACCTGGAATATTGCTCTCAGGTGTGGAACCCATCTTGTAGAAAGGAAATACTGAAGCTCGAAAAAGTCCAACGCATCTTCACGCGTATGACTCTTTTTCGTAAACTCCAAACTATTTCAAGAAAAGATATTCCTGCATATGATAGACGTCTTAAGATGATGGGTTTGAAGCCTCTTTTGAACAGAAGAATCATATCTGATCTGGTTTTTTGTTTTCGGATACTAAGGAAGGAAATTGATCTGAGAGCTAGCAGCTTCTGGGTCTTTAGACCAGTAAGCTGTAGGCTAGGAGTATTCAATCTCCACTATCCCAGATTGAACAAAAAATTTTACTCCGGTCTTTTTAATTCGTTGTTTTATCGATGTGCCCGTTGGTTAAATCGATTACCTACTGAACTTTTGTCATCAAAAAATGGGTGGGTATTCAAAAAGGGTCTTCAAAAGATGGAAATCTCTGAGGTTCTGAATTGTAATTCTTATCTTTGTTGATTTTCACCCAGTTTGATTCAGGTCATGAAGGTGGACAAGTAATCTCGATATTCGCAAGTTGCTTTATCTTAGTCTTTCTTCATTTTTGTTTTAGTGTTCTGATTATCTCGATATTGTTTTTTTTTTCAGGTCGTCGTGCTAGTTCTGGCGTGATTTCGAGCTTTGTGTTACTACAAAATTTTATATCGTTTTTCAAACTGAGTTTACGGACTATGAAGCTTATCTTTTCTGCCATTTATCCTCAATTTTTTTGCCTCTTATTAGAATGAGTGTACATCTATGGTACCATTCATCTCTGTAGTAGTTGTTTTGACCATGTTTATATTTCCTGACCGTGAACCAACCAGTCTTATCAACAAGGGGTTTTCTGATGGCGTTGTATCACAGCTACCTAGCCCCATGCCCTGCCACTTCTCCTTGAAAAGTTTATCTAGATGTTCAATAGATCTTGCTCCCCTCTAAAATAGATCTTTACTGGGGGCCAGTCAGCTAGCTTTACCCGCAGGCTCGCTGACACTCAAATGACGAGGTGGGCCACAATAATTTTAGAGCGAGCAAGATTTGGATTCTATACAATCTATAAAGGTCGTTCGCAGCTTGACTTTTTTAAGTGATTGAACGTCTTGGTAGGCCTGGGGAACGGGTTCTTCCATCCTGTTCTTCTATTTCTCTATTTTTTTAACTCCTGCGATTGAGACTGGTTGGATTCTCGTTTTGTTCATAGTTGCTTTGTCTATTTCTTCTTTTTCTCATTTAGGCACACCATGAGTGTATTGAAATAAATAAATAAATAAATAAAGAAGTACAACATTTCATATCCTGAAGTTTGTTGATAAGAGAAGAAACCCAAAACGAAGCAAAGCTTATATCGTTTTGGGTCGCATTGATCTAATGTTCGCAGTGAAAGAGAGATTGTAAGAACAACTACAAAGCGAATTGTTTATCAAATGGGCTCAAAAACGAGAGCCTACTCATCATTCTTTCATGTAAACGTTTTATTAGAAAGCTGCCACTTAAAGTCTGTATTGATTTACCTTTGAGGGTTGCATTCAGCTTACAACTCCTTGAGTTACGATCATGATTGGCTCCCACAATTGTATAGAGGTATTTTGCAGTATTTTTGGTAAGCGGTAGACTTGTGAAATTTTATCTAAACATAGTTTTTTGAGCTTTTTGGCTGTAATAAACTGCCCATTCTTCGAGCCGCTATTTTTCCGCCAATATGAATATGGGAGATGAGCAGATAGAACATGAGTAACCCAACAGAGACCGAACAAGTTTTGTAACGTGCAAATATGGGATAAGAAATGTTTTTAATTTTTCACTGTGGCTTCTAATTTGAATAAAGTAAAAAAATTTTGAAAAGTAGTCAGGCTGCGACAGTGAAGGACATTTGAATGCCGCTAGCTCATAGATCAAAGAAATGACGCTAGCCCAAAAAGTTTTTATATGTAAGTGTCATTTTGCGCAGATAATTTCTTGCATGCAAGTATGAGTGCGCGAAGTCCTTGATGTCCGCCGCGTTTCATAAACTTATGATTGAACCCGAAACCCTTGAAGCTTCAGCGTATTTGAAAATCGCATACCAACCATTGAATAATGTTTCTTCAAATGTGTATTTATATGTATTGCATACTATATACAGTGTCCCAAAAAGATGTGCACACTGTTTGATCGTTAATAACTCCCTTGCTTTCAAGTCTTTTGCCGAGTTTTAGGTATCATTCTGTAGAGCGAGGTTCAACTTACATTTATAGTATGGAACGAATCACCAGTCATTCTTCATTACTGTAGGATTTTCAGCATACAGCGTCACTGTGATAGGCCTTTCAATGAAATAACTTCTAAAAATTCTAAAAATTTGTGTAGCAAGGTTTTCAGGCGTGCTGATTTCACTACATAGCTTTCCACCGTTTTTCGAGCTTTCTTGATGACGTATTCACATTTTTGACGAACATTGGAAAAACAGTTGTCACTCTAAATCTGAAATAACTTATGAAAGAAGCACTGTACTATAGTGCAATTCTTATATTTAGAATTAGCGCCTTCGATTAACCCATTAAAAAGTTTCTAGCCTGTTTGGCTTTTTTCTAAAGCAATGTACCGCTTTTAATGGCTTAAAATCCTCCTCGAAGTTCCTACCGTAATCCTACAGTAATGAAGAGCAATTGGCAGTTCGCTCCTTACAGTAAATTCAAGTTGAACCTCGCTCTACAGAACGGTACCTCAAGCTTGACGAAAGACCTAAAAGCTGGAGAGTTATTGACGATTAGACAGTGTGCACATCTTTTTGGGACACCCTGTATACGCGGATCTGTGCTACCTTGTGAAATTGAAGTACAGTGCGAAAGGTCAAAAGCGGAAAAAGAATCCCGCCAAAATAATAGCGTTGCTGCAGCCGGCATTTGCGCAACCGTCGACGGTCACAAGCGGCGTCCTATCAACGCAAGCAGGCGAGCGGCGTCCCATCACAAGCTGCGTAATTACCCCACGCTCTAAGCGAAGCAGTAGTGCATGGGATACAACGCTGTAGCTGGGCTGCCTCAGCTCGTATGTAGCTGGTTAACATTTCTTTCTACTCGACAAGGATGATTAAGTTGTTGTTCTTATTGAGTTGATCCGATAGCATCTCAATTGAGTGTTATAAAGGAATTGTAGTACCTTCACATTCATTTTCGCCTCTGTATCACATTGCAACTATTTTAATTAACCAAATAGGATGAGATTGCGCCGGCGTATCCTTTCGGCGTACCAGCGGCGTACCATTCCCTGCCAGCGGAGATCCACAGCTTACGAGCGGCGTGCGACTGCCCTACCAGCGGCGTTTGCGTGCTTCGCTTAGATGGCATCGAACGCCGGTGGTACGCAACGAAAGTCAAAGAATGAGGCAGCAGCAAGTTGGTATTTTGAATCAGGAATATTTATTGAACCGAGTAAGCCGACTATCAGTTGAGTCTTGGAAAAAATGTTACGAGTGATTCTACAGTAATCTTGCATGTGAATTTTTATTTACAAAAAAACCTTCATAACTCCTCACCCAGAAGTCCTCAGCAGATATCGAAGGCAGATTTGGAATTAGCAATCCAAGCTCTATAAGACAGTTTACTCTCATTCTAAAAGGCCACTTAGGCCAATTTTTTCCCTTGTCAGAAAGATTTTCGAATAGTAACAGTTTATAGCTACAATCAAAACGTGAAATTGAAATCAAAATGAACGCGAAAACAAATAAGCAGCGCAAATTCGCTCGAGATTGACTAGAATAGAAATTACGACTTTGTTTGACGTACGTTACGGCGTTGTCGCGACTGCGGACACTTTTCGCGCATGTGTCGCAGTTGCTGCGTCTGTTGCAATCAGTGCGGCCATTACGGTTAGTGCAGTCAGTGCTCCATGATAAAATCCAAAGAATTCGATTTGCGGAGGGGCAGTTTGAAGAGTGGTCACGATGGCCGAACAGTCAAAACGCCCAGAAGGTAAACTTATTTTTTGGAAGATTAGATGTCTTGAGCAACAAGCAGCACTGTAGTAAATCTCTATTAACTTTCACCATGTATTTCTCGGAACAGTTTGAGATGTTGATGTTATAAAATGAGGTAGCTCATTACGTAGCCAAAAATATCATTGATGTGAATGGAGTGGAACTCTAAAAATCAAAGCAGCGTGCGATCACATCCTACCTGTAATGGGGTGATGCGGCTGTAGCTCATTTCACATGTTTCCTTGCTAAAATTAATCTATTTTCTGAACTTATCTCATATCTATGCTGAACTTATACTAGCTTTTAAGAAAGCTTCAACAAGTTCGGTTTGACATATTGACTTGTCATGGTCTTCAGAGTCAAAATGGCGAACAAATGATCTTACAACATGACTCTCACAAAAAGAGGAAACTAATCTCGTTTCGTTTCATCATGAACACACTGCACAAGTAGCTGAAGGGAAAGGAGTGGCAATTTTAACTCAAACCAAATACAAAGCGAAAGACACTCGTCTATTAACAGAGTGAACCCCCGAATATTAAATATTAAATGAGTCCGAAAGTTTGTGCCGCTTTTAAGATCTATCCTCAAATTATTCAGAATGATGGTAGACAAACAGTTCAACAGTTGTTCCATGCAAAATTTCTTTTATTTTCTGCAGTAATGTTTTTGTTCGGATCACTTCAGTGTTCTTCCAAATTATGTCACAATCTCCAACCCATGCGTTTTGAGTATCTTAAATTTAGCTTCTTTTTTTTTGAATTTTCGTTTTAAACTTTTGAAAAAGCTTGGGCAACAATTTGATAGAATAAACAAAATGCTACAAGGCTCAATTTTTGGCATCGGGTTGTTGGCTCTTCAACAATTTTGGAAACAAGTTTTCCAAAGATCTTCACATTTGCGAAGTCGGGAAATACACAAATGTTCCAAACACTACGAAATCTTCGCAAATGGAAATTCCAAAAATCGGTTATGATTAAACACTGGTTTTTACAAATACATGAATTTCTACCTCCTCGAGATATTGATCTTCGAAATTTTCGGGTGCAGTCTGGGAAGGATCAAAAAACTAGAATTATGGCAATTTTCCTCTCGAGGCCTTTACAAATCAAAAATAAGAAACATACGTCAAAAAGAGAAGAAGAAGCTGCATCGAATGACACTAGCTGTTTGCCGTCAAATGTTCTTTGAGCTTTTCGATAAACAAATATATGATTTGGTAGCATCAAAATGGTAGTTTTAGAAAATAAGCTAACTATCTATGCCAAATAATTGTAGTACATTGCATTTTGTTTACTCTCTAATTCTTATCGAGTCATTTTCAGGAATCCACAACGAAAACTTGAAGATAATAGTAAAAGTGAGAGTAGGTAAAAACTATGAGCTGAAAGTTCTCACGATTTTTAACAAAACATTACAGTTGGAAAGAGGAAGAAGTTCTGCCTAGAACAATTTCAGTGTTTGTCTTCCTTTTTTCTGGATTATTTGAGGATAGGTTTGAAAAGCTGCACGAACTTTCGTACCCACCTAATACAAAAAGAAATGAGCAAGATCGCTGTGTTGTAAAAGCTGCAAAGTACGTATCATGGAACCAAGCTGCGTATATATTGCAAAGGTAAAAGGAACAACAAGATTATGATAACATTGCTTGAGTTGTCGTAGCAAGCATTTTGCTGGGTCTAGCATTTCTAATTGAATGGAAGAAGCGCCACTGTAAGCTTTCATCTCTTTCATTCTAAAAAAATCTTTTCACAGATTTCGATTTATTTCGTTTTACGCCTAATGAGAATTCATTCGAACTACGCATTGCCCCTCTTTGATAAAACTGAAACGTCATCGAGTATAAGGGCACTCATTATCAAACGTTCTGATTTATCGGAAATTGGAATTCTTTGTCACTCAAACTTTCAATCACTTTTGTTACCCTAACGAGTTGCAATGAGCGCAAATGGCGATGTACTTGTCCGTAATTCTTGGAATAAGGTGTAAACACCGCCGCTTCTTTTAGTGAAAGGGCGTAGCATTTCTTACTGTAAGAGCTTTGATGCCTGCAAACCTCAATCCGATTATTGAAAGGAAGGCAAGAATTTCCCCCTTACTCTTGGAATGATATAATTGTATCGCTTGATGTTTGCATGCATTGTAGATTTTCCGCGAGGGAAGGTAAAACCGCGGAGACGGTGCTTATAAGTGATAATCAATTCTCTATCCACGCTTTGAAACGGCGCATATGAAGACAGTTGCAAAAAGATTCGATTCTTGTGCTGGATGGGCCTCAATAGGAAAACGGGTCGGTGCGTTGCTGTGGAGAAACGAAGTCCAATAAGCAGATAAAACGCTCAGTTGCCCCCCCCCCTCTCCTTGCCAAATCCTAACCCCGTAGCAGAAATTTGTAAACAGAACTGTAAATCGATATCGAAGAACTAAAGGTAGCTTACGCACTTGCCTTCACTCCGAGGTGTTTGTCTGCGAAGTTTGGTCCGAAACAGTTCAGGAGTTTTCTATTTGGAACATACGTATGCACACAGACAGACAGACCCCTCCGAAGCACAGATAGGTACGCAGCCAGTTTTCTGACGCTGACGCTGATACGCAGCTCAGCATTTTCGAAATTAAGCTTCCCTCGCTTTCGGATTCGCTCTTTTTTTGGTTCTTTTCCGCTAGTTTTTGTTTTTGTTTTTCGTGTTGCTCTTCTGCGGCTTGGCCTTTATGTTGTTCTAGTTCCTTCTTTTCAGGTTTATGTTTCGAATTTTCGTGCGGATGCACTTTCAGAAGTTTCAGAAGTTTGAATTTGATTTTTTTGAATGATAGTGTTTTACATGAGGTAAGGATTTTTATGTCACTTTCACTATTTGATCAATTTATCTGGTATTTCTGTGGTGCTAGATTCTAGCTTTCAGGTATTGCCGTTGCGCGAACCTTTCCTGATTGTAATGTGATCCATCCCGACTATGACCCGAAAGTGCTAAACCAGCTCAGGTACAATGTTGACGAAAACGTGACAAAGGTACTTTCTATCATATTTTTTGCAAGCGCTGTATATAGAGATGGTCATCTAGGACTGCCCTCATGTAAAACTAAACCTGGACTGGACCTCATCTAGCGCTGGTCATTTGCCAGAGCTTCCAGACTTGTTATAGCCGCAGGTGTGCCTGAAGATCTTCAATCATGACATTGATTTTAGTTTCAAGACTTTGCCAGATGTTGTTTATGATTGCTCAATCCTACCGGCATTATGTGGTGTATTGCGCACCTGCATTTTATGGGAAGCAGGGATGTTTTGCTTATATCGCATCCACTCTCCGTGACCCTCTTACTCTACAGTCTTTCAAAAATTGCTTTAGGTCTTGCTAAGGATTTTACGCTTTGAAGAAAGAATTTTCTATAATATTTTGAGGGTGCGCTTTACCCTGTACAATGCGCATCAAAAGTTGAGCTTCCGCAGACGCAGAGTAAGAGAGTAGTATCAAGATTTTCATTGGTCCAATTCCATTTCATTTTCTCAAATCTCTTTGCACAGTATCGGCTTAGCCTCCATTCGCTGCCTTGCGTTCTTGACTTAGGTCCGTCAAGTGACGGTTTGACTCGTCTCTTGTATGTCACCCCTCTGCAATGGGCCTCTGTTTCTACAGCTGCTGCAGAATGTTCTTTACTAATGAATGCTAATTTGTTGCTCTTCTGGAGGACTGCTACATTGCCAGGAATGACTGAAGCGTTACATTCTCCCTTCTTAATCAAGTTTTCTTATTTATTTCTACCACGCCACTTATGATTGGTGTCAACACACGTTTATGTGATTGCAGCTATGAATGAAATCTCGCGTCCGCTCACTTCCTCTGGGTTGCCCATTCGTTGGGAATGCGACTATATTGTGGCGATAGCTATAGCTTGACCTTGGCCAATGTACATGAAGGAGTTAAACTCCGCACACGCAAGGTATGGTAAACTAGTGCTAAGGTTTTTATAGTTTAATTCTATTACAGTTTCTGTATGGTTTCCATTGAAGTGGATTGGCCTTAATCGCTTTAGCCTATCTTGAATCTCCTTTGCATTCTTAAACCAGCTTAATCAAGCGAATAATGAACTCCGAAGAAGCGCAGCCTCTTGGCAGTAGCGATGGCGATGAGGTTTGCAGTCCATAGTAAAACTCTTTTGAAGCTTGCTGCTAAAGACTACTCAGGACGTGAGGGACGATGATGAATCTGAGGATGAGCACTTTGGATATCGAAGTGAAGTGCATTTGCATTTTGCAGTAAATTGTTTTGCAGTTGATTTGAAATAAATTTTTCGTCTTGTCTTCATTCTTCTATCTTGCTATTTACGAACGCTGGGGGTGAGAGGGAGGGGGTAGAGAACGGGGTGGAGGGTCGTGCTGAATTCTACCCGGAGGGGGGGGGGGGCGTATCCGGCGGTCGTATGCCACACCGTTTGCTCGACCTGGTCTAGAGCTAATTTGGGTGGGGTTTAGGGCCATAATTGGGGTTTGGAGCTTAATTAAGGCTAGTTACAGTATGCCGCGACAGACTTCCGGAGCACAAAATAGGAAGCCTCCGAAGAACGAGTGGCGAGCCCCCCCCCCCCCTGAGGAGACCCCGGCCGCCCCCCATTTTGCCTCCGCAGGTATCCCATCGACTGTCTGAGTAGGTGACGGAACGGGAGGGGGGGGGGGGGAATCATCTCCGGCGGTTCAATGCCACACTTGCTCCACCCTAGTTCACCCGATTATTCTTGAATAAAATTTTTGTGGCAGGGGAAGGGGGGATTTTGTAGCTAAGTTTCGCCATCTTCACGTCATGTTAGTATTCAAGTTGGCTATCTTTAAAATATGTTATAGTGCTTAGGAATTTGCAAAAGCTTTGCACTTTGCATCCGGTAGACTTGTAAGATCGTATTCCGGCTCCTACTGCCCAATAGTTACCTTATCAGCGATCATCGAGAGCCTTCAGCAGCACTACCTTACGAGGAGCTCAGAAATCCAGCCAATCCGAACGAGCTTGTATCATCGGACTCGCCTTGGAACCCTAATTTCTAATATACGCATCTTATCTGCCAAGCAAATATCTGGGAGAAATTATGATCGTTCAAATATGAGAAATTTTTCAAGTTTTGACAAATATTTTTCCTTGAAAGGCATCCTGATGGCGCGGATTCAGGGGCTATGGTTATTTTAATTACAACGAAGAAGCACACTCACCGAAAACTAAATAAGCGTTTTTGAACCTTTTTCATGGAACATGCCCCACAGACCCCTTCACACATCGCATACTTAAAAGCTCATACCCCTCCCAGATAATCGCTTGGCAGATAGTAAAGACAAATTTAAGATCAACGTTTCAAGACGAGTCCGATGATATACAGCATGTTTGGTATAGCTGGGTTAAGTTCTGATCATTTCCTGCTTAGCAGAAAAGTACTACTATTTATTATGATTTGCTTTTTAATACTATAATTGCGCCGTACATTTATTTATTTATTTAGCTACGAATTCGAGTTTAAGCGGCTCTAAACGAGGAAGATCATCATCTCAACCAAAGATCTTATTCGTCTATCAGAAACGAAATCCCTTGTTTGAAGGCCAGCGAGCCCGGGTGCAGAGGCTTGCTGACCATATCCCAGACAAAATAAAAGATGTTGAAAGGGATACAAAGGAAGAAACAAGAAAAACAAATATTAGGTTGGCGGATAATTTCTGTTACACTTTTATTTTTATTTTTTGAAAACCTAAGAAACATCCGAAAATTCTTATGTTTTCACAAGTATTGGTGGGGTGCAAAGGTCTATCCGCCGATACTGTCAGATGCGGTCCGTGCGCAAAACACCCACTTTTTCGGTGGGAGTACTTTCTATGGACATTTTTGTCAGCGGGCTGGCATTTTTCAGATGTTTGGGGAGAGACCGGGCAATGTGGTACTCGGTCAGGGTATGGCCCATTTTTAGCGAGCATAGGGAGATGGCGCAATCACGTCCGCACACGATTACATGAACTACATGTTGCGCCATGTCAGCGCACATTGGCATTTTGACATGAAGAACAATCCTTAAAAATTTACAAAAATTATTTTCAACCTTTCCGTATCAAATCCTACACGATGCACACAAAAAGAAAATTTTCGGCGAATTTTTGATTTTTTGAGTCGTTTTTCACCCCTTGTTTTTGGCGTTCTAGCGGCACCGAAGTGCTACCAAAAACGAGACGATGCAAAAATATGTTCTAAAAAAATTATGGGGGAGAAAAAACACGATTAGACGCAGAGAAAAAAATCAAAGAAAAAATGACAATTTTGAGTGTGCTTATAAAATTGTCGTAAAGTTGCTGGCAAATTGTGCATTTGCGGCACCAGTCATGCTGTTGTGTACGCCCTGCCCTGACCTACATATGAATAAACTTTGAAGATTCTAGAGAACTTCTGGAACCTTTCAGAATTTTACAAAAAAAAGTGCAACAAAAATTATCCGCTAACTTAATACAAAGGAAGAAACAAGGAAAATAAATGGAACTTCAGAAGCGAGGGATACTCAACATGGTATGTGAAAATGCAAATATCAGCTAAAGGTTTTCCGATATATGTTCGTTTGTTGTCTTTCAAATAAGAAGTGTGGATAGGAAATTGCAGTGCATTCGAAGCACTTCAATCCCAAATGAATTCCTTGCATTTTATTGATCTTAGTCAGCACAAATTGAGTAGCCTGATTTGTGAATTGAGTCACCTCTGCCCACATAGCATACCAAAGGAAATTTGCAAATTCGAAAGAATGCGAGAATTTGCATACGTAGCCGAGCTGTGTGTTTTGAAACAATGGGATAAACAACCAAAATAATCAGAGATCACGAACACAGAAACCTTTGAGATATTCTAATAATGATTGAATAGAAAAATTCGGTGGTGAAAGCTAGATTGATCCTATATTAAATGCGTGGCTCTGCAATATATTTGGAATTAACTGACAAATCCGGCTCTCCCTCCTGTCAATAATATTCTGCTCACCTACCCTCCTCCCTATGCCAACTCCCAACCTTCTAAGTGACTTTGCAAAAAAATCGATAAAATCGATATCGATCGATTACGAAAGATAACCTGCAACACCCGCTCTGACCGAAGTATGCGTGCCAAGTTTGCTCGGATCGGTTCGGAAGTAAAAAATTCTATTTGGAACATACGTACACACATGCAAACACAGACAGACACAAACAGACATTCAGCTTTATTTATACAGATAAATGCAGGCTTCGAAGGGAAGGTTGACGTGCACATTATTTCACGGTTTCTTCTCCCATTTTGAATAGCAAACTAACCTGTTCTTCATTCACTTCTGCAGATTTTGGCACAGCTGGCTTATAAGCTAGCTGGATATGGTTTTTGGTACAAAAAGCAATGGTCATATCGTTTTTGTGGGTTCAAAATTAAGTCTCCTTTTAGTCGACGTTTCATTTTCCAGTCTATTGGGATATTTCGGGTGAGGGGAAGGGGATTTTGTAAAATTTTGCGAAAGTCAGGGGGACTTCGTTTTTTGCATTTTCGGGAAGCCCCCTCGTGCTGAGCCCTGCACTTCTGCCAATGTTACAAAACGACATGAGATTGGCACGGATTCCATTCATCAAGGTCGTTCTGTCTTCTCCTTTGCGTGCAGTTTGGGTACACACAGGGGTTTCCTGCATTGTCACTCGCCTTGTAGGGGTGATCTCTGCCTGGCAAAGATCTCGTAATCAAGATATACCCTAGAGATGGACTTGAGTGGTCAGCGGTGCTCTTACTTGCGATGCCCAGATAAGAGCGAAAAAATGCTCAGGTAAAGTCCAAATGGTCAGCGGCTTCGATCAACTTTATCTTTGGCGTAACGGTCCAACGTCTTTACCAATTTTTGGAATGTTTATATAAGGTTGCTCCAAGAGTTTAATTGAAAAATCCAAAAAATCATAACTTCTTTTCCTTTGATAAAAGTTTACAAATGTGTTTCTATTCTGAAGCAAAAATCCTGCTCATCACGCGATGCGTTTGATTTGAACTATTATGGGAAAACGCGAGAAATACGAACAAATGGAGGAAAAGTTAATCAAGACTGGCCTTTTTAGCGGAACATCAAAATGTTCTGAAAGTATACCTTATTAGAAAAGAAAATTTCGGGCATTACTTTAGTGCCTTTGCCGTGAATCAACACAAGAAATTGAATAGTGTTACTCAAAAATGCATTTTGCAATCAAAATTACAGAAAATACCGAAAGTTGCAGGAAAAGACTTGAATAGCAGTAGAAATTTTGCTACGAAGTAGTTCCCATTTATGTGAGACCAAGGGCTTGATATTTTTTGCTCTCGAAAAACGCCAATCTTGAGCAATTTTATTCTATGCTTTCGTTGCTTTTATTGTCTTTCTCGCACTATTTCAATCAAAGGTACTTTTGTATTTCTCGCATTAATTCATATCAAAGGTACTTTTGTACAGAACACGATTCTTCTTCTGCGTAAACATAATTACAAGGAATTCCATCAAGATTCACAGAAGATATTTTTTTAGGGGAAAGGTGCTAACGAGCTTTTGGGCCAAGTCAATATGTATTTATCAGGATAATCTTAACATTTACTACACTGTCATATTAAAGCGAGCAATTTAAAGTTTCTGTCCAAGATCCATGTATCTTGTTCGTACATTATAATGCAATAATATTGACTACAATGTGAAAGTGGAAGCTTTACGATGATGAAAATGAAAACGAAAATGCTATGAAAATGCTTCTTATAAAGAGGCCTGTAGTCAATAGCTTTTTGTTTCCATCAGAAATCTTATCAAGTTTTGCAAATATTGTACTAGCGACCCTACGGGTCGCTAGTAAGTGCGTCGAGGCAGATACAATAATAGGCTTATTAATGCCTACAAATATCTCAACATAGATCACCTGCTCCTTATTTAAGAACATTTTTGTGAAAAAGCATTAGAAAGAGATACTGTTTGAGGAGCGATAAAATTCACAAATCATTCAGAAAGCTTTGCCAACCCAAAAGCTCTGCCACAACCATGCGAGATTACGAAAAATTTTTCCAGTTATCATGTTTACTCTGCAAATTGCGAACTTATGGGTCGTAGCAAGTGGGCACAGATAATTTCTAGAGCTAGGTGACCCTACGGGTCGCTAGCAAGTGTGGGCAGATATTTTCTAGTGCTAGGTGACCCTCCAGATCGGCAGCATATGGGGACAGATAATTTCTAGAGCTAGGTGACCCTATGGATCGGTGGCAAGTGGGGCAGATATTTTGTAGCGCCCAGATAACCCCACGGATAGCTAGCAGGTGGAGACAGATATTTTCTATTGCTAGGTGACCCTACGGATCGCTAGCGAGTGGGGGCAGATATTTTGTAGCCCCAGATGACCCCACGGATAGCTGGCAGGTGGGGGCAGATATTAGGCTGGAAACTAAGTTTTGCAACTGGTCTCATAACTTCCCTCTCACTCAACATGGCGCACTCGAATTTTGGCATTTATGTAGAGAGTAATGCATGCTACAAGTACGCACAAACCGTTTGAATTTTGATCACGAAATAGAAAAGTTTCAGGCATTTTTCGAAAACTAGTGAAATTCGAGAATTTTTGGGGTTTCACTGCAATGAAGCCTTTAGCAGCCTAGACCACGCGCAATAATCCGGATTCGTCTATAAATTATTGCTGGAGGTTGACTCCTTTGGCCTAGTAAAAAGAAACAAAATTTAGGGGCACGTCGAGATTTGGCGTCCTCACAAAGTCGAACGAGCCGATGTACGCAAGAGCTGCTGGGATGACCGTCAATGACTAAAGAGGGAAGCTCAAATTTCGCCGAGACTTTACACAGTAAGGTTATATGACCTGCCGAAAGCGAATATCATATTCATTTGTTGAATCAACGCCTTTTTCCTTGTTTAGGGTAAGACCCCATATCGTACACCTACAGTAATCCTACAAAAAAGCCCTTATCACACAATTTCACTATCGTTTTCGTGATCAGCATGTCGGATAACACATCTATGCCAAGTTTCAGCCAAATCCGTCGAACTTTGAATTTTTCCCCTTCATACCATACACCTACCGTAACCCTCACTGCGACATCAGAATTTGGTAGGACAGCAGCTGCGTTTGTAGCTTACGTAATAACCAACAACAGTGGCAAAATTTGAGTGCGCCATGTTGAGCGAGAGGGAAGTTATGAGACCAGTTGCAAAACTTAGTTTCCATCCTAATATTTTCTACCGCTAGGTGACCCCACGGATCGGTAGCAAGTGGGGGCAGATGTCTTCTATTGCTAGGTTACCACACGGATCAGTAGCAAGTGAGGACAAATAATTTCTAGAGCTAGGTAACCCTACGGATCGGTAGTAAGTGGGGGCAGATACTTTGTAGCCCCAGATGCCCCACGGATAGCTGGCAGGTGTGGGCAGATATTTTCTATTGCTAGGTGACCCTTCAGATCGGCAGCATATCGGGACAGATAATGTCTAGAGCTAGGTGACCCTACGGATCGCTAGCAAGTGGGAGCAGATATATTCTATTGCTAGGTGACCCTACGGATCGCTAGCAAGTGGGGGCAAAAAATTTCCATTATCGGTAGCAGGGGCTGTAGAGCACAGTGACCCTACGGATCGCTAGCAGGGTTTGTAGAGACAGTTGACCCTACGAGTCGCTAGCAAGTGGGTAGGGTAGATAATGAGTCTAAGTTGAGGACAGATATTTTCATAAGGTCAATTTTTGCACACATCGTTCTTCCATTTGGTCATTGAGGACTCACACCATCAAGGAAATGAGCACATCAGAGCTTTGGAAGATTACAATGTGGCTGTTGTGTGTGAAGCAAAGAGGTGCTCTATAAACCTTGGTTTTCCTCCATTTTTATGGAAGTTTTCTTCAAAAGTAGTGGTTGCCTCTGAGATACTATGAGAGTGACGCAAATTTTATTTACAAATCGTCTACTCCGGCGATGGTTAAACAACAGGGGTAGAGACAATGTTCGAGTATAGAGAGTAGTTTCGTAAATTTTCTTGCAGCAGAAACACTCGTCATAGAGTTCCATCAAATCTTTGACAAGTCCACAAAGTTCATTTTGAAGTCTTTCACAGATGTTCTCTGGGCCAGGTTTTTCGATGTTTTTGGAAATCGCTGCAAGGTAGGAAACCTACATTGCAGAACCCTTAGTAAAATCATTTTACCTTTTTTCCTAGAATCTCGCCACCATTTGTGCTTTGGGTAACTCATCTCTTTTAGGAACATTTTGAAAAGCCCTTCAAGTGCAATTCTTCAGAAGATTGGTGTAAGATTTCTACAAATAACGAGCCTTCGCAGGTGCATAGAAAGGACTCGTTTCCATTCTCAGTATTTTGCAATTTATTAGGTCGATGCTAAAGTTTTATCAGTTTCAATCCACCAGCACATACTGTAAAGAAGGTAAACAAACACTGCAATTGCATATTATGCAGAAGTTCTTCTTCATTCCAGCTGCTGTATCCCCAGTGTGATTCATTGAGAAAGTGCTGAGATAATCATTGGAAATCACAGCCCTTATTTTTACCTGTCCAACTTTCGCTAGTTTGAAATTTTTCACATGAGACTTTAGGGCCTTAATAGCCAGCTGGTAGAACAACTTTCGCCAATTGAAGCAATTTCTTGTAGCCCTATAGCTTGTCTTTCAGAACTCCTAAAATTTATTTTCTGAAGTAATCAAATTATACGCAGTATATTTTGACCTCTTAAAACACGAAATGGTAAACAGTTCAGGTGCCGGTCGATTCATCTTTTCATGGCGAAACACGAGATTTGCGGAGTAAATAGCAGATTTCGGTATTTCATGGGTGCGCACTGACGTATCCTAAGTTTCAAAATCTTCACAATTCGAAGCGGAAGTCATCATTTACTTTGTAAAGCTAGTAATGGGTGTGAATTTGTGTTCCTCAGTATTCTGGAGATTTTGCACTGTTTGTTGCGGTGACAAGTTATGATGCGGTTTCAAAAACTCGAGACTATTGGAAAGTTATTTAGCAAAATTCTAAAATAGTAGCTGAAAAAGGAGGAAAAATTGTTTCAGCTGGTTAAGGTTCGTCGTCTGCGGCTATTGAAACTTTCCAAAAGTTCAGATGAAAATTTGGATAGTTAGCGAAAGTTGGAACTGCTGAAAGCAAAGGGTCGTAAATTACGTCGACAATATGAGCGAACCTCTCCTAACAAATCATATGGATAATACAGCAACTGGAAAGAGGAAGAAATTTTGCACTGGATACATTTCGAAGCGTTTGTTTGTCTTTGTGAACAGTCCCAGTTGCAACAAACACCGTGCACGCCAACCATCCTGTCCATGCGAACTGCCACGTGACCCAACACGTAAACATATCGACCGCAGCATCGTACACCAAACGGCCCATCACGTCAACACCCATTTCTGATACAGTGCCAAGTGCCCCACTACGTAAACAAACGTATCGGCTGCAGCGTCAGAACCACCGGCAGAGCAGTCGACAGAGCTCGAACCCAAATGCACCCAGAATACTCTCACTCCCTGCCTTGCATTTTGCCTAACACGCTCATTGATGAGTACGTTTGTTTTGGCGTGATAGCCGGTCACGCCTTTCGTGCAACCCGACTACCTCCGCGCTCTCAATACTCATTTGCCTAAGAAGGTGTGGCTAATAATCTGGAAATTGCGCTCTTACCATTCGTTAACACGTTGACGACAGTGTCGCGCAATGGTGCGCGACAGGCAGTCTGTCCCTGTGGACGATGTCGCGCAATGGTCAGGGGTGCGATAGGTGGAGCCGGGCCCCCCAAAAGTGAAGGTGGTTCCAGCTACCACTGGCCGGCCAAAAGTAAAGGTGGTAGTGCCGGACACTCACCTTCCAAAAACGTCGACCCGGGGGGAGGGCGTTAACGTCGACTGAGCCTATCCTTCCAGGTCGTTCCGAGAGTGCGCGGAAATTAAGCAAAACAAACGCAAAAAAAAATTATTGAAAGCATATTTTTATGTATACGGCGGCATATATGTATATTTAAAACAAACGTGTTATCAAATGGTGTGTTTTGAAGTGAGAGTCAGCGAGACTTCACAGATTTCATCAAGTAAATTTTGTTATAACACACTGCGAAGAAAGTAGGCCGATCCAGGCAGTAACCGCCGAGAACCAGAATTTTGAATAATAAAATAACGATAAATTATGCGAAATTTCCACTTTTATAAATCTTGCGGTTGAAGATGTCAGCAATTGCGACTTCATAGGATTTAAAGGGCAAGTGTTGTTCTACGAGATGGTGAAACAATCAGTTTGATTTGAGGGGTGGCCGCCGAGAACGAGAATTTCAAAAAATTAAGCGATTTTAGGTTACTTAATGACAGCTGACGTTCAGACTTATAAATCTGGAATGCGAAAGTGTGCAATGTTGCGACTTCATAAGTTTTGTAGGGTAAGAATTGCTCTATCGGACTATGCCTTAGCCGAACCGATCCATCAAGATAACGCCGAGATTCAGGCTCTTAAAAAAACAGGTGAAAAACCGCTTTTGATTTCAACAGCTCATAACTTCTTCAGAATTGCATGAATCATGTTGCGACTTCATAGGTTAGATTCTCCTCATCAAGAGCTTTCAGATGATATATAATTTGGGGGGGGGGGGTTCAATGATTTTTGCGGCTCTAACCCAGGGTGGAGACTTTTCATCCCAAAGTCTCGGGTATATGTCAAGAATAACGATAGGTGGCAATAGTGGCACCCTGAGTGCCCGGGTGTCAATAAACGGTGCACTGGTAGCACCGCCACAGCAGCGGACGATCTTACGCAGGCCTTACATTTTGGAGCGGTAAATGCCCAAAACTTTGTTTTTCTTCAAAAATCCTTTATGTTAAGGCTTCTGCTATTTTAGATGGAAATAATCAGCAATCATATCGCCATAAACATGCGATAAATATGTTTTGGGCTCAATTTAGCATGTGAAATACGTAAGCTTCTTTAGTCGTTGTAGAAAAAAACGAAAAAAAAACGAACTTCAATGAAGAGAACTGAAGTTTGAATAATTTCTCTCAACTTCATGATGAGTGAGGGTGGGCTGTTCTGTGCGCGCGAGCAGCTGGCAGCTAGCTGCTGGCAGAGCTATCGTTATTCTTGACCGCCACCCCAAAGTCTCCACCTCGCCCATGTTAATGTATTGGCCGGAGACCGTCAGTGGAGACTTTGGGGTGAAAAGTCTCCACCCCCGGGCATATACCGTAAGAGGCACGAAACCCCCACATATTATATATCATCTGAAAGCTCTTGATGAGAAGAATCTAAACTATGAAGTCGCAACATGATTCATGCAATTCTGAAGAAGTTATGAGCTGTTGAATTCCAAAAAGCGGTTTTTTTACCTGTTTTTTCAAGAGCCTGAATCTCGGCGCTATCTTGATGGATCGGTACGGCTAAGGCATAATCCGATAGAGCAATTCTTACCCTACAAAACTTATGAAGTCGCAACATTGCACACTTTCACATTCCAGATTTATAGGAGTCTGAACGTCAGCTGTCACTAAGTAACCTAAAATCGCTTGATTTTTAAAAATCCTCGTTCTCGGCGGTCA
Source organism: Cylicocyclus nassatus (assembly GCA_958299035.1). Lineage (NCBI taxonomy): Eukaryota > Metazoa > Nematoda > Chromadorea > Rhabditida > Strongylidae > Cylicocyclus > Cylicocyclus nassatus. The sequence goes on from CATQJL010000305.1 coordinate 61,120,947, forward strand.
CTGCTCAGATCGACCTGAATCTTTCACTGTCTGGTAGAACAACACTTGCCCTTTAAATCCTATGAAGTCGCAATTGCTGACATCTTCAACCACCAGATTTATAACAGTGGAAAATTCGCATGATTTATCGTTATTTTATTATTCAAAATTCTGGTTCTCGACGGTTACTGCCTAGACCGACTTACTACATAGATATATGCTCTCAATACTTTCTTTTGCGTTTCTTTTTCTTTTTTGCTTCTTTTAAGCTTCAGCAAAAAATTTTTTTCAAACTCAAAAGTGAAGGTGGTCACCCCGTACCAACTCAAAAGTGAAGGTAGGCGGAGACTCGGCTCCGACTATCGCACCTAAGGCAATGGTGCGCGACACCCTAAATACCAGTTCTAATGTGCACAATGGCTCCAATATGTGTACACATAATCAACTTAGGCTCAGAAGTTTTCATGTTTGCCCCGCCCCTCTTTTGGCAAACTCCGCCCACTCCGTTGCCTTCTATAATAAACTTTTTTCGTTCTCAAATCGCAAAGAGAAGCTCGTAGATGACTGGGGAACCTCGAATAATCTTAACTTTGACCCCGCCCCCATCATGCAGGCCCCACCCCCTGAGTGACAAGCTCCGCCCACTTTTCAAAAATGCCGGAATTTGCATGAATTCATTAATTTTGAGCAATTTCCAGCATTTTTGAAGAATGGGCGGGGCTTGCCAAAAGTGTGCGGAGCTACCCCGCCCACTTAGATGCATGCATACATACATACATGCAGCCGGCTGTAAAGAGGCCCGGAAACGGTTCGTCCACAGGGGCAGACCTCAAAAAAACAGCTCGTCGTCAACGTGTTAATATATACTGATTTGCGCATTATGATGTCATTAGAAACTTGATTTGTTGCTGCAGGCTCAAAAATTGAGAATTTGTGGCCTCAAGAGTTGGAAAATCACATAATGATGGTCAATCTAACAATTTTCTGTGGAATTTATCACGATACAGATTGCAGTGCTTTGGAACTTGGATAGTACCAATGTCGACGAAGTTTTCTTGCCTTGATATTCTAGGCGCTGCCCTACAATCTGTCTCCAATTATTTTTAGAACCGAAAAGCCTGATCGTGCAACTCCTTCTAGATCAGTGTGCATCATCAGTACATCTTTTGTGATTATCAGAAAAACGTGAATGATTACTGGCAGCGAGTAACATTATGACATCAATCCTGAAATGAAAAAAGAAAAGTGGAAGGAATTCTGAGTGACATCATTCTATTGAGCTTTGAACAAATCGTATTTTTTTGAAACTATGGATGAGTGATTTTCAAATTTGCAAAAAAAAAATTTAATTTATAGAAGGAATTATCTCTGAAGAGAGCACTTCAGTGTGAATTGGAACATAGAATCTGTTTGAATGGAATTTATTTCTCAAAAAAAGAAATTCGCCATGTTGAGAAAGTAAAGATAAGAAAATTTGATTTTTTAGCAGAAGATTTTTTAGCAGCAGCCCAAAATATGTATCGATACTCGCTGATTAGGAAAACTTGTCTAAATCCAAATACTAAATCACTGTTCCCTATGTACCTCCAAAACATGAAAACGAAGCTTAAAAATCGCAGAATAGCTTCAGGAATTTCACCCTCAGTAAGAGTAAGTGTTTCTTAGTGTAATCAGAAATTCTAGATAGTTGGTATGTGATAGAAGAAGTTTTGAACTATTCCCCACACAAAATTTTCAAAAAGAAAAGCCAAACTTGAAGTTGTTTATGGCCAACTGATATTTTAAGAGCCGATACGAACTTAAACTCTCAAATCGTAGAGAGGATCGTCAATTAAATCAATGCGCCATGCTTTGATAACATATCTTAGCTCCCGAAGAGCTCTTTGAATTACTTCCTCATTGAATTTCTCAAAAAAAAAATTCCTTAACCGCTCTAATCACATTCAGTTTTTTTCCTACCATGGCATTTTCTACAACGTTAAAACTACGGCTTTCGGTAGGCCGTCAGGTCAAAAAGGTGCCCTAGTTGAAGCTTTACCTGAAAGTCCGAAAGATTGTAATAAATTCCCACGACGTTTCATGAAAAACGTACGATTCATCGGTGGATCGTATTCTAGTAAATGTGTCTTCTCTCTTCTATGTGATACATTCAAAAAATACCCCGATATGTTAGGGGAACCAAATGCTTTCATAAATACGTCGATAAGGATCAGTGCCAAGTTACAGTATCCTATTGCGCCCAATGAAATATTAACAACGGGTACATGCGCACTGCGATTCGTAGGGACTCGCTGGTGGAGGCCGCATTTTTCACTGACTAGCTCTATGTTTGTCATGGACAGGCAGAACATGTCGCGATATATGCAAGATACATCTTTCGCTTAGTGAGAGGTTTTCTTATCTAAATATTGATGGGAGATAACTGGTGAAGCGGAAAAAACTTGAAACAGTAATTAATGAAATAATTCTATAGCGCAGGAGGTATTCATGCATATCGATCGTTTGCGCGTATAAAAAAGCCAAAAAAGCATGCAGTGCATTTGTTCTATTCCAAAGCGAGGCTTTCGAAGATCTTAGTGAAAAAAAATTCTTTGGTACTTTTTTCGTCATCTTTTTGCGCATGGCCCAATTATTAATACACAGTCACATTTATATGGCAGTGGCGGTCCGACTCCCCTCCCCCCCCCCCCAAAAATGGATCACAAAGTTTTAAGAGTTACTGATACAGGTTATAAGAATGTGCAAGTGACTCGTTGATTATAAATACTCAAAATAAGTTTTCAAATTTTTCAAAAATTCAACTTGTAAATAATTTTTTTGCCGTCAGGACCCGTTCTAGAAGCCTCCCTCTGGACCGCCACTAGATCAAAGTTTACACGCCCCCGAGAATGGGTCGCGAAATTTTTGAAACTTACCTACCTGGGTTATAAAAATGTGCAAACGACTTGTTTATTTTTGTAAATAATTGAAATAATTTTTGAAAGTTTTAAAAATTCAATTAGGCCCTTTGAAAAAAATTTTTTTCGGGGGCGTGGCTGACGAAACGCCCCCTTGTTCCAGATTTTAGAGGTTGGGGACCCGCAAAATGAGAAAGCACCCAAAAAAAATTTTCGGAGTGCGTGGCTAGCGCCACGCACCTTCATTTGAAAAATTTTTTTGTCCCTCCCCGGTCCGAAATCCCGGGACCGCCACTGGCACAAGCCTATCTCTTTGCAACTCCCAGTTTCCCAGCAACATTCTCACTTACAAGGAAAATACTTGGTGACCCCGGCCATTTGGTATGTGCTGTATATCATACGGTGTATCTCAAAACGCTGATTCTAAATCTGCTCGAAACCTGCTAAACGATCATGTGAAGGTAGTTATGAATTTTTTCGTAGAAAATTTGCGTACTTTTAGGTGATTAAAATCACTCAATTTGGTCTATTTTACCGTTAGAAGCTATTAAGGAGAATCTTGAAAGGTGTACGTTGTATTTATACCTATCTAAATCATACTCAGCATTTGAAGAGGAAAGAAAAATTTTTATTAATGATTTTCACCCTCTGCAGTAGGGCAAATCATTTGTGAAAAAATAATTGTAATTCCATCCAGGTTCTCGTTTCGCACATATGGAAAACAGTATTCGAACCAGCATTGAAAGGCGCATTTTTTGATATACAAACCATTATGAATGACCGAGGTCACCAGGTATTGTTCCCTGCTTAGACTTGTGCACAAACTCCTGCTTCTCATATTTGAGTCGAAATAGTGTTCATTTTCGAGCTTTTTTGTGCTCTTGTCAAACATTGTGCAAAGGAGCTTTCTAAGATATGAAGGGCAGATTTGAAAAGCCAAGACTCAACTAAAGGCTCGCGTGCTTTTGAACCCTAAATAAGCATTTTCATAAAGCTTTGATCCAATAGATTCAATGAGCTGGTTTCGCAATTACATACCGTCTGCGCCCTACAGAGGTTCCCATGTGAACCTGCTTGCGTCAGGGCCCGGCACGAGGTCGGCAAAAGGGGTTTTCGAAAACGAATTCCCCTTTGACCCAAAAATTTTTTACGAATTCCTCTTTGACCCCAAAAACGGGACCTTGTGCTTGTGCAAGCAACACTTAAGCAAAAACAAATTATTTTATTGAAAAACTGCCATCAATTCGCAACAAAATAAGAAAAAACCTGTCCGGATCATTCTTGGGAGTCTAATAATAAGGTAATAACAACAAAACTCCTATGCAGCGTAAATCCCCCCCCCCCCCTCCCCCTCAAGGCTGCGACTATGAGATGATAAGCCTTCAAAAATCTGAAGGCCAATATGTGTGATAACAGCAATCGAGTCTAGTGCTCGAACCAAGCCAATCTTTCCTCCTTCTCCTCTCGTAGTCGCGAAAATCACTGCAGTCAATATACTATGTGATCAAAAAGAGAAGGAGCTGCAGAAAAATCTATCGATGAGGGTAAGGAAATTTGAGCATGAAAAAATCAAAATTGGTGTAAGTCCAATAGCTTTGTGTCCGAGGTTCTCATGCGAATGTCCCCATTTTCATATATGCCTCCTCCTAAAACAATGTATGACAAAAGTGGATATCGAAGGAGCATAAAAGACTGACAACCTTTTTATTTGCTTGATACCCGATCTACTCCGTACTCTTCATGTTGACTCGTCCAAACAATTCAGAAAAGCTTTGATACACGACACAATTACGGGTGATTGTCTGAAAATCTGGCGTTGTGTATGACAGAAGTTTCCACTCCTCTAATCTCAACAGTTCTCTTCTCACTGATAGTGCGCATCGCTAAAATTAATGCACCTGGAGGAGGAAAGCAGTTTGCGTACACTTTTATCTTCAAAATCAGCAACATTCGATGAATGAAATAATGCCAATGAACAGATATCAACTCACACTTAGTAAGAATGACCGCTAGCTCTACTGATGAATATCCAACAGAGTAGGAAGTTGCAACATTCTACTGACACTTACTCGTGAATTAGATGGTACTACGCCAACTATTTTAAAAAACCGTTTGAACGTTTATCTAGCAAGCTTCGAATTTGATCATGACAAATGCACATTTATTGCCCAATTTGAGATAACTACAACTTTTTCCAGAAAAGATCCTTGCAAAATGGGAAATATCACGACAAGTGAAGCTCCGGCGAAATTAAGTAGCGTTCTGTACCTCTAGCGAAAAGAAACTTTTCGTTTCTAAACAATTTACTTCAAAATGTAGTAGGCAAAAAATTTAGTGCCCAGTTTAGGCAATGCTGTCAATCTCTGCGGAAAATTTCAGCACCTGCTTTGCTTCCTCAAGAGTGATATGCTTTTGAACTTTACTGAGCCTCACCGTTTGTTTTTGCTACTTTCAAACGGCTCGAATTTGCGTTACTTCTCAGTTTCAATACTCTGTACACAATTTCCCATAAAAAATGATGCGCGGCCTCAAAGCCATTCGCCTCTTTCTACTGGATGAGCAAGAAGAGCAAGCAGGAAGAAGAACCCATCAACATGGGTGCATGGCAACGCCCACAGATTGGGTGCGCGGGCCGCGCTGCTGGCCATTAACACGCGCGCGCCACATGCATCAAGTGTCTGAGTAAGAAAATGTCGTGCACATGATTTGAACAAATACTATGTAGTATAAAATGTATGTAAAACTCCGAAAAAGAAAAAAAAGAAGCAAAAAGAAACAACAAGAAAGAAATCACAACGAAAGGTGAAACTGAGTTTGAAAAGAGCTGAAACCAAACTAAACGATCCTTCAGTAATAACCTCGCCAACAGATTTGCCCTCTAGGCGTGAAATGACAAGCTTGGCTGCTTCAACATCGATGTCAACTCCGACAGCTCCGAGGATGTTTTCCAAATCTTCAAGCTAAAAAGGAAAATTCAAGACTGTTTAATCAAACTTTTCTGGCTGCTTACCTTGGGCTGTTCATTTCTACCAGCAAGGGCGAAGAGGTAGGCAGAAACGTAGTGCATTTTACCTGGTACGCGAGATTCGGAACCTGTAACACCTAACTCTCTGAGATTGCAAGATTGCGAGATTTGGAACCTGTAGCACCTAACTCTGGAACCCGTAGCACCTAACAAACACAGAGATAAGGAAAAATGGAAGGTGAGAAGCTACACGAAAGAGAGTAATGCAAAGCGAAAGTACATGTGATTTGCACTACCTCGTCAAAAGCTTCGTTCCTTACAGGCTGTTCCGAAGAATCTCCACTTGTGTTCATTCCAGAATCACCATTCTCGTCATAGAAGTCGATCATTTACAAAACTGCAAAAAGACAATTCCGCACACCATCTAGTAAACGAGAATGATCACCTTTTTCTTGTAAGCAATGTTCTAACAACATGCAGGATTTGGGAAATGCGCACATTCAACTGCATTGCACATTCAAGGTAATCACAATGAAGAAAGCTTGCAAAGTACAGCGTATACCTAAGGGCTCAGACGGAGTTTACGCGATTTGATCGTCGCGATTCAATCGCCGCGATCAGCATTCATTTCCATGTTACATTCAAAAATTTCGGGCTGGAAAGGTATCACAACCGAAATGCAAGCTGGTCGACATGCAATGAACTCGTGACAGTTGTCTGGTCGCGATTGAATCGCGACGATCAAATCGCGTAAACTCTGCCCGAGGCCTAAGGCAACAATTCTTATAATCAAAGTTGTTGGGCTCAGCTACAATTATCGCGGTTTATAATGAAAACTGCGGCAAGCTAATAACAACATCAAGCGACGAAAAAGTTTAAAAAAAGGCAAAACTTCAAGAACGATAAAACTGATAAAACACTAGAAACGAACTATACCTCGAAGTCGCGGCTGACTTCACTTCTTGGAGTATCTAGCATACTTTCAGACGATCTATTGGGATAAATAGATAATCCTGCCATCGAAGAAGGCAGGGTCGATCAATGAGAAGGAACTGAATGGTGAAGTAAATGCGATGACGAATAATAAGCTCCGAAAACTACCTTCAGCGCTAGAGAGAGTTGCTGTAAGTAAGAATTAGGTAAAGGTTGCTGCAGGTAAAAGCTATCGTCGTCGCTTCCTTCCTCCAGACGACAATCACCGCACGCAAGAGCCTCACGTTGGAAATATTCTCTAAACACGAAAGTTACGTAAGAGGAATACGAATAAAATACGAAAGAGCAATGCAAGATGCGAAGTGAAGTAGAAGAAGTATAGAAGCGATGAAATATCAGAGTGACGCTGTTATAGGACTCAGCGACGCCGATCGATTTGGAGCGCGCTTTCCTCCTTGGGAAACGGGGCTGTTGAGGCTATTTTTGCCTCTAGCAATGAGGGGAGGAGAAGGTTTGGAACCAAATTTTCAATATGTACTAATCTTTAGGCGTACAGTAAATTTACGTAAAAATTTTGAAAAAATTATGTGATTTGAGAGTTTTGCCGACCTCAGGTGGGAATTAGGTCGGCAAATGCCGACCTAATTTGGAAATTAGTTAAGCACGCGCTTTATTCACATAAGTTTTTCATAATATTTCATACTTTATTACTTAGTCCTATTGCGGATATACACATTGAGTCCCGCGCGATTTCGTTTTCTTTGCGTTGCAAACGAGCCATTTTTCCATTTTCTTGATAGTGGGAAATTTCCAGACAAAAGCTTGCCACAACATTCAGTCACATAATTTTTCAATGAAACTTCTATGTTAAGCCCTGCAGGCCTGTTTTCATCTACCTACCAAGTTTCATACCATAACGTCATCTGTGCGCTGTAAACGAGCCATTTGAATTCACATCTTCATTTACCAGTTTTGCAAAACTTTCGGAATGCTTATTACTCGTTCCGTTCACATAAGTTTTTCATAATTTTTCATACTCTGTTTCCACTAGCCTCTCTCCGTTCGCTTACAAAATTTAGTGTCATATCGTTACGCATACATTGAGAACTAGTCATGTATGCTGTGACAAATAGCATCGTTTAAACGACGTCGCGCGCGCGGCAGTTAGCGAAGGCGCGACGTGACGCGCGCGAACTCTGCTGTGCCTCTATTGATTGAGGTAAGTTGAGATAATATGACATGCTCAGATACGCAGAGTGAGGCAACGGCTGTGGAAAATTGACCACTCAGAGTCAGTGTAACGCTATTCGCTGCTCTTTTTTGCATAGTAGACATTCTGATAAAGTTGTAACGCTATGATATTTCATTCTATGCAGTCCAGATGAGAAGGGCTCAGCTTTGCCATCGTAACCATCAATTTTTTTTTCCGGGGCTCCGCCCCGGACCCCGCAAAAACGATTTCCCCTTTGCTTTTTGGCCCCAAAACGATTTCCAGCTTGTCATTTGCCGACCTCGTGCCGGGCCCTGGCTTGCGTACGTGGTGCGACGCTGCCTTTCGCTCTTTTTGACACGTTTCTCCTGAGATTTCAACGGAAGTATCCGAGCTTAACACGTTCAAAAGTGCGAAAGGCAGTGAGATGACGTGGTACCTATGGGAACCTTGCTGGGGAACAAACGATATCTGAAGCCGCATTCATGCAAAAACGTGATCTAGACCAACTTGCAATAAAATGACGTGGAAATGCAGGGAAACAACTGGAAAGGGAAAGGACGCGAGAGAGGACAAGCACTAGAGTCATACAATTATTCGCTTGCACAAAATTGTCGAATAATCGGATAACTATTGAAAATGAATAATCGAATGTTCGAATATATTCAAAAATCACAAAGTCCAAAGTCCGAGAGCAATATCGTTTTTGTACGTTTACAGGACTTAATGTATGACAGCAAATCAAAAACGTTATTTCAAGCTTCATTTATTTCTAAACGATCGGTACACATGAAAAAGCATGAAATCAGTGAAGTGAAGTTGCCACGTATTTTCTGAGCACAAGGAGTCTTTTTGGTGTAAAATAAAGAGCTTGGAAAAAGTAATGCTTGTTTGAACTCAAGAGCGCGAAGAAGAAAACGTTTGTTACTACAATAATAACATTTATTATTTCATAAAATTCAGCTCAAAGATTTTACGAGGATTGCGAGTAGGGTGGATTACTGGTAGTTCTGTGGAGCTTGCTTTGCCACATAGAATGAATATAGATTGTAAGAAATTTCTCGGATACGAGCATACCAGGGCCCATAGTAATCCATCCTATCTGCCGGCATCTCATGCCTTCAGCTCGCCCTGATGTCGACCCGAGGTACCTGAAATCTCAAAATGCCTCCGGGGACCTCCAGGCCAATCTAATCATCTATTTTTTGTGTTACAGTCTATTTTGCTGTCGAAATAGTATGGGGATTGAAAGGAAAAACATAAAATGTTTTCGTTTGCCATTTATTTGACCCGAAGTATGAACCTGCCGACAGGTTCACGATCTGTTTTCGTCGTTGAATAGCCATCTCGCCTTCAGCCTCTCGGCAAATCAGAAAGTGCACGAGATAGTGTGTCTTAGTGGAGTGCGACCTGCCGGCATCTCGACGTGCCCCTACCCGTCCAGATGCCGGCATCTTTGCCGACGGCGTCTGTGAGATTGCGTCGCGCGGCAATATCACACAAAGTACGTCCAGCAAAAGAATCAAAAAAATTTACTTTTTTGCCGAAAAAAAAACTATCATTTTTGACATTATATGGGTTTTTCTCATCCAAATTGATGATATGCATGCACAAAAAAGTCTAGTGATATTATGAAATCATAAAGAACGCCATTTTCATTTTACAATAGCTTTAAATCTCATTGCAACGATTTCGTCTCTCGCTTGCTCTTGTGAGTGTTTTCAGCTTTTTTGACGGGTAATTACATTTCTGACAAATACTAGGAACTTGGTTATTACGGTTTACCTTGGATAACTTTGGAAAAAGCATCACAGTAAACTGGAAGTTTCACAATCGAAATCGGCGGCTTCGACTACCAAAGTATAAGAATTTACGGCTTGTTTGGTTTTGTTTTGAGGCAGAATATGGCCTCCAATGGCCTAAGTCCTTGTCGGAAGTTCCCACTGTAACCCTACAGTAAAGAAGAGCGATCGGTGATCGAAGCCAGCTCTACAAAACCGTACCTGAAGCAAGGCAGAAGACTTGTTGGAAAGAAAGATATTAACGATCAAACAGTGTATACATACTTTACGGACACGTATATTAGGTAGGTGCAAAAGTGTTGTCATGTTTTTTGAAATGACCCGTAGATCCCGCACAGTAAAAATAAAAAACATTTTACTTGTACGATGCAGAATTTACTCCTCTTCCCTGCTGCTATATTCCCAGCTTGATTCATTGAGAGGGTGCTGATAATTGCTGAAAATTACAACTATTTGTTTTCACCAGGTCCAAATTCGCTAGTTTTCAAAATTTTGAAATTAGGCTATCGGAGAAGCTTCAATAATCTGCACATAGCGCAAATCTTTTGCCAACTGAGACAGAGAGAATTAAAATATAATTTTGAAGTAACCAAATTTTGAATTTTACCTATTGTCACCTCGTAGAACATGAAATGGTGAACACTTCAAGTACCATTTGATGTAACTTTTTTTCTTTTCTTTCTAATGATTGTTTTTTCTTGACAATTGCAAAGAAATTATTCAATCAATTGCGAAGAATGCATATTTTTCAATTTCACGGGTGCGCGTTTATCCTAAGTTTCAAAACCTACATTATTTGTAGCGGAACTCGCTCGTTCACCTGTAAGGTTAGTAATTAAGCGATAAAACCTTAGTGTTCCAATAACAGGTTAAGCGGTTTCTCCAAAAATTCGAGACTATTGGGAAATTATTTAGCAAAATTCTAAAAGAGTAGCCGAAAAGAGGGAAAGTTGCTTTAGTGGCGAAAGGTTTGTCTTACTTGCTGGCTATTGAACTTTAAACTTCCCCAAAGGTCTAAAATATTTGAAAATCAACGAAAGTTGAACCTAGCTAAAACGAACGGTTGCAAATTCCAGCGATTATCTCGCAGTTTCTCAACAAATTACTCTGTAATATAGCAGCCGGAAAGAGGATGAAATTCTGCATCGAAAACACTTTGAAGTGTTTGTTTATCTTTATTCTACCTGTTTGCCGGTGGATTCAAAAAACTAACAAAACTTTCGCACCGACCTAATATCTCTTCTAAAGGTCGTAAATGGCATTGCACACTTACAATTATTACCAAACCTTCATTGCCATATTATAATGAACTAAGATTTGAAGGTGAAATGATTCTTTTAAGAATGTTTATTATTAGCTCCATAATTGTTAGCTAGCAACTGCTCATTTTTCTTGCAGAAAACTAGATTTTTTTCTAGCACTTTTTATTACGTAAAGATTGCAGAATTCTAGGCGGACATCGCAATTATCACTAATAGGAGCAAAGCTCCTATTTACGCTTTCGCACTTTTCAATCATATCAGGTTTATGCATAATCAAACAAATCAATTTAGAGAGCATGCTCTTTTGTTGTGTGTCAAAACAAGATAGAAAGTCAAAAAATCAATATTCATAACTGTTCGTAAACATCCGATCACTGCCGGCTTCTTTAATCAAAAGTGGAAACTCCTAAAACCAAGCTTAAAAATAAATTCGACTTATCTCATCCTCATTTTTATTTGTACGCTCAAGGCGTTCCATTGAAAACAAAACAAAAAAGGAGCTTACTAATACAGTGGAATGAACAAAGAAAATTAACGAATGTGAACGAAAGCAAACATCATTATATCAGTTCGGTCTAATCGCAGTCAGAACAATGTAAGAACGATAGGAAACGGCTGAGAATATGTTGATAGTAATATATTAGGTTGATGCAAAAGGAATGGCCGATTTGCAAATTTTCACTTTGACGTGCTATAACTTTCCAAAAGATCCACATTTCTGAATGCGGTAAAGACCCCCAGAAGCAGCATATCTTTCGCAATACAGCGCATACTTAATTGTACTCAAACCATAAACGGGAAGAGAAATACGGACTAAAAAACAAAAAAAAGTTCTTCTGCGGGAACCTTGCTTTTGACAATTCATAACTTCCTTCAAAGTTTCTTAGTATGAATGATAAGTGGCCTATCTTGTAGCCGCAAGCCAGTAGTACAAAATACAATAAAAAGAATTCGGACAAAAAAGTTTGCGAGAAAGAAAAATTGAAACTTAAAATTTTTTCAACATTTTTTCAGTGTGCCTCAAAGTCCGGAATATAGAATTTTCTGATTTTCTACGTACTGAATAGCTGGATGTTTTTGCAAAAACTGCTAATAAATGTCCTGGCTCTACACTTACAGAATTGAGCGAAGCTTCAGCGACTGGCTACCTCAGAAGAAAATTATGGGTCATAAAATAACCGCAACAGCTACCCATGTTTAGGCGCCAATATCTGAGTCTGGATAACTTCAAAGAATGCAGTTGAGTATGCATAATGTAGAAAAGTTCTATTACATACAATAGCTAAATTTTCGGAAAAACCCCATTAATACGCGCTTGAATTCTGGCTGGAAAAGTGAATGCAATGAAATTCTGAACTCGGATGCGCTTATTTGAAGCTCAGTAACTTTATAAGAGATGAGGATGAGAGCTCGTTTCAAGCACCATTAGATAGAGCATGAATACAGCTTCGCGACAATATACCACACCTATTGTAAAGAAGAAGTATTGATGGATAAAAGTTGCCCTGAAAAAAAGGCTTGGAAAGTCGGCCATTTCTTTTGCATCAACCTAATAGATGTAGGCAATGAACTGATAACTCCATGAAGATAAGATCCTTGCCCCTTCGTTGCCAGCGGCACGATCTTTACATGCTGTCAAGAAAACCGGCAGTTTATAAGGCAGGTCTACTGCCCCAGCTATGATAACTTAAGTTCGCCTAACCGGTACGTTGGGAGGCCCAGTGAGCCCAAAAATGAACGCGATTCACATTAGCACGTATTGGCAATCCTAATGACCAAAATTCAATAAATTCCCCTTTGAGCATTACGTCGTATGCGATCGATTTCTATTCAAGCACATGCGAAATCGCTATACATTCTTTTCCTGATATTAAATAAAAATGTTTCATCTAAGCTGGAGAAGGTAACGAGATAGTGAGAATTTTGACAAAAAATTGTGCACAAAAAATTTGTTTTGCGCCTGACTTGTACCTTTTATCTGCTAGAGTCTTGAAATTAGAAACTAGACGATATATCTGAAAAAATTTTTCTTGAAGTCTGTCAGTATGCCATTATTTCGGAACTATAAATAGCACCAATTTCGAGTCGTAACAAACGGTGACCATACTGAAACCACCTTTAGCAAAATTTGGTCTTTTATCCAAGAACAGATGAGCAGAAGAAACACGGACCCAACGTAGCAATTCTTTGATCCCACTGACAAGGTTTAAAGCACGCAATTTTTCTTATTATCTTTAAATTTTAACTCAATCCGTATTTTATGGTGCTACCCGTGGTAGATATGCTGGTTCAATATACAAGCTGTCGAAGAGCCTGTTCTGTTTAGCTTCTTTGGTATCACCAGAGTTAAGCGTGGGGTGTGACATGCATCCCACACCTGGGGGGGGGGGTCGTATTGAGGGGTCAGGGCTAGAGGGCCGTTGCCGAGGTGATACCGATGCTAGCGATAACATGATATTTGTAACAATGTCAGATAGACATTATCCAAAATATAACATTAGCACATTGATATCTCAGCCTACAATTGCATATGTACAGTAAGCGTAATGAAAGAGCCCCAAAGACATAAGAAGATCATTTCTGTAATTTGCGTGCCAAATAAACCCTGTGAACCAAGAATTCTGAGGTTCCAAATATGGGCCACTTAAATAAGATGCTCATTTTAGAACATGTTGACTTTCAAAGGTAAGTTGACTATTTTTTTTCACATTTGATACAAAGAACTACCACTTTTTTGCCCGCATTAGAATTTTCACTTTAGATAATCTCCAAAAGACAGGGAGTCCTAAAAGTATGTATAAACTATTTGATCGTCAATTTCTTTCTTCTTGGGAAGTCTTTTACTTACCTTAAAGTACCACCTTGTAAAGCTGGCTTCAAATTACAAGGGAAACGTGTTTGGTCAAACTTGCCTTTCCACATGTCCCTATAAAATTGTTTAGAGCGTCGAACGGTGACTCTTAATCTATCTTCCTCACCTGTGAAGCGCTTCTGGAAGCCGAGTTATGAGCGTTTTTTATGTCGAGAAAGTGAATGAGCAACTAAGACAAAATCGTGCAGAATTGCTCAAATGGTCAGGTGATAATTACCAAAGCACTTGTTTCAATAAATACCTTCTACTCAATACCCTCACACTTAGCGTTGCTCTAGTGAGAGCAGAAAGATTGTAAACCATTGTTTTTGCATAAATTCAGCTTCCATTTTTTGCTCCGAAAAATACTCATAATTCGGCGTCTACAAGCGTGTGGCAGATAATAAAAACATATTTGGTAAAGTGCTTAATGCTCTTTAAACTGGTATAAGACTCATATGGAAAGGCCACTTTGACTGAACTTCCCTTGTTAGATTTATCGTATGGAGCGAACCACCGATCGCTCTTCATTACTGTAGGATAATGGTAGGAACTTTTAGCTTACAGCTTCACTGTGGATTAGTCATGCTTCAAAAATTTTTCCAAAAATTGTGAAAAGTGGTGTACCAGGAATTTTACGCGCGCTGGTTTTACTACTCGACTTTCTAAAAGTTTGTAAAGCTTTTCAAATGGTGTGAATACAATTTCAGGGAGCATTGTAAAGAAAGCTGTTACGGTTTAACCTGGCATAAGTTATGAAGGAAGTATTGTGGTCGAATGCAAAGTTCATATTTGGTTTTGGCGACTCTGATTAGCCTAGTGTAAAAGTTTCCAAATTGTTCGTTTTGCTTTGTAAAGTTCAATAGGGCCCTCAGTGGCTCAGAACCCTTTTCGAAACTCCTACCGTAATCTCACAGTAAAGAGCAAAGGTCGTTCATTTGCTATAAACTGTAAATCTAAGTTGAAGCTAGTTCTACCAAACGGTTCCTGAAGGAGGCAAAAGACTTCTAGGGAAGAGAGTATTAACGATTAAACAGTGTTACTTTTGGCACACCTTGTATATTGAGAGCAAGCCAAAATCTCGTTTGTCCCATTTTTCGCCTTTCATATCTGAGACTAGAGAAAACAGTCATGCTCAAATCACTTTGTAAGAATTACGAAGTTTGAGTTACCGAATATATTTATTCTTGCCCCCTTCCCTTACGTTTCACGTAATAGCGCAGAATAAGCATGGCAACCCAATATTTTCGCAGTACATTTGCATAAGTAAGGAAAAACGACCACACTCTTTCGGAGAAACGATTTTGAGTAGAATTTCTGCTGTATAGGGAAGAAGGTCTGGCAATAGAGATATAAGAAACGCAAATAATTGTGTGCTTTAACGACAAGTTAGTGGGGTGTGAAACAACCCTCAAAAAGGTGTGGAAGTCACAGCTTTTCAGAGGTCGTGCCCCACCCCATTAACTTTACCTACAGGTTTTAGCAAACAAGGCACATATGGCTCGATAACCAAAATCTTGCAGTTTTGCGAAAGTGATTAGAGTTGAATTTGTCTTCTTTCGCTTGTGCAATAGTTGCTGGAAGCGCAACTGCTATTAGGTTGGCCCGAAAGTTCTGCCGTTTCAGATTGGAAAATTTGTAACTTTTCGTCGTTGGAACGAATTTGCTTCTCTTTAATTTCCTTGGAAAGAAAAAGTTTTCTTCTTTGTGACAGAACCTCGATGAGCTTCGACTATACATTCATTGAGGAGATAAAAATGGATGAAGAAGAGCGCTTGAGCTTTGACGATTTTGATTTGGGTCTCCAAAAATGTGAAACGATGCAGAAAAATTTGGAATTGCAAGTACATTGAGTAAATTGTAAGTTTCATAACCTACTCTTTGCATCAAAGAAAAACTTGTGCTGTTTGTACGTTTCATTAAAAAGTTATGATTTCCGAGTTTACAATAGAAAACGCCAAGATTGATTAATCTGTCACTTTTCTCGAAAATCATAACTTTTCACTAAAACTTTCAAACAAGACAATTTTTTCTCGGATGCAAAGAGTAGATCATAAAACTTATATGCCGGCAATTTCAGAATTTTCTGCAGCGTTCCAGACTTTTGACGACCTAACTTAAAATGGTTAAAGCTCAAGTGGTCTTCTTCTTCCATTTTCATCTCTACAATGAATATATAGTTGAAGCTCTTAAAGATTCCATTACAAAAAGGAAGACTTCTTATTTGAAATGGAATTAAAGGGAAGCAACTCTGTCAAGATAGCAAAAAGTTACAAAATTTCAAAAATAAAACGACAGAACTTTCGGGCCAACCTAATATAAACTTAAGACGGGACAAATGAGTTGGCCAGCTCTTAATTCCATAGCATGATGGTTTTATGGAACAGGATTCATGGTATGGGCAAATGGGGAGTAGTGTTTTGTACTAAGTACAAAAAGGAATACCTTACTTACTTTTGAGATATAGTTAATCATGTTTGAAAATGATCACTTCCACTTAGGCGGCCCAGGTGCACAGAGGTTATTTGACATGATAATTACTATTAGAATGCCTCATAATTTTTTACCGTTTTTACCATAAACATCAGCATTTCTCGAGAATTGAGACACCTACGAGGGGTGCAAATACACGATTGTACCTGTGCATGTATGGGCTACATGTCCAAGTGCGTGAGAGAGCTCAGGACATCTAAAGACGGAGTTTGCCATTCTACTTCATTCTTTCTTTGTTTCTAGCCATAGAAAAAATTCGGAAATTGTACATTTTGATGTGTGATGTGCCAAGCATATGCTAGGACAAACGGGGAAATTTTTAAATTTTCTTAGGCCGGGAATACGATTTTTGACAGTGAAGTTCGTTATTGATTGCTATCAGATTTTAGGTCAAGACTTCGATTGAGATTTGGGCAGATTTTTTACAGCCATCTTGTAGAGCTTGCTTTTCCCTATCGAATGATCACCCAAGCCAAAACAGTTGAAGGACTAGATACAAAAGGATACCAAAAGACGGCGGTGGGTTGTAGTAGAAATGGTAAAAAATTATGAGACACCCTGATAATATGTTACTAATTAAGCTTAACAGAGCTTTATCATGCCTATGGTAGGTGAACCATAATGATGGGGAGGGGGTGTTAAAGGCCCACCCAAAATAGGGTCGATGAGATTTTGACGCCTAACAGTAGTGGGGCCCCCAACTGTATACTTATCCAACTCGCGCTGGCAATTGTTGCTTCCGAAGCGAGAAAGTTGCTTCGAAAGTCGCTCGGATGATAGATTCGCCACGTTGGCTCCTCTTCTTTGAGTGGGCGTGACGTTGTCTTGCCCATCCGTGCCCGCCCAACCAATCACCTTCCGAAGAAATCGCTCTGCGGGTTCTGAATAGGGGGTTTTTCGTAGTTTTCGCGGATATCCGATTGATTTCGGAATTAGGGGTATGAGAAAGCCCTGGAACGGCCAAAACATGCAGGTCGAGATTTTGGGTGGACGGTGCCTTTAAGGCAGGTAGGTGAGGGGGGGGGGGGTCGTCTCCGGCAGATGAGTGCCACATCTCTTGCTCGATGGTTATCACCTGATTATTTTCGAATGAAATTTTTGTGGCAGGGGAAGGGGGGAATCTTGTAGCTAACGAGGGAAGCGTGTATAGTCGAAGTGGCCTTGCCGGGTGAGACCCATACTGCTTTGAATAGTACTACACGGCAGTGGCGGACCGAGGGGGGGGGGGCGGGGGGGGGGCGCGCCCCCCCCCCCCCCCCGAGAATGGGTCGCGAAATTTTTGAAACTTACCTATATGGGTTGTAAAGATGTGCAAACGACTTGTTTGCACTTGAAAATAATTAAAATAATTTTTAAAATTTTTTGAAAATTCATTTTAGCCTTATAAAAAAATCTTTTTCGGGGGCGTGGCTGACGCCACGCCCCCTTTTTCCAGATTTTAGGGGTCGGGGACCCGCAAAAATTTTGAGAAGCACCTCAAAAAATTTTTCGGAGTGCGTGGCTAACGCCACGCACCTTCTTTAGAAAAAAATTTTTGTCGCGCCCCCCCCCCCGAAAAAAATTTCTCGGACCGCCACTGCTGCACGGTGATTCCAAATCTGCCCTCCAAATCTGCCAAGCGCCTCTCGAGTTATGAACGTTTTTTGGAACGAAAAATGAATTCAGAATTTAGGTAAAACTAGTTGTTAACTTCCAGTGCTCAAAAGCAATGTTAAGTAAGAGCATATAATACAAAATGTATGTATTGCATGGACTGCTCTGATACTCGACACCGGACCATTTGAGCAAATTTGGGCGACTTTGTTCTAGTTTTGCGTTCAATTTTTTGACCTGAAAAACGTCCATATCTGCGTCCAGAAGAGCTTGGCAGATAATGAAGGCAGATTTGGAAGACAGATTTCGAATCACCGCTCAATGCTCTTCAAAGCAGTATGGGTTACATCCATACCTTCGATAGTCAAGAGACAAGGGCTTGAAAGTGATAGTTGTTTGAGTTCTTACCCCCTATAAAAAGTGAAGGTTGTTTCAGAAAAATAGACGAAAATTTAGAGATACAAATTAAATTAGAAAACTTAGAAAATTCATACAAAGCAGAGGTTAGCACATCACCAATCTGAAACCTTAACTTGGTGGTTTCCTAGGCAGAGTTTCGTCTCCAGGATTGCCGTTAAAATTGGGTGACAACAACAACAAAGTTCTTTTCCAGTCAAAAAAAGCGCTGTTTAGCTTAGTTGAGAGACCGAAAGAAGAAGAACTTGTCAACAACTGAATTGAACATGTTAAACATGTCTGTAAAGTTGTGTTGCACATCGACGCCAATCTGATTTTTGATGCGTCCTTGAAATTTTCACCCCCGCATAGTCATTTCGTACGCTGCGACGTTGTCTGGATTCTTCCGCTCATCATTCTGAGCAAGTATCGTCCACGCTGGAAAAAATTCGCTGCAAAAGCACAGAAAGAGAACAAGGTAAAGAAAAACGCACTTTTTTGTATTTTTCACAAAAAAAAACGGCATAAGCAAAGAAGTAAGCTCGGCGACGTTGTCTACATCATAGACAGAAACAAGACCTATCGAATGCACAAAAAAACCGAGTGAAAAAAGTTAAACTGAAGAAAAAACAAGAGGTTTTCGAAAACACCGTTTTTCGGGGATTTCTCGTTTAAATCCCAAAAAGAAGTTCCGCGACGTTGTCAGCGTGAAAATAGAGATCAAGAGCTTTAATATGATAGATAGATTATCGAAATTGGGCTCCGAACAACGAAGAAAGGGGTACCAGAGCCAAATGCCCCGCGCCCCGCATTTGAGGTAGCGAGGTAGCGCGCAGCGCGCGGAGACGCAGACGAGCAGCGGAGACAGACCAGAGCCGACGGGGCATTTGGCTCTGGTCGTGGATCTTCGCAGGGTCTCAACGAAACCCTGCAAAATTATATATCGTTGTGATCCTCATGAGACGACCAGGAGCACTGACAACGTCGCGGGTCTTGAAAATCACTCCATAACGAGATAGACCAGCATTCATATGGCGACTCTTTGCGCAAGATTTGAGCGCAGTTTTTCGTTTTTATTGAACTCTAGCGGCTTTAATGAACTTCCAACATTTAACCGCAGTTCAGAGAAAGGTTAATTGAGAAATTTTGCCCTAATTTTTGATAGAATTTTTAAATTAAAACCTTCTTCTCAACAAAAAAGGCCATAAAAACGCAATCCTTCGGTTTTTTTTGAGCTTCTTTTGAATGTCACTGCTATATTTGCCTCATTTAAATTCATCCCTATACAATTATGTCATTAGTTATGTCATAATTTCCGGGGCTTCGCCCCGGATGACTTCTGTACTTCTCCCCTGGTGAAGGTTGTGTTCTATCATGACGCTCAAAGTGAAGGTTACCAGAGTACATGGCTCTATGTATCGAAGGTATGGTTACATCTGGAAAGGCCAGTTCGACTAAACACGTTTTCCTTGTAAGTTTCGCTATCTTCACGTCATGTTAGAATTCAAGTTGGCTATCTCTACAATATGTTATAGTGCTTACGAATTTGCAAACGGGCACTTTGCATCCGGTGTACCTGTAGGACCGTATTCCGGCGCTCTTACTGCCCAATAGTTACCTTATTAGCGATCATCGAGAGCCTTCAGCAGCACTACCTTAGCAAATAAAGTACTATTATGCACTATGATTTGCTTTTTATTAGAGTGATTGCGCCGAACATATTCATTTATTTAGATACAAACTCAACATCAAAGTGGCTCTAAACAAGAAAAATCATTCTCTCAACGGTCGAACAAAAATTTTAATCGACTTTCAAAATTAAATCCCTCATTTGGGGGGCCAGCGAGCTCGGGTGCAGACTAGCTCGCTTATCTCAGACAAAATAGAAGTTTTCGAAGGGGCAATAACATACAGAAGGAGAAACAAGAAAAACAATGGAAACCCTCCGAAGAGAGAAGTACTCAACATGCTATGCGAAAACGCAAACATCGGCAAAAGGTTTCCCCGATATATGTTCGTTTGTTTTCCTTCAAATAAGAAGTGCGAGTAGGAACTCGCAGTGCATTTAGAGCACTTCGATCCCAAATGAAGTTCTTTAGCTTTCATTTATCTTAGTCAGCACAAATTAAGAGGCAAAGTATCTGTCTAATTAATCTCAACTCCTAATTTCTGAATTGAGTCACCTTTGCCCAAATAGCATACCAAAGGAAGATTGTAAACTTGAAAGAATGCGAGAAATTACATCGTGGCTCAGCTGTGTGTTTCAAAACAGTGGGATAAGCAACCAACATAATCAGAGGTCACCAATAGAGCCTTTGAGATATTCAAATAAAAAATAAATGGAAAAACTTGCTGGCGAAAACTAGACTGACCTTATATATGCGCTGCTTTGCAATATATTTGGAACTAGCTGGCAAATCCGGCTCCGTCAATATTATCCTCATAATCAGCCTGCTCACTTACTCACCTCTGTCAACTCCCAGCCTCCTACTCAGAGAATTACTGAGGGTAGGCGGCCATGCGATTTATAGGCAAGCGGGCACCGGGAAATAGTTTGCTGATTTCTTGCGGTCCGCTTGTAAATATTTGGGAGAATGTTAGGCATTTTTTGGTCGAACGTGTCGGGATTCATAGATTAGTTGCTGCACAGTGGCCACATTCCCGCAGAGTTTCCGCGAGAATATGCAAAGATTTTGGGGACCGCGCAACCCGTGGGTAGAAGAAGGTACCCCAAACTCGGGTAATTGAACCAACGATGACCACTCTGCCATATAAAGTCTCACCTTTGCTCGGCGTACGCTCGAACTGCATAAAAAATATCCGAACGCCTGCCGAAAGTTCAACTAGCGTTTGCTGAAAGAAATTGTTTGACGAGCGATTGCAGAAAATTCTGTATTGCTGTCCGCTGGCACGAAAGCACCTGTCGCTTAAGGTTTGGCCACGCCCCAAAATTTTGCTGACCGCTTGCGAAGAGCGCGAGTTTGCGGACCGCCTGCCCCGGCGATCGATTATCTGAGTAGGTGAAACTTTGCAGAAAAATCGATGAAATCGATATCGATCGGTGGCGGTACCTAGCCTGCAACACGCCCCGCTCCGACGTGTATGCGTGCCAAGTTTGCTCCGGATCGGTTCGAAATAAGAAATTCTATTTGGAATATACGTACACACATTCAAACACAGACAGACACAGACAGACAAGCAAACATTCAGCTGTATTTATAGAATTCCAATTTGAACTTCTGCAAGACTCGGCATATGACCTATAATCTAGCTGGATATCGTTTTCGGGGCAAAAAGCAAAGGGGACATCGTTTTTGTGAGTTCAAATTAGGCCTTTTTTAGTTGGCATTTCGTTCTTTAGTCGATTTGGATATTTCGGATAAGGAATCCCGCTTTTTTTTGCATTTTCGGGAAGCCACCTTGTGCCGAGACCGCACTTCCGTTGATGACACCACAAGACCGCATTAGGTTGGCACAGATCCCATTTATCAAGGTCGTTCGGTCTCTTCCTCTGCGTGCAGTTTGGGTACACACAGGGGTTCCCCCTCATCGCCACTCGCCTATAGTGTGTGATCTCTGTCCGGCAAAGTTTTCGTTATCAAGATATACCTTAGAGATCGACTTGAGCGGCATTGTGGTCAGGGGTACTCTTACTTGCGATGCCCAGATAAGGGCGAAAAAATGCTCAGCTAAAAAGTCCAAGTGGTAAGCGGTTTCGATGGGGGGCAGCCAACATGAACGATAGCTTGTGCCAGCCATATGTGTTGCGTAGATCAAATATTTTTCAAATTCTATATTAACGCTATGTTGGTATCTAAAAATCTGGAAAAAGACGTTGGGAGCTTGGTATGCTCTAATTCTCACTGTTAGACACCATTTTCAATCCAGTGTAGAACATATATGTTCAAAAAATAAGATTTATGCGCGGCATTTTGACAGCTGCGGGAGTACAGTATGCTTTTTTCCAGCTACGTTCATCTTGGCATACATCCGCTTCGATCAGCAGCTTTGTTTTGGAATAACGGTTCAACGTCTTTACCAATTTTTCGAATATATAAGGTTGGGTCCAAGAGTTTGTTCGCCAATTTCCCAAGAAGTCATAACTTCTTTTCCCTTGACAAGAATTTACAAATGTGTTTTATTCAAAGGCAAAAATCCTGCACATCACGAGATGCGTTTGATTTCAATTATTATGGGAAAACGCGAATACGAACAAATGGAGGAAAAGTTGATCAAAATTGGCCTTTTTAGCGGAACATCAAAATATTCTGGAAGTATACTTTTTTGAAAGAGAAAATTTTGGACATTACTTTAGTGCCTTTGCCGTGAATCAACACAAGAAGCTGTGAGAGAACTGTTACCATCAAATGTTAGTTACTCAAAAGTGCATTTAGCAAATCACAAGTTTACAAGATCACAGAAAATACTGAAAAGTTGCAGGAAGAAACTTAAATAGCAGTAGACATTCGCTACAAAGTATCCTATTTATGTGAAACCATGGGCTTGATATTTTTTTGCTCTCGACAAATCCGATCTTGAGCAATTTTTTTTTCATTTGCTACTGTTGTACAAAGCATGATTTCTTCTTTTAAGTTAGCATAATTACAAGGAACTTCACCAAGGTTCAAAGAAGTTATAATTTGTAGGGGGTAGATGCGAACGAACTTTTGGGGTAACTCAATATGTATTTATCAGGATAATCTTGAAATTTACTATACTGTGTATATTCTGAGGAAGCAACAAAAGTATTCTATCCAAGAGTTCATGTATCATGTTCGTAAATTGGAATGCAATAATGATGACTACAACTTGAATGTGGAAGCTTTATGATGGTGAAAATGAAAACGAAAATGCTATGAAAATTCTTCTGATAAAGAGGCCTGCTGTTAATAGCTTTTGTTTCTATCGGAAATTTTACCAAGTTCTGCAATTACTTGCGCATTATGACATCATTGAAAAATCGATTTGTTGCTGAAGGCTCAGCAATCAAGAATTTTGGCCTTAGAAGCTGTAAATTTAAAAATTAAAATAATAATGGTCAATCTAACAATTTTCTGTGGAGTTTATTACGATACAGATAACGATGCTTCGGAACATAGATAGAACTAATTTTGACAGAGTGTCCTTGCTTCGTCTTTACTCAATAATTCTAGGAGCTATCCCAATATCTATCTTCGACATTTCATCCAACCGGGAAGTTGTTTAGCTGTAACAACCTTTTCCAAATCAGTGTGCATCATCAGCACACCTTTTGTGATTATCTGAATGAAACAAAATTCAGAAAAACCTAAGAATGATTACTGGCTGCGAGTAACATTGGCATGACATCAATCCTGACTTGAAGAAAAGTAGAAGGAAATCTGAGTGACATCATTCTATTCAGCTTTGAACAAATCGTATTTTTTTGAAAACTATGGATGAGTGATTTTCAAATTTGCGAAAAAAAATTCAACTTGTAGAAGGAATACTAGGCTGGCTTACAAATAATTACGGTCGCTTTTGAGGTTTCTAAGTACAATTGCTGCAGACAACTTTTGTTTTGTATTCGTTATCTTTGAAGAGAGCACTTCAATGAACTGGAACATAGAATCTGTTCAAATGGATATTTCTCAAGAAACTCGCGATGTTGACAAACCCAATTTTTAGGTGCGTAAAGATGAGAAAATTTGGTTTTTTAGCAGAAGATTTTTGAAATGGCGGCCCAGAATTTGTATCGATACTCGCTGATTAGGAAAATGAAGAAACATGATTGATTTCTGTTTCTGTTTACTCTCATAAAGTTTCATCTCAAACTTGCAATGTTCAGAGTCACATAAGAACGTACGACCCACCGATGGGTCGTATGTTCTGTGGCAGCATGCGACGACCCACCGGTGGGTCGTACTCTCGCGAATATGTTGAACCTCTTCCAAGCATTGGTACAATTCGAGAGCTCCTCCAATATGTCCAGGAAAAAAGCTTTCATAAATACGTCGATAAGAGAATAAAGCTGAGCTACAGTATCCTAAAGCGCAGCATGCGTCAAAATATTATCAACGGGTACATGCGCACCGACTCGTAGGGACTCGCTGGTGGAGACCGCGTTTTTCACTGACTAGCCCTGTGTTTGTCATGGACAGGCAGAACATGTCGCGATATATGCAAGATATATCTTTCGCCTAGTGAGAGGTTTTATCTTATCTAAATATTGATGAGAGATACTTAGTGAATTAAAATACTTGAAAGAGAAAATTAATAAGGTAATTCTATAGCAAGGAAGTATTCCGATATGTTGATCGTTTGCGCGTATAAAAAATCCAAACAAAACATGCACTGCTTTTTTTCTACTTCAGAGCGAGGCTTTTAGAGATCTTAGTGAAAGAAACTGTTTGGTACTCGTTTTGTCATTTTTTGGTTCATGGCCCAAATATCAATGCACAAGCACATTTACCACCCCCCCCCCCCAAATGGGTCGCAAAAGTTTCAAGAGTTACTGATATGGGCTATAAAAATATGCAAGTGACTCGTTGATTACATAATTAAAATAAATTTCCAAATTTTCAAGAATTCAACTTGTAAATATCTTGCCGCCAGGCCCCATTTTTCTAGTATGTCGGGGTTACCAGCCCGCAAAAATTTTGGAAAGCCCAAAAATTCGGAGGCATGGCTAACGACACGCACCTTTATTCAAAGGGATATCCTTCCTCCCTCCCTCCCCCCCCCCCCCTCCCTCGCTCCCCCCCCCCCCTCCCAAACAGAAGGGAACCATCACTGTTATATAGCAATTGGCCTCCTGTGGCGGCGTCCTTTCGAACCGCTACCGTTTGCCGATGGACGCGATTTGCTATGTCATGGACAGCTCCTCCTCCCACATATCACAATAAATAGACACTCACAACCACAATAACGCTGTTTTCCAATTCATAATTTCCTTCATTATTTCCATAATAGATGACATCAGTCTTTTCCCCATTTGCTGTTTTACATGTCCATGGATCAATCATTAATTGCTCGAGTTTGCAGGGTATCCCTGACGGGGTGAGGTCAGATGCCTGCTTGGATATTGAATCTACTCTCTCTGCTGCAATTATGTCCATTTTCGCTGCAGGATCTAAGTAAGTGCTAATTACAGTCATTTATATTTGCAGTCGCCGGCAGTAATGTAGTAATCACAACGGAATAGTTATAGAAAGTTAGGAAAAAACTTTTTGCTCAAAATTGATACAACAAGGATAAAATAGTTTCTTTTGTTGGTTATATACAGTTGATGAGCAAAAATACTACAAACGGTACTTACTACTACTGCTACTAATAATAATAATACAATAACATACAAGTGCTATCAAGATCTTTTAGGCGCTAGTGACATCGAATTTTGGAACATAATCGCAAGGAACAACATAGACAGAAAGCTGAGGGAGAACCCGCATTTGTTAGAAGGTAAGCTACGATCAAATTGTACCAAAATTCTACATACTTTCTGTAACACTTTTATATACATATTCTGCCTTCTCCGTTTGTAAAATGAAAACAATTGAAAAAAATAGAAAATATGCAAGTGAATTTCATTCTTTACAAACCCCTCAGAAACTCTTCACTTTACAGTCCCATGTTCCCTTATCATCTCCAGAGACTATGAGTTTCATCGGCAGTTACGTTTCTACAGTACTTCTACGTAGTCCTGTTTTAGCAGAGTATTTGGGCCCCGTGCATACCTCCCGCGATTTCAGTCGCCACGCTATTTGGCAATCTGCCGATCCCTTGAGATCCAACATTTGCAGACCACAATTTCAAACTGTGTACAACTTTCGCAGATTAAGAAAATGCCCCCATGTTTTGTTTATTCAGAATTCGCTTAGGATGAGTTAAAAACACTTGGAGTATTGCCAGATCGCGTCGCGCCTGGGACGCGTGGGCTATGTTAGAAGCCTTAGTGCGATTGCACCATTTGCGAGAGATGATGAGCAGGCTGATAACTAGCGTTTATAGCAATAACAAAAAGTGTCTGAAACTTCGACAGTAAGTCAAAATTGAAAGCAAGAAGTAGAAAAGTGGTCGTTCCACACTTGCCGAGGTATGTAGATTGATGAAATAGTGCAATTGCGCAGGTGTACGCTAAAACGAGAATTCTGTATCGAGATATTGAGCTTTATCATTTGTTAAAAGGTTTATTAGCTCGTGATGCTTTCTAGCAGACTAAATGTCCGTTTACAGTCAAGAGACCGAAGAATATTATATTGTTCATCGGAGACGGTATGGGCATTGCTACGGTAACTAGTGCGAGAATCAACAAGAACCAGGAGGCTGGCAATAAATATTTGAATGAGCCACTGTACTTCGAGAAATTTACCACAGCAGGATTGGTGAAGGTATGGTGGAGTCGTAAAAACTATTAAAATCACAACGATTTTTTTAGACAAGCTCGTTCAGCAATCATGTCACAGACTCAGCCGCTTCGGCTACTGCGTTGTATACAGGTAGAAAGGTAAGTGCCCAAAAACTGAATTTTTACCAAGCTCTACAATTTAAATTGAGAGCCTTCTGCAAGCTCTATATCCTACAAATGGTGATGACATAAATTATTTTTTAGATAGACAATACCTTTCTCAACTTGAAACCGCAGTCGAATGTGATGTGCACTGACCAGGAAAATCTCAAAATCAAGGATGGTATAGTGGAAGGAGCTTTGCGGAAGGGTAATGACATTCAAGTAGTAATATTTGACAAGTATTTTTATGAAAAAAAGGAGGATTTTAGGAGTAGATGTCGGATTTGTGACCACGACAAGAATAACACACGCTACTCCAGGTGCTCTTTATGCAAAGGTAAGCACATTTTTAGCGTAATTTTGCTATAAAATATTTCAGCGTACGTTTAAGAACTATCTTTCAGGGAATTCATAGAAATATCGAGTATGATGGTGAAGCTATCGAGCGCGGTGTTCCAAACTGCACCGACATTGCTAAGCAGCTTCTTTCCTATCCTGCGAATGAATTCAAAGTAAGCTCCATTCACTGAAAATTCTTAGCAAATAATGTTCAAAACAACAAAACATTTTCCACTATTATAGTCTGGAAGTTGTTATTTCATGATGAAAAAAATGGAGGGAGTAGGCGGAAATGAAGAAACTGTGCGTTCAAAAATTTATAAAATTCTACTTAGCTATCATACTCACTTTTTCCTAAAAAGGCCAGAAAGCTTGCAAAATCTGATATGCCCTTCTCAAATCTTTTCTGAAGAATGGGACAGGCCACGCCCCTACATTCGTGAATTTTTCGCCTCCTCTGCCATCTGAAAATACTGTGATCAAAAGTTTCGTGGAAAAGCCGACTTTAATTAGTGTGACGCCTAGATGAATATCCATTTTTAACTGTAAGCAAATTTTTTAAAATTCAAAAAAATTGACATTTAGGTGCTGATGGGTGGTGGAAGAAGGAATCTCAGAGATAAATCACGAGGTGGCTTGCGCAAGGATGGTAGGAGCATAGATATTGAATGGAGCAACCTAGGTGGTAATAGGAAAGTGTTAACCAGTACTGCTGGTTTGCGAGCCCATGAAGCAAACGGCGAAAAACTGCTAGGTTAGTGAATCTAATTAACAAATTTCATAATTTTTTAGAAGTTCTTCGCTTAAGTTTGTTTGCGTTGAAATTCTAAAAATGCAGCTCCATTCTTTCGAAATGTTGTGAGAAAAAGGGCGTACTTACATATTCATGAAATCTACAATGAAATAATGAAATTTTCTCACACCCCTATTCAGGTCTCTTCGCCGAATCACATTTTCCCTTTTTTCTTGAGGAGAAACTAAAGAATGAAACAAGAGTGCCTCGTCTTTCGGAAATGACTGTGAAAGCTATCCAACAACTGCAAGGGGGCGAACACGGTTTTTTCCTGATGGTAGAAGGTAAACAGACGGTTTTCCAACTATCTGATTTCTCTCAAAAAAATTCCTTAAATTTCTCTAGGCGGCAATATCGACACTGCGGAGCATAATAATCAAATGCATCTTGCATTTGGCGAGTTATATGAATTTGAAGAGGCAATAAAAAAGGTTTGAAGCTGATCAGGCCCTCTTGGATCAACATATAAAGTTGTCTGTTATTCAAGGCACGAGAAATGACAAACCGATCAGAGACGTTGATTATTGTCACCGCTGATCACGGTCATGCGGTCACACTACCTGGTTACTTACCTGCCAACAAGACCATTTTGAGTAAGTTTTTTTGCTTTTCTAAAGTTGAAAAGTTGAGCGGCTTGAAGGGCGACTTCAAACTCCGCAAATACTTCATAATTGTTTACTCCAGTTATCTGCATGAGTACAATGATTGCCATTGGTAGATTGCCGCTGGGCCAAGCTTTTGCTTGAATCCTTGTTTCATGATTTTTATAGGGGTTTTATATCGTATGCGAGGCAAGACGCAAAAAGGTAACTCTCTCCTGCAAGGAAATTTCAAAATATTCTGAGAAGCTTCTTCAAAGGTGGGAAATAATTGTGAAATATTTTCGAAGCACTAGAAGGCAGTGGCGTACCCAGGTCTTCCGTTCGAGGGGGGGGGGGGGGGCGGGGCAACAAAAAAAATTTTCTGATGAAAATGGGTGGTGTCAGCCAAGCACTCCGAAAATTATTTTGGTATGCTTTCTGAAAGCCGAAAAAAATTCTTTACAGGCTAAATTCGATTTTTGATAATTTTTAATAATGAAATTAATTTACAAGTAGAAACAAGTCGTACTACTTTTTATACTCATTTAAGTAACCCTTGAGAATTTCGCGACCTTTCCTCGGGGGAGGTAATGCTTCTAAAATCTGAAATTTCAAAGTGAAGGGTCGGGGTGTGAAAATAGTAAAGGAGCTGCGCTAGGAATGACTGCCATGCAGTGCTCTATATGTTGAAATTTGTTGAAAATTGAATGTAGTAAAAGAACTGTTGTTTTAAAGATTCCGAGACTTGTGTTCACGCAGTAATCCTTACGTTACCGCTCTTTGACCTAGTGTTTGCATGCGCCGATTTCTGTGATCCCTTGTGAAATCCATCCTGTTAAAATATGCTCTTAACCAAAACGCTAATATTCACAAAAATCTAAACTGTATTGAAGTCTCGGAGGCTTACCTGTATCGCCGACATTGTAGTATCTGCTGGATGGGCTAAACCTCACGCTCTCTCTTCATACTGAATTAAGAAATTTTTTTAGCTTCAATTGTTCAGTTTCTGTCGGCCGTAAGACTATTTCTTAGACAAACAACTCCATGCACTGCTATAGGTTTTGGAGAAAAAAACAGAATGTCTTGAAACAATGCAAGCGTAAGCAGTAATTTTGTAATCTAAAGTACCTGAAGTTCAAAAAGTACTGTAAACATTGTATTGCCTGTAACCGCATTTTTTGCCTAGAATAGAAGTACACGGAAACTCTCAGAAAAGTTAATAAGTTGAGCTACACATAGTTTAAAAACTACTGGCAGAGTTCCTTTTTTTAATTCATAGTAGTTTTACAGGCAGTCAGGTGGTTACAAGCGAAGACTTTGACAAGAAAAGCACTGAAGGGAAGGAAAAGACAAAAGCAAAGACTACTTTCTACGAAGTGCCAGGAATTTTCTTTGCTACTGGGCCTGGATTTCGAGGTGGATTTGAAGTAGAAAGCATGAACTTAGATGAGGAGAAAAGAGGTACCGCGCGGACAAAATCCATTTGAATTCTGTTGTAAGATAGCTTAAAGCTTTCAGCACATCCACTGTATAGATTACCCACAGCAATACCAATGCAATACGGTGTTCATGGCGGGGAAGATGTGGGAATATGGGCGGATGGTCCGTTTGCACAGTAAGTTGCTCTTGGACTTATATTGTTCTAGAAAAAATTGATGATTCCAGATTATTCACTTCTACCTTGGAAAATACTGAAGTAGCTTACATAATAAAATTCTTATTATGTACGAGCACAACAGATTATACGTTTTGTGATATTCCCAAACTCAGTGAAACACCGCAGCCTTCAGTTTTTGTCAAAAGTAAGTAGAGTATGTGTACCTAACAAAGGAAGCATACAAGCTTGAAGTGGTCTTTTCCAGCGGAATGCCATGAGTGTAGGTTCGTAAACTTACCATTTGATTCAACCGAATTGGCCTCTGGAAGGCGTGGCTTTATGACCTGGTTATGGCTGGAGTAGGATCAGAAAGCGCGCGCGATAAAGAGACGCAGACTGCGTCGCGGGCGCGAGTGGCCTTAATTAGGTCAGAAAGCCTCATCTTCCAGCTGCCAATCCAGTTGAATCAAAAGTTTCATCTTAATCCAGGCCACCGTTTGGCAGATAGGCTGTTTCTAAGTTGCGTGCCAGGACCTACATACCCAGACACATTTTGCTGGAAAAAGCCACACTGAGTCCGTACGCTTCCCTGGTAAGGTCCAATGACATCCCGTAAATTTTCAGACATTGTCGAGACTGTCGGCGAGGAAAACCTGGTTACTTTGGGTATCTGCTTGCTAGGAGTGGCTATTCTGTCACTTATGACGACGGTGACTCTCTCTGTGATGCTGATCCTTCAAAGACGCAGATGCAATTCTTTATTGCATATACCAGGCTGTACCAGTGAGACAACACTTGTGAAGACTTCTATTTAGTCGTATTTATGAATGTTGCCTTAATTAATTCTTCAGTCTCAGGAGAGCGTAGTTTGTACATTTGAAAGTATATAATGAAGATTTAATGAGAGTTAATGTATCTGCACCACCGAGATGATGATTTTTTGCCGCACAGAAGAAACTCCATTGAATATTATCGGACTTGCGCTATAAACTCAGATAATGTCTGACATCTTTCGTCATTTGGAGGTTGTTTGAATCAACTCGCTCCAGACATTGTCTAAGTTAATCGTTTCTGTTCCACCCTTCCGCAAGACAACTCTGTTACTACTCAAAATCTATAAAATACACACACATTTTTTTGAAAAAAAGACGCGAATGTCGCATCATGTATGAACATCACCGTCGCGTGGCCATATCTCGCTTCAGAGCGGAGGAATTCTGCATCTAAAGCCACCATTCGATTCAGCTCGGCGCGGCGCATCTTCAGATGTATAGAAGTGTCCACTTGGACGTAGTAGGAGGTCAGATTCCACGAACCGTTTCAGATTTTTGCTTACGGTAGGTTACTCAGTGTGCTTATTCATTGCACCCACTGGGCAACCTAGATTGAAACAATTCGTGGAATCTGACCTCCTACTGTGTCCACGTGGATACTTCTATATATCAGAAGATGCGCCGCGCCGAGCTGAGTCGAACAGTGGCTTCAGATGCAGAATTCGTCCACTCTGAACAGAGATATGGCCACGTGACGGGATGTTCATGCATGATGCGACATTCGCGTCTTTTTTTTCAAATGTGAGTATCGTATTAGGGCTTGCCGTTACCGTTTCTAGGAAGTAACTTCCGACCATCCCATAACAAACCCACATATTAGCTTCTTTCATCGTCGCGACCGGTTTAGCACATCAAGTTGATTTGAATATTAGACATGCCACGAAAATTAGGATGAACTGTTAGTGTTTGTAACGTCGCTGTAAAACTTTTGTTCAAAAGATTCCGACTTTCAAAACGGAAAAATTTTAAAATTGGAAAGAGGCTCTTTTGTGTTCTGAGATTTTCTATTTTATAAAGGAAAGTGCAGATAATACATAAAATAACTACAGATTTCGCAATCACACTTGCACAGAACGCGCTGCGAGACCCAGATCGCTTTATTCGCTCAATTTTTTTTATTGCTTCAGAAAGATGAGCTCTCCAAACTGAGCCCAAATTCGTTTTATGCCTTCCATATGTCTTCACACAGTTGTACGTTAGTTCAGGCACGAAAGCGAGGATGGTAAACACTCAATTACTCAAATTTTCAACCTCTAGTATCTCATTCTTTTTGTGAGCCAAGAATCATTTGCATTCACTTTCTATCTCGAGTTTTCTTTTCCTCTGGGAAAGAAAGGTAAAAGAGGAGACAACAAATTTTGAAGCTGCTTCACTATGAAATAAATCTTCAACCTAGACCGGTTCGCAAAATTTGGCTCTGTTTTGCTAAATGCGTTAATTTTTGTATATAGGTTTTTATGCACCTTTGGTTTAGTAGTATTGATTATTTTATTAAGTTATAGTTGATCAATTACCTGTGCTTTATGATCGAACCACGCGTTACAGAGTGAAATGTACTAAATTTTGTTCGCATGTGCAAGATCTTTTTTGTAACTCTGTAGTGTCTTGCTCGTGATGTTACTGAGGTTTTTGAGGGATAAATGTGTCAAATGGTTATTAAACTTATCTTCATCAACTTCTTTTTTCAGCAAATGAAAGCCATTCTCAAATCGTTACTTTTGTGTGGTGTCTTTGTCAACAGAACGACTCAGTAAACCACAATTACTTCATGTGGTTATTTTCAGATCATATCTTCTTCAGGAACCAACGATACACAGATTTATTGGAAGTGTTTTCTGGCGAAGCAACACACTAAATAATTATCACAGATATTAAACTTCGAACACACGATGAAATAGCTCTTGGAAACTCCCTGCTGCAGATTAAATGGATAAAGGATTTAGTGCCTTCAGTACTTTCTGCAGCATGCACTCTTCTTCGTAGTCGAATTGGTTACTGAATGCGTGCGAGCCTTTTACAGCGACTTGCGGGGTCCAGCCAATTACCCCCACATTACTCTGGTACCAATCTACCAGTTCCGGAGGGTAGAGAGCTTGGTTGAACCATGGACGGGATCGAACCTGGGTCCGATCCGGTCATAGCGGCGCCTCGTACCACTAGGCCACTCACCCTCTGCAAGACTGATG
The DNA here is from genome assembly GCA_958299035.1 of Cylicocyclus nassatus. Lineage (NCBI taxonomy): Eukaryota > Metazoa > Nematoda > Chromadorea > Rhabditida > Strongylidae > Cylicocyclus > Cylicocyclus nassatus. The sequence continues at coordinate 61,154,124 of CATQJL010000305.1, forward strand.
AATTCCGTTTTTGATAATGTTATTAAAAAATTATCAGTGGAGGCGAGCAAGCTGCGGTAAAGGTCCTCACATAGGAACTGTAATGGAATCAAAACTCAAATCAAATCAATAGTTAGCCAGCGCAGACGAACTAGGAAAAGTGCGTAATTAAGCCACAGTCTCCTCAAGACTCTGTTCGAACTTGAAACAACCTCAGGTATCAATAGGTAAAAACAAGAGTGGACGGTTGGAAACTTACGAAAATGATCCAGTTAATATCTGTCCGCAGGATGCGCTACCTTTCTCACTCTGTTATTGTAGGGAAAGCACTTTGAATAAGCCCAATCACACTTTCTGACTGTCCAATCAGCCCAATAAACGGTAGGCTGACTGGTCTGTTTAGAAGAAATATAGAGCGAGCTGATGTTGAGATTGAACTCCGCAGGTGAGTTATATCAGCTGCAGCTCGGGCAATGCTTTGGTTAAGACTGATCAAATAATTTCCTCATAAACTCATCTATTATGATTCTTCTACAAAACTAAGTCATCTGCACTCTAAGTAAGTTCGCCGACACTCAATTTGGCAAAGAATTTTTGACATAGCTAGATTTGGGAGTCTAATTTTCGATCAACATCGCCTTCTGCAACTTCACTGTTCTTTACTTGTGGATGTCTCAATATTCATCTGGATCTGGGGTCCTGTTTTGTTTATTTTCCTCCCATTACCTCATATTTATCTCTCTTAGGCGTATAATAGGCTGGTATCGTGTTTGTTTACGGTTTTTTCGTATAGCTTGTTTTGGATTCAATTACCCAAGCTTCTGTCCGCCTATAAAGAACAGATGATAAGCAGACATGGATTTTCCGAAAATCACTCCGTATTTTACACTTTATTGGGAGATCTCCTAGACATTATTTGATCCTAAGTTTACATCGATGTGACAACAGGTATTATCTCTAAGAAAAAAGTTGCAAATCAATATACCACGTATAAAATAAAAGTTTTTGCAGCACTTTGTAAGCAATATAACATATTCATCATTAATCAACAACTTGCTCTCCCATCAAGATCTTGTTACAAGTACCCGGCCACTTACATTCACACTTTTCCACAATTTTTTTCTCTCACAAAATAACTTGCAAGTAGCTTCGTGCATCGTACACAGGCAGTGTTATTAAAGTGTACAGCAATAATATTTCTTATCCGGTAAGCACACACCACTACGCGAATCCATACAAAAAAACCGTGCACACCTTTGGTGGTTTACGGTAGTAAAAAAAATCACGCTGTTACGAAGTCCTTTATAAACCGACATCGGTCTTTTCCGAATAAGATTTGGTCTAGGTGATGCAATTCGTACAAGCAAATTCTCAGAAGTTTCTCAGTTTTCAGAAACTCTGTTCAGATACCTTTGTTCGTGCGTGCGCCCTCACTTACACATTCGCGGTATTGCTGTACACTGATGGTCATTTCATGCAATGTGCAATGAATCTGATTCTATAAATCTCACATAAAAAACAACGCTGGTAGTAGGCATTTGTAATTAGAAGTATGTATGGCAGCAGGTGCGCAGAAATACTTCCCCAACCTCGTTTCAAATAATTTCTTGGACTTGTGAAATCGAAGAAGTGAACCTTGAATTCACCCTGTGATACCCGCACTACAATTTTTTATGAAAAAAATCCAAATTTAGCTTCTGGATTTTTATGACCGCCAGTTGGTACGAAAGGACAACTTCAAGTGCAACGATAATGGGTAATGCATATTCTTCACGGACCTAATGACTCGATACAAAAAGTGACAATTGGCTAGAACTGGCTATGTTTTATTAGAAGAAGAAGCAAATTAATAGCTAAAATTCGTTAAACGTTCTGAACGGCTAAGCAAATATTGTAGTACTTGTGCTAAAATCAGTATGCCCTTTGGGTGTCAGAAATCTCAAACAAACATAGGTCGAACTCATTTTTATGACAGTAAATCCCATAATATTTATTCAGAACTATCCATTACGAAGCCAAATGAGGATTTACACAGAAAGTCCTTTTCGTAATGCCATTTGTATATCATCTATATGTACCGACAAACTTCTGTAGCAAGCTGTTTGATACAGTGTAACTGTCGAAAGACATTTGAGATGAATTTTTCAGCAGTTTGGATGAAAAGGCAAAAAAGCTTAAAACAAATCAGGGATGTATACTTCACATGAAATGTGGGCTACAAACCAAATTTTCAATATTAACGGTGATTCCAGGATTATATATCTTTACTGGGAGACCCTGTCTAAAGTGCAGAACGATGTTTAGATGATTTCCGTCCAGTCTGAAACCCAAAATGCAGCTGCTGTTGTGACAACCACCTACATTCACGTTAAGAAATTACAACAGTAGTATTTGATCAACCACGATTTAGAGTCTCATTTACTTGATCTAGTACTAAAAGCTGTATTACTCCAGCTGGTTGTACGCGACTAATGGTAGGTGTATAAAAGGTGAGTCTAAGCCAAAGCCACATTCAACTTCCGTTAAGGATGAAACTTCTTGTGCTTGGAGCGGTATGCATCCTACAACTGTATTTTCTGTTCGTAACCTTCACTGCCAAGTGTGTTCTTTCAGACATTGCTAGTAACAGCTTTGGATGCGATACCAGCAAAAGTAAGTTTAGAGAAGCTCAGTGAGACCCAATTCACATGTTCAGGACCTGATGTCACCAATGTCAATCTAAAAACTGCCTTTGCGGCGAAAAATTCGTTACTAGGCAGCAGCTCAGGTCATAGTAGACAATTTTCCAAATAGTCGTTGATCAACCCACATTTGAGATCACGATGCACTTGGATTTGGGTGTTTGCACTGAAGAAACTATCCAAAGACCATCTACCTTCTTTCGTAGTGATGGCCTTGTCAGAACATTTGTTCCATAATCTCACTTCTGTTTGAGGAGTTGTGCATGGCGTATCAACTCCTCTCTCTCACTCACTCTCTCTCACACTCTCTCTTTTGACTGCTTTCTTTGCGGTACCTTTATTAAATTCATCAATTTAGAACCGCGCTGCTGACGAACCCATCAAAGCGGTGAGTATTGGATTGTGTGATAACAGTTAAGTAATGATATATAGTACATTGGACTATGTATACTAGTAGATTCACTGGAGAAAAACGATTAATTCTCATGATAATGCAACCCAGATAAAACAGAGTAATATATTGATTTTTATGATTGTTTACAGTTCAAAGACTAATATGATGAGAGACTAGTTTACATGATCATGTAATTAATGCCCACATTTTGGGAGATTCGCATTATCATTTAGTTTCTGCTCCATCTTCGAAGCACACAGAATGTACATAAAAAGATTAAAATCGACGAAAAAACACTATGAGGAATAGAGGAATGTGCAAAGATTAATGAAAAAAATTTTCTATTTAGGCAAAGGGCTTTGGAACTGGATTTAATGAGAGTTCATATCCACCGGCGGCTAAGGCAAGACTGAATGGAGTAAGTAATAATAGTTGCTTACAATTCCAGCTATGAGCTTCTGAAGACTATCTCAGAACCCCTCTAATCATCATGAATCTTTTTGTTTCTATTTTCTCCTCTCTTTCTCTCTCCTTCATTTTCTCTGTATCTCTGAGCTCAGTAAATCAACTCGTGTACTCAGAAGCCCTCTTCAACGAGCTCTGATTTTCGTGACAACTGTGCCTTTTGAGTTGATGATCTGTATGGTAGCTCCGGCTCAAAGTAAAGGCACGCAAAATAAGAAAGCCTTAGACCATCGAAATCTTAGTGCACTCTGAACAGCTCTCAATGCTTCAATTTCAAATTTCATAAAAAGTGAACGGAAGGTCGTGCGCGATAAGCGCCTATCATGACTGATGTGCCGAAGTTAACCATATACAGGGTGTTTCAAAAAGTGTGCCCACTGCTCAACGTGGGTAACCATCTTGCTTCAATGTCTTTCATCGAGCTTGAGGTACTTCCGTAGAGCGAGGTTCAGCTTAGATTCACAGCATAGAGCGAATTATCTTACTCTTCATTACTGCAGGATTACGGTAGAAATTTCGAGGAGGATTTTTAGCCATTGAAAGCGATTTTTGCCTCAGAACGAAAACTAGACAAGCCAGATACTCTTGAACTGGCCTATCTAAAGTCGCTGATTCTATATATGAAGATTGTATTTCAGTATAGGGCTTCTTTCATAAGTTATTTCAGGTTTAGGGTAACAACTGTTTTTCCAATGTTCGTCAGAGATGTGAATACCCCATCAAGAAAGCTCAAAAAACTGGTGGAAAGTTATGCAGTGAAATCAGCACGCCTGGAAACCTTGCTGCACTAGTTTTCAGATTTTTTGAAATTATTTCATCAAAAGGCCTAATCCACAGTGGCGATGTGTGCTGAAAGTTCATACCGTAATCCCACAGTAATAAAGAGTGATTGGTGATTCGCTCCATACTGTAGATCTAAGTTGAACCTCGCGCTACAGAATGATACCTTATAGGTAGGTGCCAAAGTAAGCGAATATTTTGTTCAGCTTCGTTCAGCTGCAAAAGGCGCGCAAAATTAACGCCAAATCTGCGCGGGACCTGCAGCTGAAGGACTTAAGACATTAAGCAGCAGAAAGTAATTCTGCGCGCCTTTTGCAGCTGAACGAAGCTGAACAAAATATTCGCTTACTCTGGCACCTACCTTAAACTCGGCAAAAGATATGAAAGCAAGAGAGTTATCAACGATCAGACAGTGTGCACATCTTTTTGGGACACTCTGTATACAGCTCTAAAAATCACAATGAAATCGATGTCAATTCTGATAACTCCCATTGTGGCTGAAAACTTGTACCTAAAGGCTAAAGACTTCTTACAGTTAGCAAGTAAGGTCAACGCATCCAAATTTTCAAATAATCGCTAGTCACTATGTTAACACTTGACATTCTTTGATTTTCGAGAAATTATATGAGGTGTATTTTTTGCGCTATACGCTGAAGATGCTCTGAAATACAAACTTCCTTTTGCTTAGTGATATTGTCAAGACATGGATCCTGTATAGCACCTAGCTCTTCCTAGCAGTGGCTCATTGTGTTGGCACAATTCTGTCTTTCTTTGCCTGTCTTTCTAGCTTCACCTCAGCTATACTTGCAGTATAGTCAGTGAATTGATCAGTTTAGGGACACACTACAAAGGAGATGGTCGTGCCTTGTCCGTTTGAACCGGTGAGGTTTGGATTATGTGATTGCAGCGGCTTTTCAGCGTTGTGTTGTCATATCGTAGCTCCAGCTACGTATAGTGTTGAAATTATCTATGCAGAAGAGATGAATCCACAATCTTTAGCCCGGAAAATATCATACGCTCTCCAGTAATTCAAATGTCTCTTCCACGTCGCAATTCAGAGAATTCAATTCAGAAACTTGATTGCAAAAATTCTGTAAATGAATCAAAAATCAGGCTTTCAAAACCATTTTTCGCTTTGGATTAGTTCGCAAGTTCTTTTTTGATCTATGTCAGTTGTTCCTAGTATCCTTCTAGAATTCTAGTATTACCTTTGATGATGTTTCAAACAATCAGACATCACTCAATGTAGCAAATATTCGAACACAATGCAGAAATTCTCTCAAAAATTCGAGAAAATTACATACTTGTAGCTTTATATACCTTTACGACAACGAAAAGCTTTTGACGTCAATTCATGCTTTACCTCTAAAAAGCTGCTACCCTGAAAACAAACGGTCGATAATTCACGCGAAATTGTCCAACCAGTCCAAAGATGTAAGGTCACATAGACAATTGTGCCTGAGGTTTTCTATTTTACTTCCAAACTGGATATTAAGGAAAACAATCGGTCATTCAAGAGGTCATTCTATCAGAACTCTTGAGTTTTACGATCAGCACATTAGTAGCTCATTTGCTGTCAGAAAAGCAGACCAAGATTCAGTAGACCCCCCAAAGCTTCTCCCTACCACACACCCCAAAATTAGTTACAAAATTTTTGAAATGATACTTACATGAGTTATGAAAATGTCAAGCGACTCGTTCATACTCTGATCGATTGAAATGGTTCTCAAAAATTCTGAGAATTTAAATTAGCCTTATAAAATTTTTTCGGGCGTCATGCGCCCGCAAAATTTTTCGGCACCATCCCAAATTTTTTTCGAGTTTTGCCCCCTCCTCCCGAGCGGAATTCCTGGGTACGCCACTAGGAACCTTATTATGAGAAATGTGCGGAAATTTCTTAAACATAAATGTCTCTATTTAGGTAGTAGTTAAACCGGAGGAACCGATTAATGCGGTGAGTGGCTTTCAAATATAGTGATAATATGAAAATCTTAAATCACATAGCTAAATCATTTGAGATAAAGGAAGTCAGAAACCATCATAGTTTTAATGCAGCTCGGAGCAAACAAGTAGCATGCACTAAATTGTGCGATTGTTCTTTGCGTATTAGTGTAATGACAGACAAATTGACAGGAGAATTCTATTACGAAAAATGCGCAAAAATTAGCCAAAAGTGATTGTTCAGATTTGCATGTTAGGTGGCTAGTTAGCTTGATTCAAGTATATGCTTATTGCTGGCGTCATTGCAAGCATTCTATAACTTTTGCGTTACTAAGCCGCTTACTGCTGCACCTCCAAATCTAACTGTGAAAGTGAATGGAAGCATGAAAGAGAGAAAAAATTTTACAACGGAGAATGTGCAACCACTCAAACATGTGTGCTACTGTACCAAGTAACAGCGAAAATAATGAAAATAAAGGTGAGAACATCGTATAGGGCATTTGAAAAGTCGTGACAATGGCGCGACCGCGCCCGACACGCACGCCACTTCCGGAAGTTGCATTTTCTTGGTTTTCAACCCTAGTTTTTTGCTTACGTATGATAATATTGAGACACTGGAAATGGCTGAGCTGAACGTTAAGGTGATGCCTTCTTGTATGAGCGTTTTATGCTTCTATGGGCGCAAAGTCCGCAGTAAAATCCGTCGCCACGATTTTACAAATAAACTCTAGTCTTGATGCACTGAGCAAAAAATGTAGCATAACCACTTTTTTGTACGTATCGCAGATCAGTATAATAACAACCTAGTCACAATCGAGTTTTTTGTTGTTATACGAGCAGTCCTATAATGAAGGATGCAAAAAATGCATAGTAAAAACCAAATTTTTTATTTTAGACAAGAGTCCAGGGTACGGGAGGAAACCTTTGCCCACTGCCGCCAAATGCTGTCAAGCTCGGAGTGAGTAAATTAATTTTCTGTAAAGCCGATTGTCAGCGCTTGTATAATGCCACATGACTAGGAGATCCTGAATTCTATAACGGCGATAAACTTGGTGAATTGGTCAAATATTTCAAATTATCCTTTTGTTTCGGCGTATACAAGAGGAATCCTAAGCTCTCTCTGAAAACGCATGAGCGTTGATAAATCATATTTGCGTAGACTTCCGCCATTTAAGACTTTCAAGATTGCAGCACTCTGAAATTGAAAACATTCTGTTCTAACTGGAAGTATCAGCATACATGCATTTTGTGAAAGGCGAAAAATTCGGGAACTTGCCCAAATTCAAGCGTTATTGTTAGCTTATAGACCTTTTAGGACCTTAGTCTTTGAAAATTGTTAATTTGCCGGAATTGCAATTTTTCTTAGCAAATGACCACGCGGACTGACAATTGAATTAGTGATCGCTTAGGCATGTTGAGAGGCGGAATAGAACCATCAATACATATTTAGGGCGTTCTTTTTTATTATGTTTTAGAACATTTTAATCAGTTCAATCAAGTTCTTATGATGACGGTATTTAATAACATTGCGCTTGCACAGGACAATTATAGTTTCACAACGACCTAGGTGACAGCAAGGGGCATTTTGAAAGGTATATGGTGAATCTTCATTAAAAACGTTTGCCTGATGTGTTGTGATGTATCTTTTACCTGGCTATTTTTAGCTTATCTTACAAGGGAACGATACTCGGTGTCCGTGGCCTTTTGAAATGAGATGTATACCATTACACTCGTCCTGGAACGCTGATTCCAAATCTTACTTCCGTTTCTGCTAATCGCTCCAAAGATGTTATCATGGATCGCGCAGAGTTTGGCTGCCCAGTGAAAATTTGTCGGAGTGCCAATGACATAGGTGCGTTGTGGTCTAATGGTTAGTGCGATAGCCTCATGAGTTGATGCAGCTCTAGGTTCGACTCCTCTTGTGTTTTTTAGTTTTGCGTTGACTCAACTAACCTTCTTTCACATCCTCAAGTTAAATGAACGCCCTTGCTCTTGAAAAAATGTGGAATTTTAGAAAAAATCACTACTGTTTGCGCTAAAATGTATTCAATGGTCATAATTCGAGTAAACTTTCTCGAACAAGGTTAATTGAGGCAAAAGTAATGCGAAAGTAAAAATGCAAAGGATATGAACCTACATCAACTTATGAGGCTATCGCACTAACCATTAGACCAGAACGTGGTCGCAGTAGAGGCCGTTCCAATGACCGTATTTCCCTTAAGCGGCCAAACCTGGATCGAAATTCCTTCATAACTTTTTCCAGAGAAACGATTAGCAGAAACGGAAGTCAGATTCGGAATCAGCGTTCGAAAACGAGTGTAATGGTGTACATGTCGTCTCAAAAAGCCATGGACGTTGAGTATCGTTTCCTTGTTAGCAGATTTGCAATCGTTCTTAGCAGTTGAACTTGTGTAAAGATAGAGGGAAATCAAATCATTAGCGCTTGAAAATTATTAGCGTGCACCCATTTAGAGTGTGTCCTACATTGAAATAATTGCTTTGAGTACTTGAAGTGAGTAGATTAGCAATCTGGGTGTGCTCATTTGAATTATACAAGCAATGAATTTAGGCGCTCAACAAAATTCAACTTTTTCAGACAAACAACGCATTGCAGTTCCTTCTATATAAAATCAGTACGTTCACACAAGATAAGGTAAGTTTCGTTCGTGTTCAACGCAGTCGCCTTTCAAGCGTTGGCATAAAAAGTGTAGATTACAATTACGATGACAGAAAATAATTGTATGTAACCTCAGTCAACGTGATTTTGAGCCGGGATTGTGAATTCAATAGCACTTTTGAATAGTCTTGCGATTCATTGCACCAGCAGTTGTCTTGCCAAGGTAATTTACTGCCTTCATAACTTTCGTCGTTGAGAGGAATTGAGAATTTTGGTAATATTGAGATTTTTGGGTCCCGACTGATTTAGGTGAACTATGTAATGAGAATGCAGGTTCTACCACATTGAGAGTCCACTGAGCTGTTGGGTTACCCACTGAGAAAACGTACGTACACAGTAACTTTCCTCATAAAACAAATATGGTTGGAACATCGCAAATTATTGTCTAGGAAGTTGCACTATCATGATGGCTGTGCCAAAAGCTAGTCCTGTCTTCTAGACGAAATGGCGAATATCCGTTAAGGTTTCGCGTGACTTGGAAGTAATCTTATCATTCCAGATCAGAGAGCTGTTGGATATAGTGGATGCGATGAGCTGGTAAATATGGTGAGCTTTTAAACACTGCATACACCTTATCTAAGTATAGTACTCTGCGATTTTATTTTGCATAAGTCACAGACTAAACCGTTTGCAACCGGTAAGAAAACCTATTCAGGTAAAAAAATTGAATTTATTATTAGCACAAATACTAGCTTGTAACTTTGTTGCATCAATCAAATAAGATTCAGTAACTTACTTTTGAACCCAAATTATAGTTATGCACCACTTTTGAAGAAGATTTGGGTTGAATGCAATGAACGATAATTACAATGATTTAACTTACAACTTTCTGACGACTACATTTGGAGAAAAGTATCGAAAAACAACATTTTGAATTTTATTGTAGTTTCCATTTTACTAAAGCATCAGTTAGTCTCGAAACATATGTGACATGTGAAAGACTCAAAAAATTCTCTGATTACCTTATCTTTTTCAAAAACGCAGATTGACCCCTGAAAATTTCTCGTTCAATAAGCAGCCTTTTTTAACCGTTTTCAAGAACAAAAAGTCTTTCCGAAATATAAATAAAATATTATTGCCAAATCGTGTGAAAGTAAAACTTACAAGGGAAAGATACATGGTCGAAGTGGCATTTCATCTTGAAATGTATACTGTCTTATAGAGCTTAGGACGCTGATTCCGAATCTGTCTTCTTTATCTGCCGAGCGCCTCTGGACGCCGAGTTATGAGCGTTCTTTGGGTTGAAAAATTGAATGCGTAATTAGAGCAAAATTCGTCAGAATTGCTCAAATGGTCCAATGTTGGTTATCAGAGCACTCCATTTCAAAGGATACTTTTTGTCCAAAACACTCATACTACATGTTGTTCTATTTAGGCGCTGAAAGTCCGCAATAGTCAATTTTACTTAAATTCTGCGTTCATTTTTCGCTCCAAAAAACGTTTATAACTCGGCGTCCAGAGGCGCTCGGCAGATAACGAAGAAAGATTCGGAATCAGCGTTTAACGCTCTTCAAAATAGTATATGACCCATTTGAAAAGGCCACTTCGACTGATCCGACCTCCCTTGTTAGATGACTTTGTAGTCAATGCGCAGAGTTTCTTTACTTTTGTAAGTGCTTTCCAAATGTATTTTTCTACGTAAACAAAATCCAGCATAATACATTTTTCAGACTGCCGACTCCCCAAAGAAGCTTCCACTCTTCCTAATCACAACGTCACTGTTGAATAAACTGTTGTTGAATCGTTGTTTTTTGTTGTACCGAAAAAAATGCACACTCAAGAAATTTCAACATGCCATTGACCGAATGTAGGTCAGAAAATAGATAAAAGTTTTCATAGAAATCTGAGGAAGCGATTTTTGACCAGTGAGATAGCGCAGATAAAGTGTCACATCCTTACCTCACTGTCATTACAGAAATTTTTTTGCATGTATGTTAGGAACATGCACAGTCTCACATGCCCTACTGATTCTAAACATAAATCATTGTCTGAATTTTGTTTCAGATTCTGAGTCAGCACCTAAGAACTATGTACAGACGTAATGACGAGAAAGGGTTACTCGCTAATCTGTGACCAAAATTCAAAAAAAAATTACTTTTTTGTGTGTTCGTCGGAGGGAGCAAAATGTTTGTCAAAAATCTCTTCAAGGAGCTTGTTAATGCTCATCATTGCGGAAAGAGCATGCATGCTCATCGCAACACTGCACTTATTTACATATGTGTAGTCTGCACCATCGTACAAGGCACTGCAAAAAAATTAGTACCATCATCAAAGTATTGTGGTGTCAGTCAGTTCTTTGAAGTTCGATATCGGCGTCATCATCAGATGTGTGAAAACGGATGACTTTATGACTTGCTCACCATAATTCCAAGCGCCTCTCCACACTTTGTCAGTCTAGACCTAGTCTTAAACTCGCAAAAGAGGTCTCAAAGCCAGGAAATGAAAAACTTGAATCCACCAACGCTAGCAACAACTCCGCACCTTTGATGGTAAAGGACTCGAGTTTCATTCAAGGAGTTTTTTTTATCGCGTAATCAAGCTCACCTAACAATATGAGTGGAGTAAATCACTACTGATAGACAAGCATTCATTTTTGAAATACAGGCTTTCTTGCCTGAACTCCACACGGTTCAGAAATTTTTCTTGGCGCGAATGTAGTCTTGTTGTTAAGTAGTGCATTTCAGTTTATAATCATTTTCGCAATGTGTCCCAATCTTATGCCGTCCCAGCAGTGAGGTTAAAGTTTTTCGATTTTTACTGGCTAAATGCTCTTTCAAGTTCACACCTAAATTTACTGTCTCTCCTTTATGACAGCCTTGGTAGCTTAGGCATTCCAAGGTACACCCGGTCATCCACATTTCTTATTTTGTCGTAGGGACAATTAAAAAGACAACATAATCCATAATGAACGCGTTATCTAGTCTTTTTAGCAAAAACTGCTTCTTTATTACGGAATTTCAACAAGCATTACATGATTTTGCAATAAATCTCTATACATTTTTTGATGGCCCACTTACTATATTGCTCACAATCTTTAGAAACCAGAAAACGCGATTGTGCTGATTATAGGTCGAATTTTGAAGACTTGAAGTCAATGTAATTCGTGCGATGCACTGTGCGTTCTTATCAAATAAGAGAAACGAACAATTTTGAATTGTCTAACTTCCTACTTACAAACCTTTCTTCTAGATCAACTCAAATCTCATTAAATTGAATATCATTCACTTTTTTTTACATAAACGTCATTAATCTTTCCTTGGAAACAGGATTGTAGATGTCATGTCTGTTAGATGTTGCTCAGCATTTCTTTTATAAAGTATGAGACATCACAGAAATTCGCTTCTTTGTCGCTTACAGATATCCGCGCAGGCAATGTATGTTGACAGATTCACTTAATTTTTCGAAAATCTCCATTCGCATTGAGTGATGTTGGTGTTGCGGTCGTGTTCGAATTTCTGGTAAAGACCGTTGCTAAGGTTTTTTTTAGCAATTTGCATGGTTAGGTGAGAGTAGCTATTCCGTCTAACTCAACGTCGCAAATCAGTTAAAGGCAGTGTCCGGGCAACGATTTTGAGATTTTGTGTTTACCCGGGCCTACTCACTAGGCTGGATCCGAAAATCCACACTACAAAGCGCGAAAACGGCGAAAAGGGCTCTAACATAGAATGGAAATCAGCAGGTGGGGGGGGGGGGTCTTCTTTGCTGTGAATTTACGCTCCCAGCTTCCAAAGCTATCTTCTTGGTTTCGCTTTCAAGTCAGTCGTTCACTTAGTCGGTGGCGACATCAGTGCGGCTAGCGGAATCGAGAAGCTGAGAGCGTGAATTCACAGCAGGGAAGACTCCATCGGCTGACTTCATTTCTACGTCATAACCCTTTTTAGCAGTTTTCGCGCTCTTCAGTGTGGACGGATTCAGCAAAGCGATTATGTTCGGATAAGCACAAAATCTCAAAACCGACTTTTTGCCCGGGCACTACCTTTGAGCGATATAAGCCTGCCACCACCTTGCGAAAAACTAAGGGACATTTGTAATCAGGCGAAAGTGAGGGATTTTTGAGTGCGCACGAGGATGTTCCTATCACAACGACTTTGTCGGCTTTCATTATATCTTGAGCCGAACCTCTAGGCTTATTAGGCGTAGGTTTGCTGTAGTATGTCATTGCTTCTCAGACTGCGCCCGCGAGTTGGTCGTACTCATAACGTGATGTGGATCCAGCGCTATAATGTAACAAGTCAGCAAGTCGCACATTTTTTAAATTCATCTCAAACTCCTTCAAGTTATTTCTGACAGAAACCGTTTACCTCTAATTCTTTTGCATCACATTTGAAAATGGTACTATACATTACACGTTGCTTCTCTTTGATAATGATGCTCAACGCTTATCGTAAATATTTCGTACCCGCGGATTATTATCAGGAAGTCCATGGCAGAAATCTAGCTGTTACCCGCGGATCATTATCAGAAAGTTTATGGCGGAAATCTAGCTGTAAGGTTGAAAGAGCATTTATCCAAAAATACGAAGAAAGTAAAAACATTGCTGGGACAACATAAGATTGGGACACATTACTTACTTACTTAGATGCTTAGATGGCCCGTCCTCATGTGAAGTGCGGGCCCCAGTACAGAAGTTGCCATTTTTCCCTGTCCCTCGCTTCAGACATCCACGATCTTCTTGGCCGTCGTCGGTGGCTGCGTCCACGAGTTCCAGGGGCGAAAGTCGTATCCAGCTGACTTCTCAGCTGGCCCATCCGTTCCACGAACACGTCTGCCCATCTCGTCGGTGATCTTCCTCGAGGACGTTTGGCTTCGCGAGGAATCTACTCAGATGTTCTTAGTGTCCATCTGTCGTCGGTTCTTCCCATTATGTGACCGGCCCATCGGTGTTTTGGCTTTTGCAACGTATTCCGCTGGGTCACGAAGACGGGACATTCTTCTCAAATCCGCACTGCGAAGTCCGACTAAATGTTGCTTGTGTCGGGTAATCTTCAGAAGACTGCGCTCGAGCGCTCTGTGGGTGGTCCGTAAAGCTTTCGACGTGGCTACAGTGTCGGCCCAAGTCTCAGGTGCGTAACAGCGCACCGGGAGAACGGTTGAGTCGAACAGGTGGGCACAAGCTCCGGGTCCGTCAGTTGGTTGGTGGCTGCTTCCTTCAGAGGCCCGAAGGCGTCCCAGGCTGCTCTTCTTCTCCTGTTAAGCTCTTCCCTCAGGTCGTTCATCGAACGTCCGAGATACACGTAAGAAGACGTCTCCATAATAGAGATGCCTTCCAATTTTATTTCTGCATCTTCGCAAAGGACGTTCCTCATGAACTGAGTTTTCTTCCGATTTATTCGCAACCCGATCTTCTTCCTTACTTCGTTCAGTTCCTTCAGAATCGTCGCTGCTTCACTGATAATGCTCGAGAAGAGAACAATGTCGTCCGCAAAACGAAAGTTCGACGACAGGAATCTTCCATCAACTCGTATGCCTCTCTCGTCCCAATCCTGTGACTTCATCACCCACTGCAAGGCCGCGGTGAACAGCTTCGACGAAATTGTGTCGCCTTGTCGGACCCCTTTCCCAATTGGTACGGTCAGGGGGCGATGGAATAGCTGCATCGTCGTTGTACAGTCCTTGTAGCAGTTGGCTAACGTCCTCACGTAAGCTGGGTCCACTCCTTGGTCGACTAGCGCAGACAGGATGGCGTTGGTTTCGACGCTGTCAAAGGCTTTCTAGTAGTTGACAAAGGTTAGGACGAGAAACAGCCGGCACTTTCGGCTTTCTATGACCCTCGAAACGGTTTGGATGTGGCCCATGCAGCTGAATCCTTTGCGAAATTTAGCATATTCTTGGGGTTGGACTTCATCCAGTGTCCTAGATATGCGAACGAAGATAATCTTCGCGAAAAGTTTGTACAGCACACCCAGCAGGCATATTGTACGATAGTTCCGAAAATCCTCCCGTTCACCCTTCTCAAAGAGAAGGACGGTTCTTGACGTTTCCCACTGATCGGGGATCCTCTCCTTCTTAAGATGTCAAATGCGACGCTAGAACTTCGTGGAGAAGGTGTCCTGCGACTCGCAGAAGTTCAACGGAAAGATGACCTGGTCCTGGAGCCGGACGTCTTCATGGTTTGTATCGCGGTGCACGGGTGTCAATGAGCGGAAGAAGAGGTTAGTGTTAAAGTTCTTCGCGATAGATTCCATCTTGTATGGGGAAGAAGTAGGTTGTGGTCGTACGTTGAGTCCTCCTCGATGGGCAGTCACAACTTGATATGAGCTCTTCCAGCCTGTTACCGCAAACGACTTCCTTCCTTCTCGCGATACTGTGGCAAACCTTCTTTTTCAGCTTTCAACTGAATCGTACCTTCGCTCGAAGGAGGCGGTAATCGGAGCCACTGCAGAAGAATGGAACTACTGAGACATCGAGCAAGCTCCATGTTGGTTGATGAGAATGTGGTCGATCTCGCATGAGTTGCTCCCTTGGGCGATTCCCATGTCACCGGCGATATTCTTTCTTCACGAAGATGGAATTTCCATGGAAAGAGAGAAGCCTAACAAGACGGTTGCCGTTTTCGTTCCGGAGCCTATATTCTATTCAAACTTCCCGATCCTATAATTCTTTTCTAGTGGCATCCCGATTTTTGCGTTGAAATCGCCCACAACAAACTTGTAGAAGGACTTTTCGTTGCGGACGACCTGCTCCACGTCTTCGTAGAAAGCACTAGTTCTGAGTCCTCATCTGCTGATGCTGATGAGTAGCAATTGATGATGCTGACGATCTTCTGACGTGGAGGTTGTATTCGTAGGATGCATGCGAATCGACAAGATGGACGATAGATGGGAGGACAACAGAGCCAACGCCTCCAACATTTCGTGATGGAACCTTCTCACTACAAATGATGAGCGTGCATCACTGATCTGTCGCACGTCCTTCTTCCTGGACTTCGTTTCCTGCAGAGCGATGATGTGGTACTTGATGTGCTCTGCAGCGTCGAGAAGAAGCGTGGAGGTTACCGTTTGTGGAGAGGGTTCTAGCGTTGTATGTGCAGAGCATGAGGCAGTCTTCATGGCGTTCGTCCGGGCAGACGTGTCGTTTTTGTCCGATCCAAAATGCGCCCTAAGAACCCTGCCATCGTTTTTGCTACTACCCGGCGCCTTAGGGGGATCCGATGTGCAGGGTTTATTTCTCTTCTTTTTGCTGATCGAGTAATAAAATGTTTCCCCTACAAAAACAGAATTACTAGACCAACTCCTGATTTCCACGATGCGATCGCTGACCTCGGATGTGGAGCGGGGAGGGACCGCTAACGACCAGAAGAAGCCAGACGATGGTAGACCTGGCCTGGCCGGCTCTTAGCTAGGCATCCGGCCGAGACCGGAAACGTCGAACTCCTTCACAGCTTGGGAGGCCCTGCCAGAGCATACACTCGGCTGTGCATCGCAGTTCGGCACCCAGTGTCACCCCCACCCCACAATGAGGCGGCCGACCATTGTGGGGATTGGGACACATTGCGGATATGATTACAAAGTGAAATGCACCATCTTAACAACAAGACTACGATTCGCGCCAAGAAATTATTGGAGCCGCATGGATTTCAGATAAGAAATCCAAAATGTCAAAATGAATGTCTATCAGTGGTAACGTACTCAACTCATATTATCAGGTG
The DNA here is from genome assembly GCA_958299035.1 of Cylicocyclus nassatus. NCBI lineage: Eukaryota > Metazoa > Nematoda > Chromadorea > Rhabditida > Strongylidae > Cylicocyclus > Cylicocyclus nassatus. The sequence goes on from CATQJL010000305.1 coordinate 61,170,689, forward strand.
GGCTTGGTTACGCACGTAAAACACCTCAAAAACATCGTCCGAGCGAAATTTCGAACAAAACTTTTTCGCTTATCTGGGCTTATTCTTCCCACTGATTGCGAAAATGCAGCTTGCAGAGTACAAAAATGTCGAAATAGGCTATTTCAGAAGCTGTTGGTTTTGAATATGGAAGCTTGCCGCCGTAGTTAAGACGTTGTAGGACACCACGCCTCGACTGTGTGCGACATACGTACTCTGGCTATCGATTGAGGGGGCGCGCAGGTCGCCGGGGCGTCCCGGTCGCCACATCTAAAGAGGTTATCTCGTTTTTTAGAAGCAAATTAGTGCACTGCCAGTTGGGCAAGGGCTTCACCAGGACGAGAGCTTATGCGCTAAAATTTTTTCATATCCGGCCGGACGCTGCCTTCAACTCCTTGAATGATATTTGACGTTCTTTACCATCAAAGTTGCTTTCGTCTGCTTAGTGCATCCAAGTTTTTTAGTTTTCTGTCTTTCAGAGCTCATGCTGCTAGTCGCCTAGACTAACAAAGTATGGAGAGGTGCTTGAAAGTTTGATGAGCGAGTCAAAAAGCCTTAATCTGTCATCACACCTTTAATGATGACGTCGTTGTCGAAACATGTTGTCCAAACAGACTTTTGAAATGTCGTGAGAAAACGAACGTACCTATTTATTTGTAGATTCTACGATGAATAACAATATAGCATCAAATATATTCTCTCACACCCCTGTTCAGGTCTCTTCGCGTAATCAAATCTTCCCTTTTATCTTGAGGAGGAACTAAAGAATGAAACAAGAATGCCTCGTCTTTCGGAAATGACCGTAAAGGCCATCCAACAACTTCAAGGGGGCGAACACGTTTCTTTCCTGGTGGCAGAAGGTAAACAGAAGAGTTATCAAAGTTATCGACTCTTGATATCTGTCCAAAAATTTTGAACTTTTCTCTAGGTGGTAATATCGACACTGCAGAGCATGATAATCAAATGCATCTTGTATTTGGCGAGCTACACGAATTTAAAGAGGCAATAAAAAAGTAAAGCTAATTTTAACTGCTTAAATCAGACATAAAATCGAATGTCATTTGAGGCAAGAGAAATGACAAACCAATCAGAGACGCTGATTATTGTCACTGCTGATCACGGTCATGCGGTCACTACCCGGCTACTTACCTGCCAACAAAAGCATTTTGAGTAAGTTTTTCACTCTTCTGAAGTTGAAAAGTTGATATAGTGGGCGGGTTTGAACTCTGCAAATTAATCATAATCGTCTAATCCAATCATCTGCATGAGTACAGTGAGTACATTGATTGGCCATTGGTAGGTTGCCGCTGGGCCAAGTTTTTACTCAAATCTTGTTTCATAATTTCTATAACAGTTATATCGTATGCGAGGCATGACCCAAGAAGGTAACTCCTTCCTGCAAGGAAATTTCAAAATATTCTGAGAAGCTTTTCCGAAGGTGGGAAATAATTGTAATTGAAGCGTTAGCGGCAATGGCGTACCCAGGATTTCCGCTCGAGGGGCGGGGCAACGAAAAAATTTTTCTGATGAAGATGTATGGTGTTGGCTAAGCATTCCGAAAATTATTTTGGTTTGCTTTCTGAAACCCGAAAAAAAACCTTTTATAGGCTAAAATTGATTTTTAAATTTTTAAAATTGATATTAATTATTTCCAAGGAT
>CATQJL010000305.1:61172865-61202457 GCA_958299035.1 Cylicocyclus nassatus
AAGCAGTGGTATCAACGCAGAGTACTCATTCGAAAGCTCAGGAAAAGGGGATTCGACCTAGACCGTCGACTTCTTTCTAGCCCCCCTCTACCGAGAGATACACCGCATTTTATCTGAAAACATGGTCATTTTCAACAGCAGATTTCTGCCAAATGAAGACCTAATCACTGCTGCTTATCTATCTGTGTTAAAGAGCAAGTCTTCATTAACAAACGTAGACCGTCGACTTTCTCGTAGCATTCATTTGGAGAGCAGAAAGTGAGGACACAAAATCAGTTAATTTTTGAAGCACATAAAATCCCTCATATCTCGCGGCACAGAAGACCTAGAAAAAAGTCGACGGTCTACGTCGATTCTCCATGATCTCAGCTTTCGAATGGTAAACAGCATGTTAGGGCTTCTTTGCTTCCCGGCTCTAAAAATCATTTTCTCTCCGTAACCGATAAAAGCCAATACATTGGTGGAGCCGGATTGGAGCAAGCTAATAGTAAATATCTCCACCCCATTTTTGAAAACTGGTCCGTTTTTTTCGCCCAGCAACCTATATACCATTCGAAAGCTCAGGAAAAGGGGATTCGACCTAGACCGTCGACTTCTTTCTAGCCCCCCTCTACCGAGAGATACACCGCATTTTATCTGAAAACATGGTCATTTTCAACAGCAGATTTCTGCCAAATGAAGACCTAATCACTGCTGCTTATCTATCTGTGTTAAAGAGCAAGTCTTCATTAACAAACGTAGACCGTCGACTTTCTCGTAGCATTCATTTGGAGAGCAGAAAGTGAGGACACAAAATCAGTTAATTTTTGAAGCACATAAAATCCCTCATATCTCGCGGCACAGAAGACCTAGAAAAAAGTCGACGGTCTACGTCGATTCTCCATGATCTCAGCTTTCGAATGGTATACAGCATGTTAGGGCTTCTTTGCTTCCCGGCTCTAAAAATCATTTTCTCCGGTAACCGATAAAAGCCAATACATTGGTGGAGCCGGATTGGAGCAAGCTAATAGTAAATATCTCCACCCCATTTTTGAAAACTGGTCCGTTTTTTCGCCCAGCAACCTATATACCATTCGAAAGCTCAGGAAAAGGGGATTCGACCTAGACCGTCGACTTCTTTCTAGCCCCCCTCTACCGAGAGATACACCGCATTTTATCTGAAAACATGGTCATTTTCAACAGCAGATTTCTGCCAAATGAAGACCTAATCACTGCTGCTTATCTATCTGTGTTAAAGAGCAAGTCTTCATTAACAAACGTAGACCGTCGACTTTCTCGTAGCATTCATTTGGAGAGCAGAAAGTGAGGACACAAAATCAGTTAATTTTTGCAAGCACATAAAATCCCTCATATCTCGCGGCACAGAAGACCTAGAAAAAAGTCGACGGTCTACGTCGATTCTCCATGATCTCAGCTTTCGAATGGTATACAGCATGTTAGGGCTTCTTTGCTTCCCGGCTCTAAAAATCATTTTCTCCGGTAACCGATAAAAGCCAATACATTGGTGGAGCCGGATTGGAGCAAGCTAATAGTAAATATCTCCACCCCATTTTTGAAAACTGGTCCGTTTTTTCGCCCAGCAACCTATATACCATTCGAAAGCTCAGGAAAAGGGGATTCGACCTAGACCGTCGACTTCTTTCTAGCCCCCCTCTACCGAGAGATACACCGCATTTTATCTGAAAACATGGTCATTTTCAACAGCAGATTTCTGCCAAATGAAGACCTAATCACTGCTGCTTATCTATCTGTGTTAAAGAGCAAGTCTTCATTAACAAACGTAGACCGTCGACTTTCTCGTAGCATTCATTTGGAGAGCAGAAAGTGAGGACACAAAATCAGTTAATTTTTGAAGCACATAAAATCCCTCATATCTCGCGGCACAGAAGACCTAGAAAAAAGTCGACGGTCTACGTCGATTCTCCATGATCTCAGCTTTCGAATGGTATACAGCATGTTAGGGCTTCTTTGCTTCCCGGCTCTAAAAATCATTTTCTCCGGTAACCGATAAAAGCCAATACATTGGTGGAGCCGGATTGGAGCAAGCTAATAGTAAATATCTCCACCCCATTTTTGAAAACTGGTCCGTTTTTTTCGCCCAGCAACCTATATACCATTCGAAAGCTCAGGAAAAGGGGATTCGACCTAGACCGTCGACTTCTTTCTAGCCCCCCTCTACCGAGAGATACACCGCATTTTATCTGAAAACATGGTCATTTTCAACAGCAGATTTCTGCCAAATGAAGACCCTAATCACTGCTGCTTATCTATCTGTGTTAAAGAGCAAGTCTTCATTAACAAACGTAGACCGTCGACTTTCTCGTAGCATTCATTTGGAGAGCAGAAAGTGAGGACACAAAATCAGTTAATTTTTGAAGCACATAAAATCCCTCATATCTCGCGGCACAGAAGACCTAGAAAAAAGTCGACGGTCTACGTCGATTCTCCATGATCTCAGCTTTCGAATGGTATACAGCATGTTAGGGCTTCTTTGCTTCCCGGCTCTAAAAATCATTTTCTCCGGTAACCGATAAAAGCCAATACATTGGTGGAGCCGGATTGGAGCAAGCTAATAGTAAATATCTCCACCCCATTTTTGAAAACTGGTCCGTTTTTTCGCCCAGAAGCAGTGGTATCAACGCAGAGTACTAAAGCTCAGGAAAAGGGGATTCGACCTAGACCGTCGACTTCTTTCTAGCCCCCCTCTACCGAGAGATACACCGCATTTTATCTGAAAACATGGTCATTTTCAACAGCAGATTTCTGCCAAATGAAGACCTAATCACTGCTGCTTATCTATCTGTGTTAAAGAGCAAGTCTTCATTAACAAACGTAGACCGTCGACTTTCTCGTAGCATTCATTTGGAGAGCAGAAAGTGAGGACACAAAATCAGTTAATTTTTGAAGCACATAAAATCCCTCATATCTCGCGGCACAGAAGACCTAGAAAAAAGTCGACGGTCTACGTCGATTCTCCATGATCTCAGCTTTCGAATGGTATACAGCATGTTAGGGCTTCTTTGCTTCCCGGCTCTAAAAATCATTTTCTCCGGTAACCGATAAAAGCCAATACATTGGTGGAGCCGGATTGGAGCAAGCTAATAGTAAATATCTCCACCCCATTTTTGAAAACTGGTCCGTTTTTTCGCCCAGCAACCTATATACCATTCGAAAGCTCAGGAAAAGGGGATTCGACCTAGACCGTCGACTTCTTTCTAGCCCCCCTCTACCGAGAGATACACCGCATTTTATCTGAAAACATGGTCATTTTCAACAGCAGATTTCTGCCAAATGAAGACCTAATCACTGCTGCTTATCTATCTGTGTTAAAGAGCAAGTCTTCATTAACAAACGTAGACCGTCGACTTTCTCGTAGCATTCATTTGGAGAGCAGAAAGTGAGGACACAAAATCAGTTAATTTTTGAAGCACATAAAATCCCTCATATCTCGCGGCACAGAAGACCTAGAAAAAAGTCGACGGTCTACGTCGATTCTCCATGATCTCAGCTTTCGAATGGTATACAGCATGTTAGGGCTTCTTTGCTTCCCGGCTCTAAAAATCATTTTCTCCGGTAACCGATAAAAGCCAATACATTGGTGGAGCCGGATTGGAGCAAGCTAATAGTAAATATCTCCACCCCATTTTGAAAACTGGTCCGTTTTTTCGCCCAGCAACCTATATACCATTCGAAAGCTCAGGAAAAGGGGATTCGACCTAGACCGTCGACTTCTTCTAGCCCCCCTCTACCGAGAGATACACCGCATTTTATCTGAAAACATGGTCATTTTCAACAGCAGATTTCTGCCAAATGAAGACCTAATCACTGCTGCTTATCTATCTGTGTTAAAGAGCAAGTCTTCATTAACAAACGTAGACCGTCGACTTTCTCGTAGCATTCATTTGGAGAGCAGAAAGTGAGGACACAAAATCAGTTAATTTTTGAAGCACATAAAATCCCTCATATCTCGCGGCACAGAAGACCTAGAAAAAAGTCGACGGTCTACGTCGATTCTCCATGATCTCAGCTTTCGAATGGTATACAGCATGTTAGGGCTTCTTTGCTTCCCGGCTCTAAAATCATTTTCTCCGGTAACCGATAAAAGCCAATACATTGTGGAGCCGGATTGGAGCAAGCTAATAGTAAATATCTCCACCCCATTTTTGAAAACTGGTCCGTTTTTTCGCCCAGCAACCTATATACCATTCGAAAGCTCAGGAAAAGGGGATTCGACCTAGACCGTCGACTTCTTTCTAGCCCCCCTCTACCGAGAGATACACCGCATTTTATCTGAAAACATGGTCATTTTCAACAGCAGATTTCTGCCAAATGAAGACCTAATCACTGCTGCTTATCTATCTGTGTTAAAGAGCAAGTCTTCATTAACAAACGTAGACCGTCGACTTTCTCGTAGCATTCATTTGGAGAGCAGAAAGTGAGGACACAAAATCAGTTAATTTTTGAAGCACATAAAATCCCTCATATCTCGCGGCACAGAAGACCTAGAAAAAAGTCGACGGTCTACGTCGATTCTCCATGATCTCAGCTTTCGAATGGTATACAGCATGTTAGGGCTTCTTTGCTTCCCGGCTCTAAAAATCATTTTCTCCGGTAACCGATAAAAGCCAATACATTGGTGGAGCCGGATTGGAGCAAGCTAATAGTAAATATCTCCACCCCATTTTTGAAAACTGGTCCGTTTTTTCGCCCAGCAACCTATATACCATTCGAAAGCTCAGGAAAAGGGGATTCGACCTAGACCGTCGACTTCTTTCTAGCCCCCCTCTACCGAGAGATACACCGCATTTTATCTGAAAACATGGTCATTTTCAACAGCAGATTTCTGCCAAATGAAGACCTAATCACTGCTGCTTATCTATCTGTGTTAAAGAGCAAGTCTTCATTAACAAACGTAGACCGTCGACTTTCTCGTAGCATTCATTTGGAGAGCAGAAAGTGAGGACACAAAATCAGTTAATTTTTGAAGCACATAAAATCCCTCATATCTCGCGGCACAGAAGACCTAGAAAAAAGTCGACGGTCTACGTCGATTCTCCATGATCTCAGCTTTCGAATGGTATACAGCATGTTAGGGCTTCTTTGCTTCCCGGCTCTAAAAATCATTTTCTCCGGTAACCGATAAAAGCCAATACATTGGTGGAGCCGGATTGGAGCAAGCTAATAGTAAATATCTCCACCCCATTTTTGAAAACTGGTCCGTTTTTTCGCCCAGCAACCTATATACCATTCGAAAGCTCAGGAAAAGGGGATTCGACCTAGACCGTCGACTTCTTTCTAGCCCCCCTCTACCGAGAGATACACCGCATTTTATCTGAAAACATGGTCATTTTCAACAGCAGATTTCTGCCAAATGAAGACCTAATCACTGCTGCTTATCTATCTGTGTTAAAGAGCAAGTCTTCATTAACAAACGTAGACCGTCGACTTTCTCGTAGCATTCATTTGGAGAGCAGAAAGTGAGGACACAAAATCAGTTAATTTTTGAAGCACATAAAATCCCTCATATCTCGCGGCACAGAAGACCTAGAAAAAAGTCGACGGTCTACGTCGATTCTCCATGATCTCAGCTTTCGAATGGTATACAGCATGTTAGGGCTTCTTTGCTTCCCGGCTCTAAAAATCATTTTCTCCGGTAACCGATAAAAGCCAATACATTGGTGGAGCCGGATTGGAGCAAGCTAATAGTAAATATCTCCACCCCATTTTTGAAAACTGGTCCGTTTTTTCGCCCAGCAACCTATATACCATTCGAAAGCTCAGGAAAAGGGGATTCGACCTAGACCGTCGACTTCTTTCTAGCCCCCCTCTACCGAGAGATACACCGCATTTTATCTGAAAACATGGTCATTTTCAACAGCAGATTTCTGCCAAATGAAGACCTAATCACTGCTGCTTATCTATCTGTGTTAAAGAGCAAGTCTTCATTAACAAACGTAGACCGTCGACTTTCTCGTAGCATTCATTTGGAGAGCAGAAAGTGAGGACACAAAATCAGTTAATTTTTGAAGCACATAAAATCCCTCATATCTCGCGGCACAGAAGACCTAGAAAAAAGTCGACGGTCTACGTCGATTCTCCATGATCTCAGCTTTCGAATGGTATACAGCATGTTAGGGCTTCTTTGCTTCCCGGCTCTAAAAATCATTTTCTCCGGTAACCGATAAAAGCCAATACATTGGTGGAGCCGGATTGGAGCAAGCTAATAGTAAATATCTCCACCCCATTTTTGAAAACTGGTCCGTTTTTTCGCCCAGCAACCTATATACCATTCGAAAGCTCAGGAAAAGGGGATTCGACCTAGACCGTCGACTTCTTTCTAGCCCCCCTCTACCGAGAGATACACCGCATTTTATCTGAAAACATGGTCATTTTCAACAGCAGATTTCTGCCAAATGAAGACCTAATCACTGCTGCTTATCTATCTGTGTTAAAGAGCAAGTCTTCATTAACAAACGTAGACCGTCGACTTTCTCGTAGCATTCATTTGGAGAGCAGAAAGTGAGGACACAAAATCAGTTAATTTTTGAAGCACATAAAATCCCTCATATCTCGCGGCACAGAAGACCTAGAAAAAAGTCGACGGTCTACGTCGATTCTCCATGATCTCAGCTTTCGAATGGTATACAGCATGTTAGGGCTTCTTTGCTTCCCGGCTCTAAAAATCATTTTCTCCGGTAACCGATAAAAGCCAATACATTGGTGGAGCCGGATTGGAGCAAGCTAATAGTAAATATCTCCACCCCATTTTTGAAAACTGGTCCGTTTTTTCGCCCAGCAACCTATATACCATTCGAAAGCTCAGGAAAAGGGGATTCGACCTAGACCGTCGACTTCTTTCTAGCCCCCCTCTACCGAGAGATACACCGCATTTTATCTGAAAACATGGTCATTTTCAACAGCAGATTTCTGCCAAATGAAGACCTAATCACTGCTGCTTATCTATCTGTGTTAAAGAGCAAGTCTTCATTAACAAACGTAGACCGTCGACTTTCTCGTAGCATTCATTTGGAGAGCAGAAAGTGAGGACACAAAATCAGTTAATTTTTGAAGCACATAAAATCCCTCATATCTCGCGGCACAGAAGACCTAGAAAAAAGTCGACGGTCTACGTCGATTCTCCATGATCTCAGCTTTCGAATGGTATACAGCATGTTAGGGCTTCTTTGCTTCCCGGCTCTAAAAATCATTTTCTCCGGTAACCGATAAAAGCCAATACATTGGTGGAGCCGGATTGGAGCAAGCTAATAGTAAATATCTCCACCCCATTTTTGAAAACTGGTCCGTTTTTTCGCCCAGCAACCTATATACCATTCGAAAGCTCAGGAAAAGGGGATTCGACCTAGACCGTCGACTTCTTTCTAGCCCCCCTCTACCGAGAGATACACCGCATTTTATCTGAAAACATGGTCATTTTCAACAGCAGATTTCTGCCAAATGAAGACCTAATCACTGCTGCTTATCTATCTGTGTTAAAGAGCAAGTCTTCATTAACAAACGTAGACCGTCGACTTTCTCGTAGCATTCATTTGGAGAGCAGAAAGTGAGGACACAAAATCAGTTAATTTTTGAAGCACATAAAATCCCTCATATCTCGCGGCACAGAAGACCTAGAAAAAAGTCGACGGTCTACGTCGATTCTCCATGATCTCAGCTTTCGAATGGTATACAGCATGTTAGGGCTTCTTTGCTTCCCGGCTCTAAAAATCATTTTCTCCGGTAACCGATAAAAGCCAATACATTGGTGGAGCCGGATTGGAGCAAGCTAATAGTAAATATCTCCACCCCATTTTTGAAAACTGGTCCGTTTTTTCGCCCAGCAACCTATATACCATTCGAAAGCTCAGGAAAAGGGGATTCGACCTAGACCGTCGACTTCTTTCTAGCCCCCCTCTACCGAGAGATACACCGCATTTTATCTGAAAACATGGTCATTTTCAACAGCAGATTTCTGCCAAATGAAGACCTAATCACTGCTGCTTATCTATCTGTGTTAAAGAGCAAGTCTTCATTAACAAACGTAGACCGTCGACTTTCTCGTAGCATTCATTTGGAGAGCAGAAAGTGAGGACACAAAATCAGTTAATTTTTGAAGCACATAAAATCCCTCATATCTCGCGGCACAGAAGACCTAGAAAAAAGTCGACGGTCTACGTCGATTCTCCATGATCTCAGCTTTCGAATGGTATACAGCATGTTAGGGCTTCTTTGCTTCCCGGCTCTAAAAATCATTTTCTCCGGTAACCGATAAAAGCCAATACATTGGTGGAGCCGGATTGGAGCAAGCTAATAGTAAATATCTCCACCCCATTTTTGAAAACTGGTCCGTTTTTTCGCCCAGCAACCTATATACCATTCGAAAGCTCAGGAAAAGGGGATTCGACCTAGACCGTCGACTTCTTTCTAGCCCCCCTCTACCGAGAGATACACCGCATTTTATCTGAAAACATGGTCATTTTCAACAGCAGATTTCTGCCAAATGAAGACCTAATCACTGCTGCTTATCTATCTGTGTTAAAGAGCAAGTCTTCATTAACAAACGTAGACCGTCGACTTTCTCGTAGCATTCATTTGGAGAGCAGAAAGTGAGGACACAAAATCAGTTAATTTTTGAAGCACATAAAATCCCTCATATCTCGCGGCACAGAAGACCTAGAAAAAAGTCGACGGTCTACGTCGATTCTCCATGATCTCAGCTTTCGAATGGTATACAGCATGTTAGGGCTTCTTTGCTTCCCGGCTCTAAAAATCATTTTCTCCGGTAACCGATAAAAGCCAATACATTGGTGGAGCCGGATTGGAGCAAGCTAATAGTAAATATCTCCACCCCATTTTTGAAAACTGGTCCGTTTTTTCGCCCAGCAACCTATATACCATTCGAAAGCTCAGGAAAAGGGGATTCGACCTAGACCGTCGACTTCTTTCTAGCCCCCCTCTACCGAGAGATACACCGCATTTTATCTGAAAACATGGTCATTTTCAACAGCAGATTTCTGCCAAATGAAGACCTAATCACTGCTGCTTATCTATCTGTGTTAAAGAGCAAGTCTTCATTAACAAACGTAGACCGTCGACTTTCTCGTAGCATTCATTTGGAGAGCAGAAAGTGAGGACACAAAATCAGTTAATTTTTGAAGCACATAAAATCCCTCATATCTCGCGGCACAGAAGACCTAGAAAAAAGTCGACGGTCTACGTCGATTCTCCATGATCTCAGCTTTCGAATGGTATACAGCATGTTAGGGCTTCTTTGCTTCCCGGCTCTAAAAATCATTTTCTCCGGTAACCGATAAAAGCCAATACATTGGTGGAGCCGGATTGGAGCAAGCTAATAGTAAATATCTCCACCCCATTTTTGAAAACTGGTCCGTTTTTTCGCCCAGCAACCTATATACCATTCGAAAGCTCAGGAAAAGGGGATTCGACCTAGACCGTCGACTTCTTTCTAGCCCCCCTCTACCGAGAGATACACCGCATTTTATCTGAAAACATGGTCATTTTCAACAGCAGATTTCTGCCAAATGAAGACCTAATCACTGCTGCTTATCTATCTGTGTTAAAGAGCAAGTCTTCATTAACAAACGTAGACCGTCGACTTTCTCGTAGCATTCATTTGGAGAGCAGAAAGTGAGGACACAAAATCAGTTAATTTTTGAAGCACATAAAATCCCTCATATCTCGCGGCACAGAAGACCTAGAAAAAAGTCGACGGTCTACGTCGATTCTCCATGATCTCAGCTTTCGAATGGTATACAGCATGTTAGGGCTTCTTTGCTTCCCGGCTCTAAAAATCATTTTCTCCGGTAACCGATAAAAGCCAATACATTGGTGGAGCCGGATTGGAGCAAGCTAATAGTAAATATCTCCACCCCATTTTTGAAAACTGGTCCGTTTTTTCGCCCAGCAACCTATATACCATTCGAAAGCTCAGGAAAAGGGGATTCGACCTAGACCGTCGACTTCTTTCTAGCCCCCCTCTACCGAGAGATACACCGCATTTTATCTGAAAACATGGTCATTTTCAACAGCAGATTTCTGCCAAATGAAGACCTAATCACTGCTGCTTATCTATCTGTGTTAAAGAGCAAGTCTTCATTAACAAACGTAGACCGTCGACTTTCTCGTAGCATTCATTTGGAGAGCAGAAAGTGAGGACACAAAATCAGTTAATTTTTGAAGCACATAAAATCCCTCATATCTCGCGGCACAGAAGACCTAGAAAAAAGTCGACGGTCTACGTCGATTCTCCATGATCTCAGCTTTCGAATGGTATACAGCATGTTAGGGCTTCTTTGCTTCCCGGCTCTAAAAATCATTTTCTCCGGTAACCGATAAAAGCCAATACATTGGTGGAGCCGGATTGGAGCAAGCTAATAGTAAATATCTCCACCCCATTTTTGAAAACTGGTCCGTTTTTTCGCCCAGCAACCTATATACCATTCGAAAGCTCAGGAAAAGGGGATTCGACCTAGACCGTCGACTTCTTTCTAGCCCCCCTCTACCGAGAGATACACCGCATTTTATCTGAAAACATGGTCATTTTCAACAGCAGATTTCTGCCAAATGAAGACCTAATCACTGCTGCTTATCTATCTGTGTTAAAGAGCAAGTCTTCATTAACAAACGTAGACCGTCGACTTTCTCGTAGCATTCATTTGGAGAGCAGAAAGTGAGGACACAAAATCAGTTAATTTTTGAAGCACATAAAATCCCTCATATCTCGCGGCACAGAAGACCTAGAAAAAAGTCGACGGTCTACGTCGATTCTCCATGATCTCAGCTTTCGAATGGTATACAGCATGTTAGGGCTTCTTTGCTTCCCGGCTCTAAAAATCATTTTCTCCGGTAACCGATAAAAGCCAATACATTGGTGGAGCCGGATTGGAGCAAGCTAATAGTAAATATCTCCACCCCATTTTTGAAAACTGGTCCGTTTTTTCGCCCAGCAACCTATATACCATTCGAAAGCTCAGGAAAAGGGGATTCGACCTAGACCGTCGACTTCTTTCTAGCCCCCCTCTACCGAGAGATACACCGCATTTTATCTGAAAACATGGTCATTTTCAACAGCAGATTTCTGCCAAATGAAGACCTAATCACTGCTGCTTATCTATCTGTGTTAAAGAGCAAGTCTTCATTAACAAACGTAGACCGTCGACTTTCTCGTAGCATTCATTTGGAGAGCAGAAAGTGAGGACACAAAATCAGTTAATTTTTGAAGCACATAAAATCCCTCATATCTCGCGGCACAGAAGACCTAGAAAAAAGTCGACGGTCTACGTCGATTCTCCATGATCTCAGCTTTCGAATGGTATACAGCATGTTAGGGCTTCTTTGCTTCCCGGCTCTAAAAATCATTTTCTCCGGTAACCGATAAAAGCCAATACATTGGTGGAGCCGGATTGGAGCAAGCTAATAGTAAATATCTCCACCCCATTTTTGAAAACTGGTCCGTTTTTTCGCCCAGCAACCTATATACCATTCGAAAGCTCAGGAAAAGGGGATTCGACCTAGACCGTCGACTTCTTTCTAGCCCCCCTCTACCGAGAGATACACCGCATTTTATCTGAAAACATGGTCATTTTCAACAGCAGATTTCTGCCAAATGAAGACCTAATCACTGCTGCTTATCTATCTGTGTTAAAGAGCAAGTCTTCATTAACAAACGTAGACCGTCGACTTTCTCGTAGCATTCATTTGGAGAGCAGAAAGTGAGGACACAAAATCAGTTAATTTTTGAAGCACATAAAATCCCTCATATCTCGCGGCACAGAAGACCTAGAAAAAAGTCGACGGTCTACGTCGATTCTCCATGATCTCAGCTTTCGAATGGTATACAGCATGTTAGGGCTTCTTTGCTTCCCGGCTCTAAAAATCATTTTCTCCGGTAACCGATAAAAGCCAATACATTGGTGGAGCCGGATTGGAGCAAGCTAATAGTAAATATCTCCACCCCATTTTTGAAAACTGGTCCGTTTTTTCGCCCAGCAACCTATATACCATTCGAAAGCTCAGGAAAAGGGGATTCGACCTAGACCGTCGACTTCTTTCTAGCCCCCCTCTACCGAGAGATACACCGCATTTTATCTGAAAACATGGTCATTTTCAACAGCAGATTTCTGCCAAATGAAGACCTAATCACTGCTGCTTATCTATCTGTGTTAAAGAGCAAGTCTTCATTAACAAACGTAGACCGTCGACTTTCTCGTAGCATTCATTTGGAGAGCAGAAAGTGAGGACACAAAATCAGTTAATTTTTGAAGCACATAAAATCCCTCATATCTCGCGGCACAGAAGACCTAGAAAAAAGTCGACGGTCTACGTCGATTCTCCATGATCTCAGCTTTCGAATGGTATACAGCATGTTAGGGCTTCTTTGCTTCCCGGCTCTAAAAATCATTTTCTCCGGTAACCGATAAAAGCCAATACATTGGTGGAGCCGGATTGGAGCAAGCTAATAGTAAATATCTCCACCCCATTTTTGAAAACTGGTCCGTTTTTTCGCCCAGCAACCTATATACCATTCGAAAGCTCAGGAAAAGGGGATTCGACCTAGACCGTCGACTTCTTTCTAGCCCCCCTCTACCGAGAGATACACCGCATTTTATCTGAAAACATGGTCATTTTCAACAGCAGATTTCTGCCAAATGAAGACCTAATCACTGCTGCTTATCTATCTGTGTTAAAGAGCAAGTCTTCATTAACAAACGTAGACCGTCGACTTTCTCGTAGCATTCATTTGGAGAGCAGAAAGTGAGGACACAAAATCAGTTAATTTTTGAAGCACATAAAATCCCTCATATCTCGCGGCACAGAAGACCTAGAAAAAAGTCGACGGTCTACGTCGATTCTCCATGATCTCAGCTTTCGAATGGTATACAGCATGTTAGGGCTTCTTTGCTTCCCGGCTCTAAAAATCATTTTCTCCGGTAACCGATAAAAGCCAATACATTGGTGGAGCCGGATTGGAGCAAGCTAATAGTAAATATCTCCATTCCATTTTTGAAAACTGGTCCGTTTTTTCGCCCAGCAACCTATATACCATTCGAAAGCTCAGGAAAAGGGGATTCGACCTAGACCGTCGACTTCTTTCTAGCCCCCCTCTACCGAGAGATACACCGCATTTTATCTGAAAACATGGTCATTTTCAACAGCAGATTTCTGCCAAATGAAGACCTAATCACTGCTGCTTATCTATCTGTGTTAAAGAGCAAGTCTTCATTAACAAACGTAGACCGTCGACTTTCTCGTAGCATTCATTTGGAGAGCAGAAAGTGAGGACACAAAATCAGTTAATTTTTGAAGCACATAAAATCCCTCATATCTCGCGGCACAGAAGACCTAGAAAAAAGTCGACGGTCTACGTCGATTCTCCATGATCTCAGCTTTCGAATGGTATACAGCATGTTAGGGCTTCTTTGCTTCCCGGCTCTAAAAATCATTTTCTCCGGTAACCCATAAAAGCCAACACATTGTATAGGTCGTCTCGAAAGTTTTTGAGCACAATTTTCAAAAAATCATAACTTCTGATTTTTCCAACCGATTTGACTGCTTTCACTTTTATGTGAAAGGGTAAGTTATGCTCTTTATAATGACATCCGAGCTGCTTAGTAATGGTCATCTCTTGCATAGATAGAAGCTCAAAACAAAATCACTCAAAATTTGAATTTTTGTGTAGGGTCATAAAAAATCAGAAACTTGCAACAAAATCGGAGCAGTCGGTATTTTAGGTTCTTTCACCAATTCTTTCTAACAGTGCAAAGTTTGCTCCGATTGAGCGTCTCCATGAAAAGTTATAATTTCCGAGCAAGCAGTACAAAAAGGCGAATTTGATTTATTTTGGCATTCTTCAGGGAAACCATAACTTTTCATGGAGACGCTCAATCGGCGCAAACTTTGCACTGTTAGAAAGAGCTGGTGAAAGAACCTACAGTACTGACTGCTCCGATTTTTGTTGCAAGTCTCCGATTTTTTATAACCCTACACAGAAAATTAAAATTTTTACCATTTTTCTTCTATCGCTCCTATCTATGCAACAGATGACCATTACTAAGCAGCTGAGATGTCATTATAAAGAGCATGGCTTACCCTTTCACATAAAATTGAAAGCAGTCAAATCGGTTGGAAAAATCAGAAGTTATGAATTTTGAAATTCGTGTGCAAAAACTTTCTGGACGACCAAATAAGAGCGAGGTGGAGCAAGTTAATAGTAAAAAATGTGCTGTGGATTGAAATCGTTATCAGCACTAACGGGAACGTGAGCGAACGCGTCTATTTGAGCGTGCTTATCGTTGTTATATGTTTACGTTTTTTTGGTAAAAAATGCGCTTTTGATTGACAGTTATGCCATCATTGTTAGCACACACTCAAAAAACTATGGGAGATTGGTGAATTTCCACACCTTCACACAAAACCCGCCCATTTCTGGAATCTATACTCTGTAAACCTAGTGCTGAAGAAGGTCACTTTCGTGAAAACGCTCTAGACTCACCTTACCTAATTTGTAGAGAATGGTTGGTTTCAATGAATTAAAAACTCTAAAACATTCAGAAGAATAACATGTTATTAAAATATTCCTCAATGTTTTGGAAAGGTTGGCAGTTTGAAAAACGGCAGGCAGAATACTTTACAAAATCGCAGATGACTCGCATGTGTTCCAGTTCAACAGCGAGACAGAAGGAGAATCTTACGCCGACGAAAATGTTGTCGACATTAATACAGAGTTGGGAATTGAGCGAAACTCTCTGATTTCCTGCATAAGGAATCCAAGCAGATTGCCTAGTTTCAATGAAGAAATGTCCAGGAAGTCCATTGCTGATCTTCAGGTTGCTGAAGAATTCAAGGCTGCTAAATTCACAAACATGGATATGAACAAAAGGAAGGTGTTAGTACAAAGCATAGTTACTGCGCTTAGATCCCGGCTGGAGTGCGAACCCAACTCTGTGTTTTATGCTTTTGAAAGTTATTCGCCTTGTGACAATATGACCTATGATATTGAAAAAAAACCAACGCGCAGCATAGTACCTCCTTTTTTCGGCTATTCCGCAAATGCTGTTAAAGAAGAAGTTGAGCAGCTTTCTGATCAGCTAACAGGACGTATGCCAGAGGAGGTGAAGCCAGAGTTCGACAAGGCCCAAAAAGTACACTATTTCCTTCCCGTGTTGCGAAAGCATATGAGATTTGGCTCTTTTCCCATTACTTACCGCAAAAATCTGATGGGCCCACTAGCAAAGCTAGTTTCCATTCCGACTAGCACGGCAGAGGTGGAGAAAGAAATTTTCTATCTACTATGTTATCAGAACACAACGCAGAAGTCGTACAACGATAGAGCATCTAAGCAAATACTTAAGATTTGTCAACCTTCTACCATTGTTATCTGAAAACTTCATTTAAAGGATTAATATAAGTGGTCCAGACAGGCTGTTACCGTATGACTTTTTGAAATATCCTAAAAGAAGGTATGAAGAAACTGGTCACCTACCTGCTGACTTCCTGGTGCTACCAGAGGGCCACGAAAAAAATCACAAAACCGCTTAAAAGAAGAAGAAAGTTTCAAATCCATTTTCGACTCAGAACGCTTTTGCACGCAATTCTACTTCTACTCCGATGACCTTTTGGAGGAAGAAGAAGATTTTTCAGGCAGCGAACTTGTTGTTTCTGACGTTAGCGATAGTGATATTGTTGATGATGATGTGCAGGAAATGAAGTTGTTCCTAACTTGTACATCTTTTGGGATAAACATTATTGCTTTCATTTTTTGTTGATGCAGTGAAACAGGAGCACAGATCTTCATATCAATTTTTTTAAATTTTTTAACTTCTTTTGAAAAAATTTTAAATTTTTTTTCAATTTGTGCCTAAATAAGGTACAAATTAAAGCTCTTCATATTACGCTTTTTTACCTTTTCTCTCTTCCTCCCCCCCCTCCTAGACTCACATACCCCCTTCACCCTGGAAGGTCGGGAACAGCCGAGACCCCCTTCACCTGGGGAGAGCCCGGCTCCCCCTATCGCACCTATGTGTAGGAGAGACTAACAGACCCTTGCACAAGAGTCAAAGAACGCCTTGACGGTCTTAGAAAATCCAGAATGTCACACATTTGGGTGCCCATCGAAGATTATATCATGAGAATCAGTACTTTCAAGTCACTGTACGATCTTGTCGCACGAATCCGAGACGATAGCCCGAAAAACGCTGGAGGCCTTCTGGATAGCGTCAAAAACACCAAAATTGAGTCGCAAAGATAATGGCGTTGCCATAAACAGTAAACTGTTCTCTTATCAAACAATATGTGGATTCCGATACGAGTTCTTCTATGACCATATAAAGGGCATTGTTGACACTCACCATCATACTCACTCATAGCGCAGCTGCAGCGCAATACTGGTCTTTCGGTCTCTACATCCCGATCTGGCAAGGCTGAGGTCAGGCTTTCAACATCTACTCTGCCAATCCATCACTAGTCCAACTAAATCATTGTCAAACAAGAAGATGTTGAGCGGGCAGTTCTCAAAGTCTCGATCTTTCAGGAAGCCCTGAAGAAGGCGGACGGACCGCCAAAACGTTGGCTTATCGTTTAATAAAGTCTTGCTACCAACCTTGGTCGACAGCTCAAGAAACTTTATTACAATTTGAATCACAATCCAAGGTTTATCGACATTCGTGCACGAAGATCTGTATGTATATTATACGCTAAAATTCTCTTTGGAGGTAAGTTAATGGAGTGTGGCACAAGCTTTAAGCTGTGGCTGCCACATCTTTTCAAAGATGATGCCACATCCCAATAACTTACCTTCAAAGCATCCAACCTGCGTTTCTTATAACGCTGTTGAATCCTCCTCTCTACACAGTGGGAATTTCGTTCAAAATCATTTCTCCTAGGAAAAGATATAGTCGCTTTTCCTTACCTAAGCAAATGGAAAGTACTGCGAAAGTTTTAGGCTACGCTAGCATGCTAAGTCTGCTTTACTACTTGATTAAAAGACCTTCTCTACACCCAAATTCGAAGCAGCGGGGCTTTTTTAAATGCATTGACCAAGTGACTAAGCCGCAAAAATTCGGAGACATTCAGCAGTTTGTTTTTCCTCCACAATTGAAGTTGTACCGTCTTCTCCCTCAAATAGTTTCAAGATTCTGAGATGTAACTGCAGTGGAAAGCAATCCATCCTCCATCCATCCATCCAATCCATCCAATCCATCCGAATGGAGACAACCGAGTGGTTGTTCCTCCGAATGGAGACAACCGAGTGGTTGTTCCTCCGAATGGAGACAACCGAGTGGTTGTTCCTCCGAATGGAGACAACCGAGTGGTTGTTCCTCCGAATGGAGACAACCGAGTGGTTGTTCCTCCGAATGGAGACAACCGAGTGATTGTTCCTCCGAATGGAGACAACCGAGTGGTTGTTCCTCCGAATGGAGACAACCGAGTGGTTGTTCCTCCGAATGGAGACAACCGAGTGGTTGTTCCTCCGAATGGGGACAACCGAGTGGTTTTTCCTCCGAATGGAGACAACCGAATGGTTGTTCCTCCGAATGGAAACAACCGAGTGGTTGTTCCTCCGAATGGAGACAACCGAGTGGTTGTTCCTCCGAATGGAGACAACCGAGTGGTTGTTCCTCCGAATTAACTAGCGAGAAGCACCTTCAATGGTAGAGGACGTTGAGTATCATTTAGGGAGTCAAGGTGTTTTACGTGCGACAAGCCCACCTGATAATATGAATTAAGTACGTCACTACTGATAGACAAACATTCAATTTGACACTTAGGTTTTCTTGTCTAAACTCCATGCGGTTAGGATGTTTTCTTGGCCGAATCGTAGTCTTGTTGTTTACACTTCACTTTGTAATCATTTCCGCAATTGTCCCAATCTGATGCTGTCCCAGCAATATTTTACTTTCTTCGTGTTTTATTGAATAAATGCTCTTTCAACCTTGCAGCTAGATTTCTGCCAACTTTCGAATAATGATCCGCTGGTACAAAATATTCACGATAATCGTTGAGCGTTATTATCAAAGAGAAGCATATGTATTGTACAGTAGCACTTTCAAATGTGATGCTAAAGAATTAGCAGGTGAACGTTCTTTATCAGAAATAACTTGAAGGAGGTTTGAGATGAGTTAAAAAATATGCGACTCGATAATGTCACATTATAGTGCTGGATCCACACTACGTGATGAGTACGACCAACTCGCAGGCGCGCAGTCTGAGAAACAACGACATACCACAGTAAACCTACGCCTCATAAGCCTAAAGGTTCGGCTCAAGATTTAATGGAAGCCGACAAGGTCGTTGTGATAGAATCAACCTCGTGCGCACTCTAATTTCTCAGCCCTCATTTTCGCCTGTACAAATTACAAATGTCCCTCAGTTTTTCGCAAGGTATTGGCATTCTTATATCGCTTGAAGGCAGTGTCCGAGCAAATTGGTTTTGAGAATTTGTTCTTATCCGAACCTAATCGCTATACTGAATCCATCCACATTGGAGAGCGCAAAAACTGCTAAAAAGAGTTCTAACGCAGGAGGGAAAGGTGGAGTCTTCCCGATGTGAATTCATGCTCCCAGCTTGCAAAGCGATCTTCTCGATTCCGCTAGCCGCCCTGATGTCGCCACCGACCAAGTGCGAACGACTGACTTGAAAGCGAGACCGAGAAGATTGCTTCGGAAGCTGGGAGCTTATTTATAATACAGCAGGAAAGACCCCGCCCACCTGCTGATTCCCATCCTATGTTAGAGCCCTTTTCGCCGTTTTCGCTCTCTGCAGTGTCCTCGGATCCAACCTAGCGAGTAGGCCGGGTAAGCACAAAATCTCAAAATCGAGTTTTTGCCCGGACACTGCCTTTAACTGATTTGCGACGTTGAGTTAGATGAAATAGCTACTCTTACCTTAAGCATGCAAATTGCTAAAAAAATGCCTTAGCAACGGTCTTTACCAGAAGTTCAAACACGACCGCAAGACCAACCTGACTCAATGCGAATGGAGAATTTCGAAGAATCAAGCAAATATGTCAACAAACATTTCCTACGGATATCTGTAAGCGACAAAGAAGCGAATTTTTGTAATGTCGCATACTTTAGAAAAGGAATGCTGAGCAACATCTAGCAGACACGACATCTACAAAGCCGTCTCCAAGAAAGATTAATGACGTTTATGTAAAAAAATGAATGATATTTGAATTAATGGGATTTGCGTTGATCTAGAATGAAAACGTAAGTAGGAAGTTAGACAATTCAAAATTGTTCTTTACTATTGTTTGATAAGAACGCACAGGCATCGCACAATATACGCTGACTTCAAGCTTCGAAATTCGACCCATTTTCAGCACTATAATCAACTTTATTGAAGAACTAACCAATCGCGTTTCCTGGTTTTTAGATAAGATTGTGACAGTATAGTGGGCCATCAAAGAATGCATTCATAAAAATTTATTGCAGACTCATGTGATGCTTGTTATAAATTCGAAATGAAGAAGCAGTTTGTGACGAAAGAAAAAGTCTAAAAAGACTTGATAACGCTTCATTATGGAATATGATGTCTTTTTAGTTGTCCTTATGGCAGAATAAGAGCTTGCGCAAAGACCGTGGTGTACCAGCTGGAATGCCTAAGCTGCGAAGGCTATTATAAAGGAGAGACAGTGCTCAGACAATCACAGGCTCTCAGCCGGCAGCCACAAAGCCACCGCGAAAAGCCACCAAAAGCGCGGTGGCTGTGGCTGCCGGCTGAGAGCCCGTGATTGTCTAAGTAGATCTAGGTGTGAGTTTGAAAGAGCGTTTAGCCAGTAAAACACGAAAAACTCAACCTCACCTTCGGAACTGTATGAGATTGAGACAAATTGCGGGACTGATTGCGAGGTGAAGGTGCACAATTCTAATACCCAAGGCTGAGAGCCAGAAAATTTTCAAATCGTATGGAGTTCAGCCAGAAATTCTGGGTTGAAAAACCCTTAACTCCCTGAATGACACTTGACGTCCTTTACTACCAAAGGTGCGGTGTTGTCGCTAGCTTGGTGGAGTCAAGGTTTACCCGTTTTCCGACTCTGAGGATCTAAGCCATACCTTCGATAGTCAAGAGACAGGGGCTAGAAAGTGATAGTTGTTTGAGTTCCTGCCCCCTATAAAAAGTGAAGGTTGTTTCAGAAAAATAGATGGAAATTTAGAGATATGAATTAAACCAGAAAACTTGAAAAATTTGTATAAAGCAAAGGTTAGCAAATTACCAAATTTGAAACCTTAACTTGATAGTTTCCTGAACACAGTTTCGTCTTCAGGATTGCCGGTTGAATTGGGTGGCAACAAAAACTATTGTCTCATCCAATTAAAAAAAGCGTTGTTTAGCTCTGCAATAGTTGGGAGTTCAAAAGAAAGAAAACTTGTCAGCAACTGAATTCAACATGTTAAACATGTCTGAAAGTTATGTTGCACATCGACACCAATCTTGTTTTTGATGCGTCCTTTAAATTTTCACCTTCGCATAATCGTTTCATATCCTGCAACGTTGTCTGGATTCTTCCGCTCATCATTCTGAGCAAGTTTCGTCCAAGCTGGAGAAAATTCGTTGCAAGGGCACTGAAAGAGAACAAGGTAAAGAAAAACGCATTTTTTTAGTAATTTTCACATAAATCAGACAAAGGCAAAGAAGTAAGCTCGGCGAAGTTGTCTACATCATAAACAAGACCTATCGACTACACAAAAAACCGAGTGAAAAGAGTTCAATCAAAGAAAAAACGAGAGCTTTTCGAAAACACGGTTTTCTCCAGATTTCTTGTTTAGGTCATAAAAGGGAGTCTTGCAAACGTTGTCAGCGTGAAAATAGAAATCGAGAGCTTGAATATGACATATAGATTGTTGAAATTGGGCTCCGAACACCGAAGAAAGGAGTACCAGAGCCAAATGTTCCGCGCCCCGCATTTGAGGTAGCGAGTTAGCGCGCAGCGCGCAGAGACGCAGACGAGCAGCGGAGACAGACTAGAGTCGACGGGGCATTTGTTTCTGGTCGTAGATCTCCGCCGGGGTCATTACAAAACCCTATAACATTATATATCGTTGTGATTCTCATGAGACGGCCAGGAGCACTGACAACGTCGCGGGTCTTGAAAATCACTCCATAACGACATAGACCAGCATTTGTGTTGCAACTCTCTGCGCAGGATTTGAGCGCAGTTTCTCGTTTTTATTGAACTCCAGCAGCTTTCATGAACTTCCAACGTTCAATCGCAGTTTAGCGAAAGGTTAATTGAGTAATTCTGTCCTAGTTTTCAATTGCTTTTTTAGATGTAAACTTTCTTTTCAGCAAAAAAGGCCATAAAAACGCAATTCTTCGTTTTTTTGAGCTTCTTTCGAATGTAACTGCTATTTACCTCGTTCACATTCATGCCCATACGGTTATGTCACTAATTATGTCATAATATCCGGAGCTTTGCCCCAGATGACTTCTGTTTCTCTCCAGGTGAAGGTTGTGTTCTATCATGACGCTCAAAGTGAAGGTTACCAAAGTACATATGTATCGAAGGTATGATCTCAGCGAATCTCAGACTAGGTCTAGCCAGATAAAGTGTGGAGGGACTTGAAAATATGGTGAGCAAGTCATAAAGTCATCCTTTTCACACATCTGATGATGACGCCGATATCGAACGTCAAAGAACTGATTGGCACACACAATACTTTGATGATGGTATTACTTCTTTTGCAGCTGCCTTATACGATGGTGCAGACTACACTTATATAGATAAGTGCAGTATTGCGTAAGCATGCATGCTCTGGGCTGATGAGCATTGACATGTGGCTTGAAGAGATTTTTTGACAAAAATCTTGCTCCCTCCGACAAACAAAAATGTTAATTTTTTTTTAAATTCTGGTTTCCACAGAATAGCGAATAGCTGTTTATTATCATCACCGTATTTGTAGTTCTTAGATCTGATGAGAATCTAAAACAGAATTCAGACATTGATCTATTGTGTTTTGATTCAGTAGGGCATGTGAGAACGCTGTGCATGTGTTCCCAACATCTATGCAAGAAATTCTTGCAATGAAGTGAACTGAGGATAAGAAACTTTATCTGTGTTGTCTCACTACAAAAATCGCTCCTTCAGATACAAGAAAACTTATCTATTCTTGATCCACATTCGCTCAAAGGCATGTTAAAATTTCTTAAGTGTGTATTTTTTCGGTACAACAAAAAACAACGTTTTAACAACAGTTTATTTGACAGTGATGTTGTAAGTGGGAAGAGTGAAAGCTTCTTTGGGGAGTCGGCAGTCTGAAATATGTGTTATGCTGAATTTTGTTTACGATCAAAAATGCATTTGGAAAGCACTTACGAAAGTAAAGAAACTCTGCGCATTGACTACAAAGTCATCTAAGTTTTACTTTCACACGATTTGGCAATAATATTTTATTTATATTTCGGAAAGATTTTTTGTTCTTGAAAACGGTTGAAAAACGGTTTTTAATGAACGAGTTTCGGGGGACAAACTGCGTTTTTGAAGAAGATAAGTTAATCAGGAAATTTTTCTTTTGCATGTTACACTTGTTTCTGGACTGACTATTGCTTTAGTAAAAACAACTACGAAAAATTTGAAGTGTTGTTCATGGGTACTTTCCTAAAGGTGGTCGACAGAAAGTTGTAAGTTAAAACACTGGATTCATTGCTCATTGCATTTAACGCAAATATTCTTCAAACGTTGTGCATAACTATGGTTTCGGGTTCAAGAGTAAAAATATCCGAATCCTATTTGGATGATGCAACAAAGGTTTGTACACTTAGACAATGTGTATGCAATTAGGCTTGAAAGCTCACCATTTTTACCAGCTCATCGCATCCAGTATTTCCAACAGCTCTCTGATCTAAAATGATAAGGTTACTTCCAAGTCACGAGCAAAACCTCAACAGATATTTGGCATTTTGTTTGGAAGACAGGACTGGCTTTCGACAAACATCATGATAGTGAAACTTCCTAAGCAGTAAATTGCGATGTTTCAACAGCATTTGCTTTATGAAGAACGTTAGTCTGTGCGTGCGTTTTTTTCAGTGGTTGCTAGATCGAAAGTTTCACCATCACCGAAATTCTCAATTGCTCTCAAGAACGGTAGTTTTGAAGGCGGTAACTTACGTTTGTGCAAGAAAAACAAGTGCTGGTGCATTGAATATGCAAGACTATTCAAATGGTGCTATGGAATTTTGATCGCGCCCGCGTGCAAAAAATGCGGGTGCACATCGTTTAGGTACACAGAAGCTCCTAGATATTTTCTGATGTTACATTCAGTTATAGGTAGGTATTATGGTCATTCATAATTGCCTGGTATGCAGCCTAATTGTAAGACACACTTTTTATGCTAACGCTTGAAAGCCCACTGCAATAAACACAACTGAAACATACCTTTTCTTGGGTGAAAGTACTGATACGATATAGAAGGAACTGCAGTGCGCTGTTTGTCTGAAAAAGTCAAATTTTGATGAGCGCCTAAATTCAGTGCTTGTTAGTTCAAGTGGTCATTTGATAAGAAAAATTTGCTACTGAAAAATTTGCAGTTTTGACCAAATTAGCAATTTCCAAAGATTAGGTCCTAAAAGGTACATAGGCTAACAATAACGCTTGAATTGTGGCCTCGAATATGGGTCTTTCACAAGGTGCATGTATGCCGATACTTCCAGTGATGTACAGAATTCGTTTGAAAGTGCTGCAATCTTGAAAATCTTAAATAGCAGAGATCTACGCAAATATGTGATTTACTAATACTCATGCGCTTTCAGAGAGAGCTCAAGATTCTCCTTGTTTACGCCGAAACGGAAGGATAGATTGAAAAAGACACTATCGCACAATTGTTTTTCTTATTAACAATTCACCAAGTTTATTTTCATTAGAGAAGTCAGGATCTGCTAATCATGTGGTTTGATATAAATGCTGACAATCGGCTTTACAGAAAAGGTTTAATCTACTCACTCCGAGCTGGACCGCATGTGGTGGCAGTGGGCATAGGTTTCCTCCCGTACCCTCGGCTCTTGTCTGAATTTGAAAAAAATTTGGTTTTCATTATGCATTTTTTGCATCCTCCTTTATAGGACTGTTCGTATAAAAACAACAAGCTTGATCGTAACCAACTGTTATTATACTGGTCTATAAACTATGAACAAAGGAGTGGTAAATGCTACTTTGTTTGCTCACTGCTGCATCGAGACTGTGATGGTTAGAGTCCTTTTTATTATTTTCGCTGTTACTTACAAGCCTCACACGCACTGTCATATCACTCTGAATCCAATCGCATAATATGACTCACCGCTTCGATTTGCTCCGAACAATTTGGTTTTTTCTAAATGAGCAGTTTGACTACTAAGCCGCAAAGATAATCTCAGAAAGAGAGAAAGTTGAGGAGAGTGATATTTTAACAGCACAAATAACTCAAGAAGTTCATGAACAGTCTACTTCAGAAAATTAGGTTTATTTACCTCGAGCAACTCTTTGTATTTCGGCGGGATTCCACACCCGTCTGTTCCCGGCAAGATAACATGTTCCTTAACAGTAGCACATATGTTTGAATGGAATCTGCACATTTTTCGTGGTAGCATTTCTCCTATCAAGCTTTCGTTCACTTTTGAAATTGGTTTTGGAGGTGCAGCAGTAGGGCGTTAATAAGGAAAAGTTCAAGGATTGTTGCATTGAGGCCAAGCAATAAGCATTTACTTTGATCAAGCAAATTAGCCACT
Source organism: Cylicocyclus nassatus (assembly GCA_958299035.1). Taxonomy (NCBI): domain Eukaryota; kingdom Metazoa; phylum Nematoda; class Chromadorea; order Rhabditida; family Strongylidae; genus Cylicocyclus; species Cylicocyclus nassatus. The sequence goes on from CATQJL010000305.1 coordinate 61,197,581, forward strand.
TATCATGCGAATCTGGAAATTAACTTTTAGTTGATTCATTTTTTATATTCATTATAATGTTCTAGAAAAGTGGCCGTAAATAGGTGGTAGTGTGATTTTCAGAATCATTGGATTGGCCTTAATGATTAAGAAAAACGAGTCAAATCATGTGTACTTGAAAGCTCATGAAAAAAGTGTTCCCTACTTGGTTGATCGGAGCTGCACCAAAGCTGTAATGGTGTATGACTTTACTCACTTTAAGTAGTTTACTATCTTGTAGCCTAGGCTACCCACTTACGCAGATTGGAACTCACCTTTTTGACTTCAGTTTCATTCTGAAAACATAAAATTAAGTGACTGAGCCGCAAAGTCAGACAGACAGAAAAAGAGAGAAAGAGAAAGGAATGGAAACTACTAGGATGATGTTTGGTATATAAAACTATATTTAAACGATACACTGAATGACAAAATAATACTTACATTGTTCAGCCTCGCCACGTACTTCGGATGTCCCCTTCCCGGTATTGAATAACCGTTTGTCTAAATTGACGTTTATGTTCGAAAGATGTCCGTACATTCTCATAATAAGATTTCTCGCGGTCAAAAGCTTTCAGTTTACTTTTCATGTGCAATGCAGGTGCAGCAGTAAGCATAGCGATGGAAAAGTTTCCATAATTAGTGGACATAACAGCGATAGGCGCTTTAGTCATGTAATTCATATCTCATCAAATATGAACAGTCGCAGATTTTAGTGCATGCTACTTCTTTGCTCTGTGCTGCATCAAAACTATGTTGGTCTCTGGATGCTATAATCTTCAGTGATTTCTCTATTATCTAATCGAAGCTCTTCACATTATCGCTGTAATTGAAAGCCACTCACCGCACTGATTTGTGGCTCTGGGTCGACAGAACTCTAAAAAAAAACGATTCAGTTCATTGAGCAGCGAAGCGCTTCAGAGAATGAGAAAAAAAGACAGTTGGCGATAATGTTCACAGTGTAGATCTAGAAATGCTCCTGAACGACTTAACACTAACAATAAGTGATACTTACCTCCTTCAGGTTAGGCCATTGAACGCCTTCTTTTGGTCCCAGCCCCATATAGAAGCTCTAAATAACGAGATTTTTGTTTGTTGAGAGATCTGCGCACATTCCTTATAATAAGGATGCTCGTCGCTAGCGGCGTACCCAGATTTTCGCTCGGAGGGGGGGGGGCATTAAAAAATTTCGCAGGCCCATGACGCTCCAAAAAAATTTTCTGTAGAGCTAATTTGGATTTTCAAATTTTGAGAGTTCAATTAATCGCAAGTATAAACAAGTCGCTCGACATCTTTATAACTCGTGCAAGTAAAGATTTCTTTGTGGAAAGCAGATAAAAGCTATAAGTATGCAATTTTCTCGATTTGATAGGATTTCTGTAGTATAGTCGAATATTTTCTGTAAGTAATCTTTAATAGTCTGAAACATTATCAAAAATAATACCAAGATTAATAGGAATAAAAATTGACGTAGATGGAAGAAGAACTTGCGAACTAATCCGAAGCTAAAAATGGTTTTGAAAGCTGTTTTTTAAATTATTTACAGAACTTTTGCAATCAAGTTCATGAAATCTGAATTGCAACAAGAAAGGAACAGAATTTGAATATTAGAGGGCGTATGATACTTCGTCTCGAGGTGCATAAAGATTGTGGATTCATGGCTTTCCGAATAGAAAGTTTCAACACTATATGTGGCTTGAGCTAAGATATGACATTACAGCGCTGAAAAGCCGCTGTGATCATACAATTCAAACCTCACCTTTTTGATAGGTTCGTGCACCACCTCATTCGCAGACTTGTCGCTTGCTTGTTTTCCCTAAATTGATCAACTCACTGAACAGCAATGATAGCTGAGATGAGAGCTAGCAAGACAGACAAGGAAAGACAGGATACTACGTAAAATCATGAGCCACTACTGAGGAAGAGCTATGCAGCTATACAAGGTTGATGTCTTGACAAAAATACTAGTTGAGAGGAGCGTTTGCATTATATTTTAGAGCCTCTTCAGGAGCGCAAAAAACACCCCAAATAATTCTGCGAGAATTAAAGAATGCGAAGTGTAAATATAGTGAATAGCACATTTGAAAACTGAAAACCTTGATCTTACTTGCTGACTAAAAGAAGATTTTAGCATTTAAAGTACACGTTTTATGCCACAATGGCAGTTATCAGAAATGACATTTATATTGTAGTTTCTAAAGCTGTATATATGGGCTCACTAAGCTTTCTAAACTCACCTTGTTTTTCGCACCAAAAGCTGCGACTACCAATACCTAAAAATCGTATTTGGCACTAGAACTTACATAAAAAACACTTATATGACGTACCGCTCCAAGCACAAAAAGTTTCATCCTTGACGGATATTGAATGCAGCTTCGGCTTACTCTCACATTTTATACACCTATCATTGGTCTAAACCCCAGCTGGACTAATACAGTTTTTAGTTAGATCAAGTAAATTTGACTGTAAATCGTGACTGATCAAACGCTACTATTGTAATTTGTTAACATAAATGTAGGTGGTTGCCACAACAGCAGTCGCATATTGGTTCTCACGAAAATCATGTAAACATCATTTTGCACTTTGGACAAGCTCTCCAATCAAAGACATACAGACCTGAAATCACTGCATAATATAAAAAAATTTGATTCGCAGCCCACACATGCTCATGAAATATACATCCCTTGTTTATTTCAAGCCTCATCCAAACTGTTAATGTATTCATGTCTTTCGACAGTTTCCATATATCAATCAACTGCTACAGAAGTTTGTCTGATATGTATAGATGATATACAGATGTACGAAAAGAGCTTTCTGTAAATCATTAATCATCATGAATGCGAATCACTTGTTTCCGTAATAGATAGTCCTGAATAAACATTATGGGATTTATTGTCCTAAAAGTGAGTTTCCCTTTGTTTGCTTTGAGATTCATGACATCCAAAAGACTCACGTGGTTTTAGCAAAGTACTACTAATATGTGCTCAGCTTTTGTTTTACTAAACGTTAACTGATTGCTGTTTATTGATTTTGTTCTTTCTCCTGATAAAACAAACCAATTCTAGTCCTTGTTACTTTTTCTATCGAGTCATTAGGTTGTGATGAATGCGCAGTACCCTTTGTCGTCGCACTAAAAGTTGTGCTCTCATACCAACTTGACGTTCATAGAAATCCAGAATAGATTTGAAATTATTTTTCCATAAATGCAGCGCAGTGCGCGTACCACAGCGTGAGTTCATGATTCACTCCTTCGATTCCACGATCAAGTCCAAAAATCATCTGAAACGAGATTGGGGAAGCCCTTCTGCGCACCTGCTACCATACATATTTTGAGTACAAATGCCTATTGTCAACCACTATTCTTTATTTGTGAGATTTAAAGATTTCTAGAGAACCAGATTTCCTGCATATTGTGTTAAATGACCATTAATGTATAACAATACCGCGAATGGGTAAATACAGAGGCACGTACGAACAAAGGTATTTCAATGAGTTTACAAGAACTAAGAAACTTTTCAGAAATTGCTTGTGCGGATTGCATCAACTCAGCCAAATCTTCTTCGGATGAGATTGATGTATTCAAATACTTAAAGAACGTTCGCTACCAGCTTGATTTTTTAGGGCACCGTGGCTCCACCTTAAACCATCAAAGGTGTGCATGATTTTTTTTAATGAATTCGCGTAGTGGTATATAACCTCACTGGAAAAAAAATATTGCTGTAGGCTTTAATAACACTGTCTGTGAACGATGCACAAAGCTGCTCGCAAGTTTTTCAGTGAGAGGAAAAAACAAATTGTAGAAAGAATTGTGAAAAAGTGTAAAACTCATTGGCGGGGTACTTGTAACAAAATCTTGATAAGGACAAGTTGTTGATTATATGATGATTATGTTTTGCTTACAAAGCGCTGTAAAAACTTATATTAGTCTTTGTGTCTTCGCAGAGATAATATACTTGTCGTCACAGCAAAAGAAACTTAAGGTCAACTAATGTCTGGGAAATCTCCTAAAAAAGGTAAATTATGGAATTTTCTAAAAATCCATGTCTGCTTATCATCTGCTCTCTATTAGAGAACAGGAAGTCGGTTTATTGAAAAACAAAGAGCTACATAAAAAACCGTGAACGAACACGATAACAGCCAGTTTTATGCCTATGAGAGACAAATATGAGGTAATGGGAGGAAAAATTCAGCAAAAAAGAACCCGGATCCATATGAGTGTCGAGATATTCACGAGTGAAAATTAATAAAGTTGCAGAAGCCGGAGCTGATCGAAAATTAGAATCCGAAATCTTGCTCTATCAAAAATCCCTTGCCAATTTGAGTGTTGACGAGCCTACTGGTGGAGGTCAGCTGACTTAGTCCCGAAGAAGAATCATAATAGATGAGCTTATAAGAATAATGCTGATGAGTTTTAACCAAAACATTGTCCAAGCTGCAGTTCATATGATTCACTTGCGGAGTTCAATCTCAACATCAGCTCACGCTGTATTTCTGCTGAACAAACTGTGTTACCTACCGTGTTCGAGTTCTGACTGGAAAGTTAGAAAGAATGCTCAAACTTGCTTAAAGCTCTCTCCCTATAATAACAGGGAGCGAAAAGCAGCCGCATCTCGCGGACACATATCAATCAAATCATTTTCGTGATTTTCCAACCGTTCACCTTGCACTTGTCAAGGCTTGCTACGAATATTCTTTTTTAAAATGATGAGGTCCTAAAACAAATCTTCAGCATCTTTAGCAATCGCGGATCTTACCTATGGATACCTAAAGTTGATAAGTCAGCGGAGTCAGAAGGGCTGAGTCACGAATTCAAGTTCGTGGCTAACTATCAATTTTCAAAATAGAATCTGATGATATCGCTT
>CATQJL010000305.1:61202957-61274626 GCA_958299035.1 Cylicocyclus nassatus
AAGCAGTGGTATCAACGCAGAGTACTTAGATAAGCAGCAGTGATTAGGTCTTCATTTGGCAGAAATCTGCTGTTGAAAATGACCATGTTTTCAGATAAAATGCGGTGTATCTCTCGGTAGAGGGGGGCTAGAAAGAAGTCGACGGTCTAGGTCGAATCCCCTTTTCCTGAGCTTTCGAATGGTATATAGGTTGCTGGGCGAAAAAACGGACCAGTTTTCAAAAATGGGGTGGAGATATTTACTATTAGCTTGCTCCAATCCGGCTCCACCAATGTATTGGCTTTTATCGGTTACCGGAGAAAATGATTTTTAGAGCCGGGAAGCAAAGAAGCCCTAACATGCTGTATACCATTCGAAAGCTGAGATCATGGAGAATCGACGTAGACCGTCGACTTTTTTCTAGGTCTTCTGTGCCGCGAGATATGAGGGATTTTATGTGCTTCAAAAATTAACTGATTTTGTGTCCTCACTTTCTGCTCTCCAAATGAATGCTACGAGAAAGTCGACGGTCTACGTTTGTTAATGAAGACTTGCTCTTTAACACAGATAGATAAGCAGCAGTGATTAGGTCTTCATTTGGCAGAAATCTGCTGTTGAAAATGACCATGTTTTCAGATAAAATGCGGTGTATCTCTCGGTAGAGGGGGGGCTAGAAAGAAGTCGACGGTCTAGGTCGAATCCCCTTTTCCTGAGCTTTCGAATGGTATATAGGTTGCTGGGCGAAAAAACGGACCAGTTTTCAAAAATGGGGTGGAGATATTTACTATTAGCTTGCTCCAATCCGGCTCCACCAATGTATTGGCTTTTATCGGTTACCGGAGAAAATGATTTTTAGAGCCGGGAAGCAAAGAAGCCCTAACATGCTGTATACCATTCGAAAGCTGAGATCATGGAGAATCGACGTAGACCGTCGACTTTTTTCTAGGTCTTCTGTGCCGCGAGATATGAGGGATTTTATGTGCTTCAAAAATTAACTGATTTTGTGTCCTCACTTTCTGCTCTCCAAATGAATGCTACGAGAAAGTCGACGGTCTACGTTTGTTAATGAAGACTTGCTCTTTAACACAGATAGATAAGCAGCAGTGATTAGGTCTTCATTTGGCAGAAATCTGCTGTTGAAAATGACCATGTTTTCAGATAAAATGCGGTGTATCTCTCGGTAGAGGGGGGCTAGAAAGAAGTCGACGGTCTAGGGTCGAATCCCCTTTTCCTGAGCTTTCGAATGGTATATAGGTTGCTGGGCGAAAAAACGGACCAGTTTTCAAAAATGGGGTGGAGATATTTACTATTAGCTTGCTCCAATCCGGCTCCACCAATGTATTGGCTTTTATCGGTTACCGGAGAAAATGATTTTTAGAGCCGGGAAGCAAAGAAGCCCTAACATGCTGTATACCATTCGAAAGCTGAGATCATGGAGAATCGACGTAGACCGTCGACTTTTTTCTAGGTCTTCTGTGCCGCGAGATATGAGGGATTTTATGTGCTTCAAAAATTAACTGATTTTGTGTCCTCACTTTCTGCTCTCCAAATGAATGCTACGAGAAAGTCGACGGTCTACGTTTGTTAATGAAGACTTGCTCTTTAACACAGATAGATAAGCAGCAGTGATTAGGTCTTCATTTGGCAGAAATCTGCTGTTGAAAATGACCATGTTTTCAGATAAAATGCGGTGTATCTCTCGGTAGAGGGGGGGCTAGAAAGAAGTCGACGGTCTAGGTCGAATCCCCTTTTCCTGAGCTTTCGAATGGTATATAGGTTGCTGGGCGAAAAAACGGACCAGTTTTCAAAAATGGGGTGGAGATATTTGACTATTAGCTTGCTCCAATCCGGCTCCACCAATGTATTGGCTTTTATCGGTTACCGGAGAAAATGATTTTTAGAGCCGGGAAGCAAAGAAGCCCTAACATGCTGTATACCATTCGAAAGCTGAGATCATGGAGAATCGACGTAGACCGTCGACTTTTTTCTAGGTCTTCTGTGCCGCGAGATATGAGGGATTTTATGTGCTTCAAAAATTAACTGATTTTGTGTCCTCACTTTCTGCTCTCCAAATGAATGCTACGAGAAAGTCGACGGTCTACGTTTGTTAATGAAGACTTGCTCTTTAACACAGATAGATAAGCAGCAGTGATTAGGTCTTCATTTGGCAGAAATCTGCTGTTGAAAATGACCATGTTTTCAGATAAAATGCGGTGTATCTCTCGGTAGAGGGGGGCTAGAAAGAAGTCGACGGTCTAGGTCGAATCCCCTTTTCCTGAGCTTTCGAATGGTATATAGGTTGCTGGGCGAAAAAACGGACCAGTTTTCAAAAATGGGGGTGGAGATATTTACTATTAGCTTGCTCCAATCCGGCTCCACCAATGTATTGGCTTTTATCGGTTACCGGAGAAAATGATTTTTAGAGCCGGGAAGCAAAGAAGCCCTAACATGCTGTATACCATTCGAAAGCTGAGATCATGGAGAATCGACGTAGACCGTCGACTTTTTTTCTAGGTCTTCTGTGCCGCGAGATATGAGGGATTTTATGTGCTTCAAAAATTAACTGATTTTGTGTCCTCACTTTCTGCTCTCCAAATGAATGCTACGAGAAAGTCGACGGTCTACGTTTGTTAATGAAGACTTGCTCTTTAACACAGATAGATAAGCAGCAGTGATTAGGTCTTCATTTGGCAGAAATCTGCTGTTGAAAATGACCATGTTTTCAGATAAAATGCGGTGTATCTCTCGGTAGAGGGGGGCTAGAAAGAAGTCGACGGTCTAGGTCGAATCCCCTTTTCCTGAGCTTTCGAATGGTATATAGGTTGCTGGGCGAAAAAACGGACCAGTTTTCAAAAATGGGGTGGAGATATTTACTATTAGCTTGCTCCAATCCGGCTCCACCAATGTATTGGCTTTTATCGGTTACCGGAGAAAATGATTTTTAGAGCCGGGAAGCAAAGAAGCCCTAACATGCTGTATACCATTCGAAAGCTGAGATCATGGAGAATCGACGTAGACCGTCGACTTTTTTCTAGGTCTTCTGTGCCGCGAGATATGAGGGATTTTATGTGCTTCAAAAATTAACTGATTTTGTGTCCTCACTTTCTGCTCTCCAAATGAATGCTACGAGAAAGTCGACGGTCTACGTTTGTTAATGAAGACTTGCTCTTTAACACAGATAGATAAGCAGCAGTGATTAGGTCTTCATTTGGCAGAAATCTGCTGTTGAAAATGACCATGTTTTCAGATAAAATGCGGTGTATCTCTCGGTAGAGGGGGGCTAGAAAGAAGTCGACGGTCTAGGTCGAATCCCCTTTTCCTGAGCTTTCGAATGGTATATAGGTTGCTGGGCGAAAAAACGGACCAGTTTTCAAAAATGGGGTGGAGATATTTACTATTAGCTTGCTCCAATCCGGCTCCACCAATGTATTGGCTTTTATCGGTTACCGGAGAAAATGATTTTTAGAGCCGGGAAGCAAAGAAGCCCTAACATGCTGTATACCATTCGAAAGCTGAGATCATGGAGAATCGACGTAGACCGTCGACTTTTTTCTAGGTCTTCTGTGCCGCGAGATATGAGGGATTTTATGTGCTTCAAAAATTAACTGATTTTGTGTCCTCACTTTCTGCTCTCCAAATGAATGCTACGAGAAAGTCGACGGTCTACGTTTGTTAATGAAGACTTGCTCTTTAACACAGATAGATAAGCAGCAGTGATTAGGTCTTCATTTGGCAGAAATCTGCTGTTGAAAATGACCATGTTTTCAGATAAAATGCGGTGTATCTCTCGGTAGAGGGGGGGCTAGAAAGAAGTCGACGGTCTAGGTCGAATCCCCTTTTCCTGAGCTTTCGAATGGTATATAGGTTTGCTGGGCGAAAAAACGGACCAGTTTTCAAAAATGGGGTGGAGATATTTACTATTAGCTTGCTCCAATCCGGCTCCACCAATGTATTGGCTTTTATCGGTTACCGGAGAAAATGATTTTTAGAGCCGGGAAGCAAAGAAGCCCTAACATGCTGTATACCATTCGAAAGCTGAGATCATGGAGAATCGACGTAGACCGTCGACTTTTTTCTAGGTCTTCTGTGCCGCGAGATATGAGGGATTTTATGTGCTTCAAAAATTAACTGATTTTGTGTCCTCACTTTCTGCTCTCCAAATGAATGCTACGAGAAAGTCGACGGTCTACGTTTGTTAATGAAGACTTGCTCTTTAACACAGATAGATAAGCAGCAGTGATTAGGTCTTCATTTGGCAGAAATCTGCTGTTGAAAATGACCATGTTTTCAGATAAAATGCGGTGTATCTCTCGGTAGAGGGGGGCTAGAAAGAAGTCGACGGTCTAGGTCGAATCCCCTTTTCCTGAGCTTTCGAATGGTATATAGGTTGCTGGGCGAAAAAACGGACCAGTTTTCAAAAATGGGGTGGAGATATTTACTATTAGCTTGCTCCAATCCGGCTCCACCAATGTATTGGCTTTTATCGGTTACCGGAGAAAATGATTTTTAGAGCCGGGAAGCAAAGAAGCCCTAACATGCTGTATACCATTCGAAAGCTGAGATCATGGAGAATCGACGTAGACCGTCGACTTTTTTCTAGGTCTTCTGTGCCGCGAGATATGAGGGATTTTATGTGCTTCAAAAATTAACTGATTTTGTGTCCTCACTTTCTGCTCTCCAAATGAATGCTACGAGAAAGTCGACGGTCTACGTTTGTTAATGAAGACTTGCTCTTTAACACAGATAGATAAGCAGCAGTGATTAGGTCTTCATTTGGCAGAAATCTGCTGTTGAAAATGACCATGTTTTCAGATAAAATGCGGTGTATCTCTCGGTAGAGGGGGGCTAGAAAGAAGTCGACGGTCTAGGTCGAATCCCCTTTTCCTGAGCTTTCGAATGGTATATAGGTTGCTGGGCGAAAAAACGGACCAGTTTTCAAAAATGGGGTGGAGATATTTACTATTAGCTTGCTCCAATCCGGCTCCACCAATGTATTGGCTTTTATCGGTTACCGGAGAAAATGATTTTTAGAGCCGGGAAGCAAAGAAGCCCTAACATGCTGTATACCATTCGAAAGCTGAGATCATGGAGAATCGACGTAGACCGTCGACTTTTTTCTAGGTCTTCTGTGCCGCGAGATATGAGGGATTTTATGTGCTTCAAAAATTAACTGATTTTGTGTCCTCACTTTCTGCTCTCCAAATGAATGCTACGAGAAAGTCGACGGTCTACGTTTGTTAATGAAGACTTGCTCTTTAACACAGATAGATAAGCAGCAGTGATTAGGTCTTCATTTGGCAGAAATCTGCTGTTGAAAATGACCATGTTTTCAGATAAAATGCGGTGTATCTCTCGGTAGAGGGGGGCTAGAAAGAAGTCGACGGTCTAGGTCGAATCCCCTTTTCCTGAGCTTTCGAATGGTATATAGGTTGCTGGGCGAAAAAACGGACCAGTTTTCAAAAATGGGGTGGAGATATTTACTATTAGCTTGCTCCAATCCGGCTCCACCAATGTATTGGCTTTTATCGGTTACCGGAGAAAATGATTTTTAGAGCCGGGAAGCAAAGAAGCCCTAACATGCTGTATACCATTCGAAAGCTGAGATCATGGAGAATCGACGTAGACCGTCGACTTTTTTCTAGGTCTTCTGTGCCGCGAGATATGAGGGATTTTATGTGCTTCAAAAATTAACTGATTTTGTGTCCTCACTTTCTGCTCTCCAAATGAATGCTACGAGAAAGTCGACGGTCTACGTTTGTTAATGAAGACTTGCTCTTTAACACAGATAGATAAGCAGCAGTGATTAGGTCTTCATTTGGCAGAAATCTGCTGTTGAAAATGACCATGTTTTCAGATAAAATGCGGTGTATCTCTCGGTAGAGGGGGGCTAGAAAGAAGTCGACGGTCTAGGTCGAATCCCCTTTTCCTGAGCTTTCGAATGGTATATAGGTTGCTGGGCGAAAAAACGGACCAGTTTTCAAAAATGGGGTGGAGATATTTACTATTAGCTTGCTCCAATCCGGCTCCACCAATGTATTGGCTTTTATCGGTTACCGGAGAAAATGATTTTTAGAGCCGGGAAGCAAAGAAGCCCTAACATGCTGTATACCATTCGAAAGCTGAGATCATGGAGAATCGACGTAGACCGTCGACTTTTTTCTAGGTCTTCTGTGCCGCGAGATATGAGGGATTTTATGTGCTTCAAAAATTAACTGATTTTGTGTCCTCACTTTCTGCTCTCCAAATGAATGCTACGAGAAAGTCGACGGTCTACGTTTGTTAATGAAGACTTGCTCTTTAACACAGATAGATAAGCAGCAGTGATTAGGTCTTCATTTGGCAGAAATCTGCTGTTGAAAATGACCATGTTTTCAGATAAAATGCGGTGTATCTCTCGGTAGAGGGGGGCTAGAAAGAAGTCGACGGTCTAGGTCGAATCCCCTTTTCCTGAGCTTTCGAATGGTATATAGGTTGCTGGGCGAAAAAACGGACCAGTTTTCAAAAATGGGGTGGAGATATTTACTATTAGCTTGCTCCAATCCGGCTCCACCAATGTATTGGCTTTTATCGGTTACCGGAGAAAATGATTTTTAGAGCCGGGAAGCAAAGAAGCCCTAACATGCTGTATACCATTCGAAAGCTGAGATCATGGAGAATCGACGTAGACCGTCGACTTTTTTCTAGGTCTTCTGTGCCGCGAGATATGAGGGATTTTATGTGCTTCAAAAATTAACTGATTTTGTGTCCTCACTTTCTGCTCTCCAAATGAATGCTACGAGAAAGTCGACGGTCTACGTTTGTTAATGAAGACTTGCTCTTTAACACAGATAGATAAGCAGCAGTGATTAGGTCTTCATTTGGCAGAAATCTGCTGTTGAAAATGACCATGTTTTCAGATAAAATGCGGTGTATCTCTCGGTAGAGGGGGGCTAGAAAGAAGTCGACGGTCTAGGTCGAATCCCCTTTTCCTGAGCTTTCGAATGGTATATAGGTTGCTGGGCGAAAAAACGGACCAGTTTTCAAAAATGGGGTGGAGATATTTACTATTAGCTTGCTCCAATCCGGCTCCACCAATGTATTGGCTTTTATCGGTTACCGGAGAAAATGATTTTTAGAGCCGGGAAGCAAAGAAGCCCTAACATGCTGTATACCATTCGAAAGCTGAGATCATGGAGAATCGACGTAGACCGTCGACTTTTTTCTAGGTCTTCTGTGCCGCGAGATATGAGGGATTTTATGTGCTTCAAAAATTAACTGATTTTGTGTCCTCACTTTCTGCTCTCCAAATGAATGCTACGAGAAAGTCGACGGTCTACGTTTGTTAATGAAGACTTGCTCTTTAACACAGATAGATAAGCAGCAGTGATTAGGTCTTCATTTGGCAGAAATCTGCTGTTGAAAATGACCATGTTTTCAGATAAAATGCGGTGTATCTCTCGGTAGAGGGGGGCTAGAAAGAAGTCGACGGTCTAGGTCGAATCCCCTTTTCCTGAGCTTTCGAATGGTATATAGGTTGCTGGGCGAAAAAACGGACCAGTTTTCAAAAATGGGGTGGAGATATTTACTATTAGCTTGCTCCAATCCGGCTCCACCAATGTATTGGCTTTTATCGGTTACCGGAGAAAATGATTTTTAGAGCCGGGAAGCAAAGAAGCCCTAACATGCTGTATACCATTCGAAAGCTGAGATCATGGAGAATCGACGTAGACCGTCGACTTTTTTCTAGGTCTTCTGTGCCGCGAGATATGAGGGATTTTATGTGCTTCAAAAATTAACTGATTTTGTGTCCTCACTTTCTGCTCTCCAAATGAATGCTACGAGAAAGTCGACGGTCTACGTTTGTTAATGAAGACTTGCTCTTTAACACAGATAGATAAGCAGCAGTGATTAGGTCTTCATTTGGCAGAAATCTGCTGTTGAAAATGACCATGTTTTCAGATAAAATGCGGTGTATCTCTCGGTAGAGGGGGGCTAGAAAGAAGTCGACGGTCTAGGTCGAATCCCCTTTTCCTGAGCTTTCGAATGGTATATAGGTTGCTGGGCGAAAAAACGGACCAGTTTTCAAAAATGGGGTGGAGATATTTACTATTAGCTTGCTCCAATCCGGCTCCACCAATGTATTGGCTTTTATCGGTTACCGGAGAAAATGATTTTTAGAGCCGGGAAGCAAAGAAGCCCTAACATGCTGTATACCATTCGAAAGCTGAGATCATGGAGAATCGACGTAGACCGTCGACTTTTTTCTAGGTCTTCTGTGCCGCGAGATATGAGGGATTTTATGTGCTTCAAAAATTAACTGATTTTGTGTCCTCACTTTCTGCTCTCCAAATGAATGCTACGAGAAAGTCGACGGTCTACGTTTGTTAATGAAGACTTGCTCTTTAACACAGATAGATAAGCAGCAGTGATTAGGTCTTCATTTGGCAGAAATCTGCTGTTGAAAATGACCATGTTTTCAGATAAAATGCGGTGTATCTCTCGGTAGAGGGGGGCTAGAAAGAAGTCGACGGTCTAGGTCGAATCCCCTTTTCCTGAGCTTTCGAATGGTATATAGGTTGCTGGGCGAAAAAACGGACCAGTTTTCAAAAATGGGGTGGAGATATTTACTATTAGCTTGCTCCAATCCGGCTCCACCAATGTATTGGCTTTTATCGGTTACCGGAGAAAATGATTTTTAGAGCCGGGAAGCAAAGAAGCCCTAACATGCTGTATACCATTCGAAAGCTGAGATCATGGAGAATCGACGTAGACCGTCGACTTTTTTCTAGGTCTTCTGTGCCGCGAGATATGAGGGATTTTATGTGCTTCAAAAATTAACTGATTTTGTGTCCTCACTTTCTGCTCTCCAAATGAATGCTACGAGAAAGTCGACGGTCTACGTTTGTTAATGAAGACTTGCTCTTTAACACAGATAGATAAGCAGCAGTGATTAGGTCTTCATTTGGCAGAAATCTGCTGTTGAAAATGACCATGTTTTCAGATAAAATGCGGTGTATCTCTCGGTAGAGGGGGGCTAGAAAGAAGTCGACGGTCTAGGTCGAATCCCCTTTTCCTGAGCTTTCGAATGGTATATAGGTTGCTGGGCGAAAAAACGGACCAGTTTTCAAAAATGGGGTGGAGATATTTACTATTAGCTTGCTCCAATCCGGCTCCACCAATGTATTGGCTTTTATCGGTTACCGGAGAAAATGATTTTTAGAGCCGGGAAGCAAAGAAGCCCTAACATGCTGTATACCATTCGAAAGCTGAGATCATGGAGAATCGACGTAGACCGTCGACTTTTTTCTAGGTCTTCTGTGCCGCGAGATATGAGGGATTTTATGTGCTTCAAAAATTAACTGATTTTGTGTCCTCACTTTCTGCTCTCCAAATGAATGCTACGAGAAAGTCGACGGTCTACGTTTGTTAATGAAGACTTGCTCTTTAACACAGATAGATAAGCAGCAGTGATTAGGTCTTCATTTGGCAGAAATCTGCTGTTGAAAATGACCATGTTTTCAGATAAAATGCGGTGTATCTCTCGGTAGAGGGGGGCTAGAAAGAAGTCGACGGTCTAGGTCGAATCCCCTTTTCCTGAGCTTTCGAATGGTATATAGGTTGCTGGGCGAAAAAACGGACCAGTTTTCAAAAATGGGGTGGAGATATTTACTATTAGCTTGCTCCAATCCGGCTCCACCAATGTATTGGCTTTTATCGGTTACCGGAGAAAATGATTTTTAGAGCCGGGAAGCAAAGAAGCCCTAACATGCTGTATACCATTCGAAAGCTGAGATCATGGAGAATCGACGTAGACCGTCGACTTTTTTCTAGGTCTTCTGTGCCGCGAGATATGAGGGATTTTATGTGCTTCAAAAATTAACTGATTTTGTGTCCTCACTTTCTGCTCTCCAAATGAATGCTACGAGAAAGTCGACGGTCTAGGTCGAATCCCCTTTTCCTGAGCTTTCGAATGGTATATAGGTTGCTGGGCGAAAAAACGGACCAGTTTTCAAAAATGGGGTGGAGATATTTACTATTAGCTTGCTCCAATCCGGCTCCACCAATGTATTGGCTTTTATCGGTTACCGGAGAAAATGATTTTTAGAGCCGGGAAGCAAAGAAGCCCTAACATGCTGTATACCATTCGAAAGCTGAGATCATGGAGAATCGACGTAGACCGTCGACTTTTTTCTAGGTCTTCTGTGCCGCGAGATATGAGGGATTTTATGTGCTTCAAAAATTAACTGATTTTGTGTCCTCACTTTCTGCTCTCCAAATGAATGCTACGAGAAAGTCGACGGTCTACGTTTGTTAATGAAGACTTGCTCTTTAACACAGATAGATAAGCAGCAGTGATTAGGTCTTCATTTGGCAGAAATCTGCTGTTGAAAATGACCATGTTTTCAGATAAAATGCGGTGTATCTCTCGGTAGAGGGGGGCTAGAAAGAAGTCGACGGTCTAGGTCGAATCCCCTTTTCCTGAGCTTTCGAATGGTATATAGGTTGCTGGGCGAAAAAACGGACCAGTTTTCAAAAATGGGGTGGAGATATTTACTATTAGCTTGCTCCAATCCGGCTCCACCAATGTATTGGCTTTTATCGGTTACCGGAGAAAATGATTTTTAGAGCCGGGAAGCAAAGAAGCCCTAACATGCTGTATACCATTCGAAAGCTGAGATCATGGAGAATCGACGTAGACCGTCGACTTTTTTCTAGGTCTTCTGTGCCGCGAGATATGAGGGATTTTATGTGCTTCAAAAATTAACTGATTTTGTGTCCTCACTTTCTGCTCTCCAAATGAATGCTACGAGAAAGTCGACGGTCTACGTTTGTTAATGAAGACTTGCTCTTTAACACAGATAGATAAGCAGCAGTGATTAGGTCTTCATTTGGCAGAAATCTGCTGTTGAAAATGACCATGTTTTCAGATAAAATGCGGTGTATCTCTCGGTAGAGGGGGGCTAGAAAGAAGTCGACGGTCTAGGTCGAATCCCCTTTTCCTGAGCTTTCGAATGGTATATAGGTTGCTGGGCGAAAAAACGGACCAGTTTTCAAAAATGGGGTGGAGATATTTACTATTAGCTTGCTCCAATCCGGCTCCACCAATGTATTGGCTTTTATCGGTTACCGGAGAAAATGATTTTTAGAGCCGGGAAGCAAAGAAGCCCTAACATGCTGTATACCATTCGAAAGCTGAGATCATGGAGAATCGACGTAGACCGTCGACTTTTTTCTAGGTCTTCTGTGCCGCGAGATATGAGGGATTTTATGTGCTTCAAAAATTAACTGATTTTGTGTCCTCACTTTCTGCTCTCCAAATGAATGCTACGAGAAAGTCGACGGTCTACGTTTGTTAATGAAGACTTGCTCTTTAACACAGATAGATAAGCAGCAGTGATTAGGTCTTCATTTGGCAGAAATCTGCTGTTGAAAATGACCATGTTTTCAGATAAAATGCGGTGTATCTCTCGGTAGAGGGGGGCTAGAAAGAAGTCGACGGTCTAGGTCGAATCCCCTTTTCCTGAGCTTTCGAATGGTATATAGGTTGCTGGGCGAAAAAACGGACCAGTTTTCAAAAATGGGGTGGAGATATTTACTATTAGCTTGCTCCAATCCGGCTCCACCAATGTATTGGCTTTTATCGGTTACCGGAGAAAATGATTTTTAGAGCCGGGAAGCAAAGAAGCCCTAACATGCTGTATACCATTCGAAAGCTGAGATCATGGAGAATCGACGTAGACCGTCGACTTTTTTCTAGGTCTTCTGTGCCGCGAGATATGAGGGATTTTATGTGCTTCAAAAATTAACTGATTTTGTGTCCTCACTTTCTGCTCTCCAAATGAATGCTACGAGAAAGTCGACGGTCTACGTTTGTTAATGAAGACTTGCTCTTTAACACAGATAGATAAGCAGCAGTGATTAGGTCTTCATTTGGCAGAAATCTGCTGTTGAAAATGACCATGTTTTCAGATAAAATGCGGTGTATCTCTCGGTAGAGGGGGGCTAGAAAGAAGTCGACGGTCTAGGTCGAATCCCCTTTTCCTGAGCTTTCGAATGGTATATAGGTTGCTGGGCGAAAAAACGGACCAGTTTTCAAAAATGGGGTGGAGATATTTACTATTAGCTTGCTCCAATCCGGCTCCACCAATGTATTGGCTTTTATCGGTTACCGGAGAAAATGATTTTTAGAGCCGGGAAGCAAAGAAGCCCTAACATGCTGTATACCATTCGAAAGCTGAGATCATGGAGAATCGACGTAGACCGTCGACTTTTTTCTAGGTCTTCTGTGCCGCGAGATATGAGGGATTTTATGTGCTTCAAAAATTAACTGATTTTGTGTCCTCACTTTCTGCTCTCCAAATGAATGCTACGAGAAAGTCGACGGTCTACGTTTGTTAATGAAGACTTGCTCTTTAACACAGATAGATAAGCAGCAGTGATTAGGTCTTCATTTGGCAGAAATCTGCTGTTGAAAATGACCATGTTTTCAGATAAAATGCGGTGTATCTCTCGGTAGAGGGGGGCTAGAAAGAAGTCGACGGTCTAGGTCGAATCCCCTTTTCCTGAGCTTTCGAATGGTATATAGGTTGCTGGGCGAAAAAACGGACCAGTTTTCAAAAATGGGGTGGAGATATTTACTATTAGCTTGCTCCAATCCGGCTCCACCAATGTATTGGCTTTTATCGGTTACCGGAGAAAATGATTTTTAGAGCCGGGAAGCAAAGAAGCCCTAACATGCTGTATACCATTCGAAAGCTGAGATCATGGAGAATCGACGTAGACCGTCGACTTTTTTCTAGGTCTTCTGTGCCGCGAGATATGAGGGATTTTATGTGCTTCAAAAATTAACTGATTTTGTGTCCTCACTTTCTGCTCTCCAAATGAATGCTACGAGAAAGTCGACGGTCTACGTTTGTTAATGAAGACTTGCTCTTTAACACAGATAGATAAGCAGCAGTGATTAGGTCTTCATTTGGCAGAAATCTGCTGTTGAAAATGACCATGTTTTCAGATAAAATGCGGTGTATCTCTCGGTAGAGGGGGGCTAGAAAGAAGTCGACGGTCTAGGTCGAATCCCCTTTTCCTGAGCTTTCGAATGGTATATAGGTTGCTGGGCGAAAAAACGGACCAGTTTTCAAAAATGGGGTGGAGATATTTACTATTAGCTTGCTCCAATCCGGCTCCACCAATGTATTGGCTTTTATCGGTTACCGGAGAAAATGATTTTTAGAGCCGGGAAGCAAAGAAGCCCTAACATGCTGTATACCATTCGAAAGCTGAGATCATGGAGAATCGACGTAGACCGTCGACTTTTTTCTAGGTCTTCTGTGCCGCGAGATATGAGGGATTTTATGTGCTTCAAAAATTAAGTGATTTTGTGTACTTACTTTCTTCTCTCCAAAATGCTACGAGGATAGATAAATAATATAAATAAACATAAATACCATTTCTTTAGTAAATTTATGAGTGTACTTGTTGTTTGAGGTACTTAGCCTGCTTTTCATAACGATTTTTATCATATTCTCAGAGTACGATACCAATCTCAGCCCAGGTGAAGGGGGTCATCGGGAGTTTGGCCTCAAAGTGAAGGGGGTAAGATCCATCACTCCCCCTATCGCAACTATGCTCCTACATATGTATTGGTCGCCCGCGTTTTTGACAGGTTATGAGATATACCACTCCTAATTCCATGCAGTCCCCTGGTTTTCCAGACGGGCAGATGACACAATCAGCGGTCGTGCAGATCCTGTCGTACGCTCGATTGCGGCAAAGTTGCTTTTTGAGATTAGGAGGTGGGATATCTATGACTCTGACGGAATCATCGAGGTTCGCTCAAAACAAAGATTTCTGATAGCTCTGCTGAAATCATCAGTCACGAATGGAACACAGAACGGTATTTTTGTTGTCTGGTTCATTCTGACGCGCAAAGCATTCTTTCTAAAATAAACAAAACACAAAACAAGAGTTCAACTCAATATTTACTTGTTTATTGTGAAGTAATTGCTTGTGTATTGTGAGTCGTTTCACGACACTGCCGCCGACCTGATGCTGCTGGCGTCAGTTTATCCCTTGTACTTGGGTTTGTGGTCGGTGTTGCTCTTTTGGCCGAACCTTTTCGGTGGCCTTGCTGTCTTCGTAAGTGCGCGATTTCCTGTCCGAGTTTCCGGTATTTGTTCCTTGCATCTAAGAGCATCTGTCGATAACCGGCTTTTGCATTGGGCCCACTGCAAAGAGCTTTATGGTGCTTTCTTTGCCGCGGCCACAAATTATCAGCTATCATGCAATCGGTCTGCTTTCTTTACAGGTATGCCTTGGTGCACCTTTTCAGGATAGCCATTAGAATACGCGATCTGTTTGGCAAGGTTAGTCGATGCATTGCGCTGTTCAACGTTGGATGAAACCGATTTTGCTGTCTTGAACATGTTTCCTATCACGGACCGTTTCATGCTAAAAGGATGCGCAGAGCGGAATCAATATATTCAATATATATATACTAGCTGGTTTGCGGAATCATTTAGTTATGATCGTGAGATAAAGACACTTAGACGTTTAGAAATGCTAGCCAATTTTCGTCGGGATTATCCCGCGTGAATCTTTTGTTAAGAGACTGACTATTCAGAATGTCGAAGCATACGTCTATTTCACTTTGAGTTTGACATATGATGCAGCAGTCCTCAATGTATCGATAAAATAGTGAGGAACTAGGATCAAGTACGGGTTTCTCGATTTTTGACATGAAGACAATTGCGACGACGGGAGCCAATCTTTACTCTATCGCTAGGCCACGTACTTGCTTGTATTACCTTCCCGACATCGGAATATGCTGCAATTTAAGCATTCTTTCAAAAGTGTCATGATTTGTCCAATGCCGAACCCATATATGTTGAGAGCAGATTGGTGTTCCGAGGACAGCGCATACACATCTTCCATAGCATCTTCACTGGAGACATTTGTGCACAGCGAAGTGACATCAAAGGTTTCTATCGCACATACTCCATCGAGCTGCGTTGTACTGAGCTGCTCCAAAAACATTCTAGTGTTTGAAAGATGGGCAGGCGCATACTTTAGTAATTGTGTTAAGATTAAGTTCAATAGCCATGAGATTCTGTCATTTAGGCTACCGCAGCTGCTTATTATGGGTTTAACTTTGTAGTCTAATCAACTTTCAGAGTGCAAATCGGACACAAGGAGTTTGTGTGTCTTTATTAGCACATAAAGGGCTGGACATTCGGGCAAATCGATCTTAAGATGCGATATCAGAGCTTTAGGTAAGCCGATAAAGTTCGCTATGTTTACCTACACTCTATTCAAACACGGCTTTGTCTCGCAAACTCTTTCTTAAAGGAAGTGCAATACAGAGTGCTATATCCGAATGGTGTTCATTTATGGCCACTCTAAGCTACGAGTCATCACCACGAATTCCCCTCCCTTATCGCTGATTGACATTCTTATTTCCTTATTAATGCATAGATCATGAAGTTCGCGCAAACCGCGATTTTGACTGGGAGTGAGATTACCAGTGTTATGCTTTTTTATTTCTGTTAAAGTATTGAATGCTGATGTGGCCAGCACGCGAAATTTTGTGTCTACTATTGGATGGGATTCTTGAGGCCTGAAGCTCAGTGATGGAAACGGAATATGAGGTACACGAGCGCCAGTACTTGCACTGTTGACGAACTTCATAGTTTTGCCTTGCTCTCTGACATAGACGTTCATGTAGCAGCTTTAGGTTACCAACAACTTTTTGCGTCCCCATGGTGTGATGAGTGGGCGCAAAGCTTGGACCCATAGCGCGCCTTCAGAAAGAGAGACATTCTCAGACATTCGCCATTGAGTCCCGCAGGAGATCCGCCCACAAAATAGGTAGTCGCATTGAAATCCGGTGCACCGGCAGGAATCATCAGTTTAGTTTTGCCCCAATTTTGGTGCGATTTTGTCCCGAAGCGCAGGCGCGTTCAAACGAGTACAGCTCCAAATTACCAAGTTTCAATTTGTATTTTCCGAAGATAAATAATGAGGTAAGCTGCATATGGATGGATAGAGCGTAAAAAGCTCTTTCAAATGGTATCTATAAAACATGCGTTGACCTGCAAAGCATTGAATAGCACGCATCTTTGTTCTCAAAGCTGCTAATGGCCATATCTCTTGAATTTGAAAGTTGCGGTCAGCACCCCATCGTGGGTCTGGTGACTGTACCTTCACGCATTGCAGTAGTAGTACTTTGGATGGTTTCCCATGTTTCACTGCGCAGAACTGCTCAAAGTTTATAATTTGTCAAAGTGACTAACTTTGCATTTCAGCCACTATAAAAATTATTAGGTATGTAAATGACTTTATATAGGTATTTTCTGAAAGAAAATAGTTTATTCTGATGTCTATCAAAATTGGGAAGTTTAATCACTTTTTTTTTGAGAAATCTACATTTATCTAGGTACCCCATTTTTTACCGATCACCCTAATACATTAGTTTCAGTGACTAACTTGGTTCGTGCTTGACGCTTTTGCCTATACGACAAGGAACTTCTGCGGATCTCAATGAACATAAGCCAAATCTCAACAGGTATGTATGTTCTCAAAAGACCTTCATGTGACTAGAGTTTAGGTGGTGAATGTGTTTAGGAGAAGAAGACAACGCTCGCGAAAAGTTTTTCAACGAACTCTCGGAGGCAAGAGTGATTTGGAGCGGTCGTGCAAGAATAGCGATAGGGAGAGCACTGTGAGTTTTCTCACACTGTTAGAAGAAGCGATACTTTTAAATTGTATTTTTGCGTCGCACTTACCATTTTGACCCTGAAAGAGCCACGCTTCTTCCGCCAAAAGTTATTCATGTTTTATATGTTTAAGGTGTTAATAGTTTTTTGTTTTCGGAAAAAGCGTGTCTCAGCGAAGGCAACAGTATCACTGAGGAACTAGTGATTGAAAAGACTGAATGTGTTGAAGATGGTTTTGAAGATATCGAGGAAGCTTGATAATACTAATTACATTTTAGTTTTTTGCTGCGTTTATCTCGCATCTTCGTGTCGTAGTTGTAGAGCTTCCGAACCTTATGTTTGCTGCTTTGTATGCATTTCATTTCCATTTCGTCGTAACCTGTCGAAAAAATTATGTGGTTTTGGTTAATAAATTTGTTATGTTTGAGTGGGTGGTTTTACGAGCAGAAAATAACAGAAGTGAGAAATGAGGCCCGAAGAGACCAAGGGCACAACTCAAGTGAAGAAAGAGGCATGTAGAAGAAATGAGGACGCAAAAATTCGTTTATATGAGCGTGGGCCGCAGCTTCTGAATGCGATAGGGACATTACGGTGTCTCCTGCAGGTGTTCCAATTTTGTCGGAAATGTGTCGGTCGGGACACCTGATTTTGTTGCGCACTTTTCCGAAACAAAACCAGATGTCCTGATTTTGTCCCGACACCGATTTCGGGAGTCGTGCAGGCATTCCGTGGCTACACCTCATTTTGTCCTGCGGGACTCAATGGCGAATGTCTGAGTTCCCTTATAACCGGATTAGCTGTTGACTGATGCACAGCATTGCTTTGTTTTTGTCAAAGAAGTATTATAACCAGTTTAGTAGTTAGAAACACTTTTTAAAAAGCTCCGAAGTACAGCCTCGTCTCATAATCAATGGTACGAACTCTTTGCGCGGAAAGATTAGGGCCCGCATTTGAACAGAAAATTACAAGACTCAATAGACCTTTTACAAGTATAAACAACGATTTATTCAAACAAAAGCAGACTTCACATATTCGAAAGCTAGAGTAAGCACTAAACACTAGCCTCAACACCCGCAATGTTATATAAATAAACTTCCAATCAGTTTATGACAGCGATTGCGGCAGCTTCAAACGCTATATAAACAGATATAGTCTTGAATAGAGTATTTAAAGGCCACTTGTAGACGAAATCATTGCGGTGTTTTTAAGGCGGCTTGTTACAGAACATTTCAAAACTGCGGAAAAGTTATGTGGCGAAAGTTGAAGGCACATTAACAGCAGCAGACCTTGCTGATAATGCAGCATGACACACAGCAACATTGTGAAGATGGGGTGCCGCCAGATAAGGCACTGGTGACAGCTGGAGCAGCTGGAGCAGCAGCGTAACTAGTGGATGCAGCGGGAGCGGCGTAGCTGGTGGCGGCTGGTGCAGCATAGCCATTCGAAACTGCGGGAGCCACATAGCCATTCGAAAATGCGGGAGCAGCATAGCCATTCGAAACTGCGGGAGCAGCATAAGATGCAGCATAGCCATTCGAAACTGCGGGAGCAGCATAGCCATTTGAAACTGTGGGGGCAGCATAAGATACCGCAGAAGCTGCGTAAGATGTAGTAGCCGCAGGTGCAGCGTAAGACACGGAGGTGGCAGCATAGCCATTCGAAACTGCTGGAGCAGCGTAAGATGTAGCAGCTGGAGCTGCATAGCTTGTAGGAGCAGCAGGAGCAGCATAAGGTGTAGCAGCCGCTGGTGCAGCGTAACTCGTTGCTGCAGTCGGAGCAGCCGCAGAGGTGCCACTGCCACAGCCGGCGCCAGAGCCACTGCCTCCAATAGTACAGCACATAATACCAATACATTGCCTCTTGGTTCGTGATGTCTTGTCTTTGAGCACTTTTCCACAGGCGGGGGTGAAGTTGCAGATGAGCAGAACAGCAACGAGACAAGCAGTTGTCTTCATCCTGAAATTCGAAAATTATTGTCACCAAACTCCAAGATTGCTGAAGAAATTTGACTCATGCGTTTTAGAAAAACATCAATTTCTTTTCATCCAAGTTGGCGATTATTGATCAAAACCGTCTTCTTTCATTAAGATAGCAATGTTTTCAGAAAATTGCTAAGTGGGTTGTGTAGAACAAGTATGGCCCCATCGGTATCAAAACATGCCACAAATTTTGGAGCTTTTCCATGTCTTCAAACATAGGAAAGAACAAGTCATACCATTCGCTAAAAACCAATTATAAAGTAACTGATTTCTTTTGTTATGCTTTGAACTTCTGAAGTTTTAAAACTGTGTGAGTGTGTGTTGCCAAACCTAACAAAATCAAATGTATATCGAGCACAATACAGTTGGCCTTATTTGCAGCACATGTAAGTAGGTACAATATGCATACAATGGTGCAGAAAATAATCGTTGAAATACGTGACTGCAGAAAACACGTCGTACAGTATTATGGGTTGTTTCAAAAGTTCTACCCGTTTTCGATACCTTTTTTGAACTGCCGATTTTGGAGGAAGAAACCAATTTTCATAAACACTGCTTATACCATGCAAAAGCTCTTTTCTTCTAGTTTTTCAGGAATATTTTCGTTTCCATAGATCTTTGTTCGCTGTGGGGTTGCGTACTTTGAAAAGACGGCGAAACAAATGTGAAAATTTTCGCCTTTGCTCTATCGCCGTGAAATGTACAGCCAAAAGGAAAAGTTTCTTTTAAAACATACATAATGTTTGCTGGAGACTTGTGCTACGAAACGCTTACCGAATGATTTCAGAAAATTTTTGAACCTACAAATTTTTAGCTCAAACATAACATGTCTTTATGGTCCCTTCAAGTCGCATAAAAGTTATAAACGTATTGCAATCGCGGAACTTTTACTCTATATAGTAAGATTAGAGCTGGAACAACTGCTACTAGAAGAACGGAAAGATTTCCTGGTTTGTCAACGGCGAACAAAATCAAAAATATCAAAAAATTGCATTTTTTGCCGCCTCAGAAAGAGTAAAATAAGGGGTCTTTTCGGATTTTTCAGCACAAAATTTTTATGAAAGAGTTTGATGAAATCCAAAGCTGGCGGTGCTGCTCAGTCGACTATGGGCTACACTGTGAGCAGTGCTTGTGCAACTCAGCTATATTCCAAATCAAGTTATGATTGTGCAAAGTGAAGCTTTCTATAAGGAGATGTTCCTCGATTTTCGCCTATAAAATCTTCTCCACTGTTACTGCAATAATCTTAAAGAAAGCGCAGAATAGCCAAAGATTTGCAGATTGTAATACAGTTTATAGCAATTGCAAAGATTATTTCTGAGAAGAGTTACGGTGAATCAAAGTCAAAGTTCGAAAACGGGTAGAACTTTTGAAACAATCCAATACATCACTTCATTACACCATTACCATATGATGCATGTCACACTTGTATTGAGAAATGTAGAGGATAAGCCAAGCTTACATGTGAGTGCTTGTAGACGTAACCGTAGCGATGAGGAGTTTGCAGTTTCTCTCTACTTTATATAGTTCATCTATTTGTTCTCCAATCACTGACAGAAGTGTAAATAATCAATTATAACTGGATAAAGGATTTTTTTATGACTAGATCAGCACCTTGACGAAAAATGATTGTAGTGAGTTGTTTATTCAGTAATCAACTCTTCTCTACCAACGTAAAATTTTTCGTTTTTCTTTGTTCGTAAGCAACTCTTCTCTACTAACGCAAATTTATCATGAGAGTCTAACGCTCTAACATAATCTTTTAGAGTCATCAAACAATTTTTGCTTAGCAGGAGAAGCTTTCAGGTGCAATGGAGCGAACGGCTTAAGAATTACATTAGAAAAGCTTGAGATTGATTAATTGATTAGCATAAGAAAAATTAAAATTTTTAGCCGTCCGAAGCTCTTCTCCCTTATACAGAGTGTTCCAAAAAATCTACTCACTGTTTGATTGTAAATAATTCTCTTGTAATGAGTTTCAGGAAGCTCTAGGTACCATTTTGTAGAGCGAGGTTCGACTTAGATTTACGGTATAGAGCGAATCACTGATCTCTCTTCATTACTGTAGGATTACGGTAGAAACTTGAAAGAGGGTTTTGAGCCATGAAAGACCATATATTGCCTCAGAAAGGAAAACAGCCTGAAGGCTTTTACACTAGTCTAATTAGAGTTGTTGATTCTAACTGTAAAGTTCTCAACTTATTATGATGTTTCATTGAAGATATGCCGGGTAAGAGGTAGCGGCCGTTTTTGCAATGTTCCTAAGAAGTGTGGTTACACCGTTTAGAAAGCTTCGCAATTTTGTGAATAGTTGACTATTGAACTCAGCGTCCATAAAAACCTATTACACAAGTTTTCACATCTTTTTGAAAATTTTCAAAACGGCAGCTTTTTCCACATTCACACCATATGTTTCAAGTTCCCACGTAATCCTACAGTAATGAAGAGAGATTCTATTCCATTCTAGCGGCGTTATCTGCAACTGTCCACAACGCAATTTCACAGACGCCGTCGGGAAAGGTGCCGGCATGTGGACGTGGTAGGGGCACGTCCACATGCTGGCAGGTCGCACTCCACAAACTACACCATTTCCTGCACTCACTGACCTGCCGGCAGTCTGCGAGCTGGATGGCATCTCAAGTTTCGACAAAAATTGATCGTGAACCTGCCGGCAGGTTAGCAATTTGGGCCAAATAAATGGCAAACGAGGACATTTTTTGGATTTTTTTCAATTCCCATACTATTTCAACAGCAAAACTGGACCGTAACACAAAAAAATATGGGATCAGCCTGGCTGGGGGTCCCCGGAGGCAGTTTGAGATTTTAGGGACCTCAAGTTCACATCAGGGCGACCTCAGGGCATGAGATGCCGGCAGGTAGAGTGGATTACTACGGGCCCAGGTGTCCTGGTTTTGTCCCGACACCGATTTCGGGAGTTGCGCAGGCATTCCGTGACTAAACCTCATTTTGTCCTGCGGGACTCAATGGCGAATGTCTGAGTTGCCAATAAGTGATACTCGGGGCATTGTAAGCGCAGTTCAGCGTTTAAAGTTCAGCGTCTGAATTTGGCCGATGCACCATGCAGCAAAGATGTGGCTAGTGGGGCTGCTTTAGTGTTGCCACGCGGGTCTGTATGGTACCTCAGACTTGAGTAATCAAGCCTTATTACTGCAACTACAAACAACGATGGCGTAATTACTGTGAATGTGAAGTGTTCCCAGAGACGTTTCGATCTTCGAACTGCTTTCCAGGACACTTGTGATTAATCCCTCAAAGACTTCCTAATAAGCAGGAGACTTGTTGTCTCTAGTCTGAGTACTTGTCGGATCTAATGCTACCCGGAGAAGACTTGTGGAAAAAGACTGCGGATTAGAGACCTGTCGCCTCACAGCGGAGTGCATGTGGAGGAACTTCGACCTCACTCATCCATCGGTATTTATGCCCTCATTATTGACTGAAATAATAGTGATAAGGTGATGAGGTGAGGCTGCGAGACTTGTTCGGCTGATCCTTGTGAGGTACTTTTCTAACCACTAACATTTATAATATAAGGCAAAACGAATAAACTATGAAATTATAATAAATATACATTACGTACAATCTACAGTATCTCTTCATCTTCTTATAGTGAACCGCCATCTTGCGCATACACGGTAGAGTACAAATTCAAGAACCTCATGTTTGTCATACAATAAAGGGCTTAATAGCACCTACACTTTTGTTCTGGATTTTTGTAGATGAATTAGAGTTTTCACCGCATTTTTTGGCACTGTTCTTATAACTCGAAAATTTTGCAGCAGACCACTAGGCAGGGAAAGTACGAGGTTATTTGAGTCTTTTTACGCTTTGCCTACTTACGGCGATAATTCATGCAATTCATAAATTCAATAAGGCTCCAGGGTACCGCTCGATAGAACAAAGCAAGCTCTACGAGATTGCATGTGCAAATAGCACTAGCTTCGATCCGCCGCAAGTTTGAAGCTAAAAAAATCGAAAAAATTTATATCTTTGTTCAAAAACATCTACGGATCTCCCACTTGCTCACAAAAACAACACTTCACATCAGACATTTAAGTGTACCGTTGCTGCATTTTTTACTCACGATCAGCTAGATACTAAGAAAACTAGTTAGACTAGTATACTGAGTTCTTCTTACTCATAAACGAAACCCGTTTTCACGCAGATATTTGCTTATTACAAGTCTTTAGAAGTATGGCCGTAATTTTTCAGCTTCACACAAGCTCTAGTTTTCGAGTTCAGATTCAGCTCTCCTTACTTCAGTGTTCCATGCTAAAACCAGCATTTTTCGAAAAATAGGGCATGTGGAATGCTGTAAGTTTACGGTTATACTTCCGAAAGCCTGTAGTAAACCACTGCCTGCGTGAAACCAACATAGCTTTGGCCCTGTATAGGTACAAAAAGTTCGCTTTTCTCGATTCCCAGCTATGTAAAAAGTACAGCAACGGTATATTTAAATGTCTAATGTGAAGTGCTGTTTTTTGAGCAGATGGGAGATCCGTAGGATGTTTTTGAGCAGATATAAATTTCTCGGTTCTTTGAGCATTAAGTGCAACTCTCAGATTTCGGCTTCAAACTTGTGGCGGATCGAAACTAGTGCAAACCTGCACATGCCATCTTGTAGAGCTTGCTTTAACCTATCAAATAGTACCTTGAAGCCCTATTGAAAATATGAAGTGTAAGACTTGTTGTTGTAGGTAGCCAGATTGTAACAAGACTTATGTAACAACCTATTACCAAAGAAAAAGAACAATTTGTATTTGAACACTTAAGTACCCGTTCCTCAAGTGTTATGATTTATGATTTACTTGCCTTTCATATTATTACAATATGCGGCACCCAAACAAACTGATTCATTCCTTTAACGTGAGTGTCTTAGTCTTTGCCAATTGCAAGTGCCAAGCTTTTTCTGAAATTTGTCTCTCTATCTCGTTAGGGCCACTATATCGAGTCGTGTTCTCTTCGGGGCTTCTTGGAGTTGATGTAGTTGAACTTCGTTTGGCAGGCGTCTCACGTTGAATGTTCCGATGGTAAACAGTCGTTCTTGGGGTGGAACATACTTGATCCTGCTGTTCCCGGGCTTTCTGGATCAAGGGGTTCGACGTACGGTAGAATGTGAAAGAGCGGTCAAAATACCGACCAGTCGAGGAACGTGTAGAAGATGAACTTAATGTAAGTTGAGATAAGATAAATAATAATATATATATACATCTTATATATATAAGATTACTTCAAGTGTTATCAAGCAAAAATGCCTGCCCAGACGCTTAAGATATTTGACCGCTTCAAGGTGCGGGTGCAGCAAAGTCCAAAGTTGTTTGGCCTCTACTTTGATTGCAGTCAAAGGGAAGCGTCATTGACACACATTGTGCTTAGCTTTTTGAACACGAAAACAAACCAATTTTTTCTCATGCTGTCGTAGCTAAACTTAATGACAGCCAATAGTTACTCACTGACCAATCTACAATACAGCTTGCTTTTCTAGCAACTTTTTTGCGCACGCTTTCTATGAATATAGATTGCGTGTGAAGGCTACCAAAAAACAAACGAAACAAATTGGCTATATTTGAGCTTGTGGTCTATAATCTTAAGGGCTATTCAGTGCTTCCATTGCCTCTTTACAGGCTCTAGCGGTGCATGATTATAACGGCTGCTGTCGCTAGCCGCTAGTTGTTACCGCTATTAGTGCTAAATTTTGAATTGCTCCAAGAGAAACTGCACGGATATTGACGGTGATGCTCAACAACGCGGCAACAGAGCTAAACCGATAGAACCGGCAAAGTATGGTCATTCAAAAACAAAACGTCTCAGATACATCCCGCATAAATGGAACAATCTACAGTACATTTTTAACTTGCCGTAGGATGCGCTCCCGCATTGCAACATCCGTTGCGTTTACTGAGGTAGATGCATCCTGCAATGACTAAGTGCGTCTCCTCGTTCTCTTCCTTAACTTCTCAAACTTTCATCAAATGAGAAGCGCAGTTTTATGGTAAAATTCCTTGGCTACACCGGATTGAGAATGACTGTGCGTAAAGCAAATGAAACCTAACGCTTCGACTAATTTGATCGAAATGAGATGCACTCATGACAGTATCACATTATTGATTTCAAGCTCAAGCTTACATGCACCTTGGATATACTTGGTGCAAATATTTCCAAACTCATTGCTTTGTTCGTTAGCTCTTCCAGAAGAAAAAGTTGATTTCATACGTCCGGCCAAAACGTTCACTAATATTCTCTGAAAAATTCAAGTACTTGAGTGTAGTATGGGCTGTTTAGGAACAACAGACGCAGAGACCAATTCAATCGGTTGGGGGTTCTCGCTGAGAAAATCTCTTCCGGATTTTCGGAGGTGATCGAGGCGGAGAAACGTGGACGTAGTTTGGTGATTAGTGGCGTCCCACAACCTCCGGAGGGGATGCGGCCATCTGAGCGTCGAAAATATCTCCAAAATAAGGTGGAGGATATTTTCGACACTCTTGATGTAGACTGCACCCCTTCGGAGGTGTTTTGGATTGGTAAAGCGAGCAGCTCGAACTCGCGTCTGATAAAAGTAGTCATGCCCTCCACCTTTTATTGGCGGAGGGCATTGGCGAACGCTCACCTCCTCCGTCATGCCGGTTATTCTAGCGTTTTCATACGCAGAAGCATGACGGAGGAGGAGCGAAGGCGCGAGTTCGAGCTGCGCCAAATTGCCCGTGAGAGAAATAACGGAAAAGCGAGCAAGGAATGGGTAATTTACAAGAGTGAATTAGTGCGCGTTTCTGACCTGCCTAAGAGGAGATCGGAAAACGCGTAAAAGTGCATGGTGAGCGGCAAAAGAAAGAAACAATCAAAGTTTTTCTATTGAATGCTAGAAGTTTAGTAAAGAAAATACATCATTTACAATCATTTCTGTCAGAGCATAAGCCTGATATAGTTTTTGTTACGGAGACATGGCTTACGAGAAAAATTAGTGATAGTGAAGTTATAGGAAATCTTCCTTATACAATTTTGCTTGTAGACAGACATAGCCGCAAAGGCGGTGGAGTCTGTTGCTTAGCAAAAAGTACTCTTCTAGTTAAATCTTGCATTATTGACAATAGTACAATGTCAAACATCCTATGCGTCGACATATCCTCTTCACGTGAGCCTACCTGGTTACGCTTTTTAGCGGTTTACCGTCCCCCAAATAGCTCATATGCATATGATGAAAAAGTAATCGAATTATTGTGTAATTTTGTTAGCGAATACGAAAAGACAATAGTTTTGGGAGATTTTAATCTACAGATAAATTGGCCCGAGCCTCAACCTCTTAATAGAACTTCTCGAGTTCTTCCGTAACTCTAGTTTAAAGCAGTTTGTTACAGAACCAACACACCGCTCCCATGTTCTTGATCTCGTGTTTTCGACCTCACCTATTGTCTCGGATGCGCGCACTATGCCTCCTCTTGCAAATTCCGATCATCGTATAGTCGAATTT
The DNA here is from genome assembly GCA_958299035.1 of Cylicocyclus nassatus. Lineage (NCBI taxonomy): Eukaryota > Metazoa > Nematoda > Chromadorea > Rhabditida > Strongylidae > Cylicocyclus > Cylicocyclus nassatus. The sequence goes on from CATQJL010000305.1 coordinate 61,229,090, forward strand.
TCAGTCTCTATGAAATTGACCAGTCACATTCCTTTGCCAACACCTGATTTTATATTTCTCTCAATAGATATTTCGAAACCATTGATTGGTTGGCTATATTTGACCAGTATGAATCAGCAGATGACGTATACTACCGTTTTTGTGTGACAATATACGGTGCACTTGCAAAATTTGTGCCGTTCAAATTTCTTGAACAGCCCCGCCAAGGCTACCCCTCACAGATACGGAAGCTTTTAGCTCAGAAAGAACGTTTATTCAACTCTCTGGTCAACCCTTTGATGAACTCTATGTATAAGAAGGTATGCAAAGATGTGGATCATTATTTAAAGAGAATTTTGAAAACTTTCGAACATAGATTGGCTATGAAAGCTTCGTCGAAATCTTTCTTTCAGTATATTAATCAAAAACTGAAATCAAGCCGTCATCTGTCTGCTGTTTCCGACCGAAATGGGAATACTTTTAGTACAGACATGGATAAATCACATGCCTTAGCTCGCTATTTCGCCGATGTGTTCTCTCACGATGATCATATTGTGCCTTCGGAATTCTCTACAGTTCCCACTGTTCATCACTGCCTTTCTACTGTCTACTTCGATCCCTCTGAAATCCAGAGGATCTTAATCAGATTGAGAGCTTCCTCTACTGAAACGTACGATGGTATCCCGCAAAATGTTTTTAAAAAATGCGCTTCATCCCTTTGTACTCCCCTTTCGTATATTTTCAACATATCATTGATGCTTGGAGAGGTGCCGCAGGTCTGGAAGGAGGCGTTGGTAACCGCGATCCCTAAAGTTCCTAACGCTAAACTCCTTTCGGACTTCCGGCCCATCAGCTTGGTACCTACTGCTGCAAAAGTAATGGAGAAAGTAGTGCGCGATAAGCTTTTGAATTGGTTTGCAAAATTCAATGTAATTCCCACGAATCAGCACGGTTTTATGGCGGGATCGTCCACAATGACGAATCTCGCCGACTCCGTTTTTGACTGGAATTTGGCGCTCAACAGAGGCAACTCTGTCGATGTCATTTACATGGATCTGTCTAAGGCTTTCGACAAAGTAAACCATATGTTACTTTTGTCGAAATGTGAAAGTCTTGGTTTGAGTGGAAATCTTTTAAAATGGCTGAAATCTTATTTGTGTAACAGAGGAATGACGGTTCGGGTAGGGCACAAGTTTTCGGAGCGATTCAGCTGCACAAGCGGTGTCCCACAAGGCGCAGTTCTGTCTCCCCTGCTTTTTCTGGTGTAAACGGCCGAGCTTCCAAGCATCTTGAAAACATCAACGAATATTACAATACAAATGTATGCGGATGATATAAAAATTTATGGGTTTTACAATGCGGAAAATAAAGCTGAGGTCAGAGGCGCAATGAAAGTATCTCTTGAGAAAATGAGGCATTGGGCGGCTTGTTTAGGCATTCCTATTAACTTTGAAAAAAGTTTTGTCATGCATTTTGGAGACCTTGAAAATCCAATCTATGAGATAAATGGAAACAAACTGAGAAACTGTTCTACCGCCAAAGACTTGGGCGTTTTGATTGATTCCGATTTAAATTTTTGTGCTCATATTGATAATGTAGTTAATAAAGCTTATTTGGTTCTATTTGCGATTTTTCGTAGCGTACATACCGACAATCCGATGATCCTCAAACGTCTCTACCGAGCTTACGTGTTACCTCATTTGGAATATTGTTCTGTAATATGGAACCCCTTTTTAAAGAAAAATATTTTGAAGCTGGAAAAAGTGCAACAAACTTTTACTCGTATTCTGTACCTGAGGTGTCGTAAAAAACTCAATTTTGCCGATATGCCGAGCTAAGAAAATCGCCTTAAGTTTTTGGCAATGAAAAGTTTAGAACATAGACGAATGTTTTTTGATCTCGTTTTTGGTTTTCAACTTTTGCATAAAGAATTGAGACCTGCCCCAAGCAAATACTGGATTTTTAGACCTACAAACAGATATGGTGGGTTTAACATTCATTATTTACTTATTTACAGGAAGCGTTTTCGTTGGGTTTTTAATAGTTTGTTTTACAGAATCCCCCGATGGTTTAGACTATTACCAGAAACTGCACTGCAGACCCCATCTACAAACGTATTTAAGCGTAAAGTCAATGCAATTGACTTATCCTTCCTACTGAGACAATCTGAGAATGAATAGATTTTCTTTCCAAGTGCTGACTTTTATAGCCTTGAATTTTGAGCCTTGAATCTTTGAACGTTATGATTGTTGTACTAACACTTATCCAAGTTTCGTCTCCGGTAGTCAATTTTGCTCAGAAGCTACTTTGGATCTTACACAATATTCTTCCAAGCCATCCCATTTTATTCAACTTTTATTTGTTTCTCATGGTAGCGATGTAAGAGGAAGCTGAAAGAGGTCCTCCGCCAAGCACGCATGGATTCGCCCATTCGCTTTGGTGCTTCTCTTTAGATTCGTTTGAAAGTGATTCGCTTATGGCTTTCACACCATGATTTATGCTGTTGAATTAGTGGGCTAAGCTTGCTGTCTTCTAAATTTGGATCCACTGTGGCTGCTGGAGACACCATCTATGATTGGCTATTTGTTGTTCTGTTTTTGCTTTTTTTGCACTAACCACGTTCGTCAGGAGCATCTATGAATGCACAAAATAAAATAAAAATAAAGTAAGTCGAAGCTGAATATTATCTACGAAATCCCAATAATTATGGTGGATATTGTATTGGTACACTCTGTGCGGATCCTGTGCGTGTGCTTGTAGAGCTTTTGGTGTCTTTCAAACTAAGTTATGCGTTCTAAACTCAAACCTGTTCCGCTTGTCCAAAGGCCTGACACTTGTGCTGCTATTGTTGAAAGTCCTGTTTTTCTCCTGCGTTAAGTTAGCAATGAAGCTCACCGAGCATCACGAATGAAGTGTGGAAAGCCTCTCATTTCAAATGTTCTGTTTCAAATAGCCGGTAATTTTATATGAAAAGGTTTTTTTTGAATAAAGACGAATACCGTTTTTAGAATAAATACCAAATTTCTAGAAACCCAATATCCGCCATTATGAAAAATGGTAATGCGAGCTACATCTCTGAGCAAAAATCTCTCGATTTCGTTTAATAGAACTTTTGAAAGTCGAGAAAGCGAGTAACTGCCACGTTTTGGCGACATTTCCGCATGCGATTAAAACTTTCCGTAGTTTTTTAAGTTAAAGGGCATATCTTGCGGATTCATACGCTGAACATATCCATAACTTTGCAAAACATTGCATACTGACCTACTTCTGAGGCTGAAAAGAAAAGTGGATCCGTTTGACGTGTGATGCTTGAAGGATACGCTAAACGTATCCGCTCGTATTTCGGTATGCTGCACCTACATGCTGCAGATAGATGTTATACAAAAATTGGGCCTAAGATGTTGGCTGGCAACCGTTCCACAAATTCCGCAACACACACACACTCAGTAAAGCGCTTATTTTTTGCGTTCTAATGCAAAGATTTCTTGCGTATACAATCAATAATATAAACTGAACTGAGTATCTTTAATGTGACTAATTACTGATAGGGCCATTGATACCCTTTATGTCCATCCATTCTATCCTATGACGCAGACAAGGACGCAAAAGATTCAGTTAAGTAAATTATAATTTCACTCAATAGTTAGCCCTCCTTCCTTACTAAGGAATTTCGGAGAGTGCTATCAATTATAATTCCTTCACTCCGTCTAGGGGTATGAACAAAACGGAGTTATTTACTTTATTTTTATTCTTACTCCAATAACTAATAGAATAGTTCCTTATCATTAGGAGATTGTCTTATTTTGTGGAAGACACACTGGGTTCCCCTTTTGCGTTCGAGCCCTTTTTCGCCGTTTTCGCACTCTCCAGCGTTGATTTTTGGATTCGGCATGCAATAGGCCGAAATAGACTAAAAATCTCAAATCAATTTCTTTCCCGAACACTGCTTTTATTGTCTGTAAAACCAGCGGTGAAGAATAGAAATTTGTTTCAGTCCTCACGCACTGACGTTGATTTGACTCCAGCAAAGAGGATCTGGGCCGATTTTTAAGTGATTAACCTTATTACCCGTAATTTAGCGTCAATGGCTAAGACGAATGGTAAGGATTATAACAAGAAGGAAACGCTTTCGAGCCGATTTTGACCAATATCCTATCCTGTTCTGTTGTGTACAGACATTCCTTTAACATCAGAATGTTCCAGCAAAGCCTTTATGTGGAAGTGATCAAACACCATGCGCATGCATAGGTGACAGTCAGTTTGAAGCAACAGAACAGATGTCCATAGAATCCAGTGGTTTGTCGTCTAGCTAAATTTAGCTAACTCACCTTCATGCACGATCTTTCTATTCTTTGGTAGCTAAATTAAATCCGCATTCGCGATTGAGTCCCGCAGGAGATATGCCTAAAATGAGGAATTGCGGGGACGGTAGTAGATATCAGGATTTTTTTCGACTTTCGGGATTATCCCGACGCTAAAAATGAAGAGGAAGCCTACCTCAATCTTAAGAATATACCTCATAAGCGTATAACTGACAACGGTGAAGTTTCGAATGACAATGTACAACATGGGTGCAAGCAAGCATATTGACGCGCTGCAAGTTGATCCAGCGAACTGGTCGGGAGTTTACCACGTTACCTTGGAAAGAAGATGAAGATAATTGATTTCTAAGTGCGCCTTTCTTTAATACGAGCAACTTGTGCACAAAAAGAGTCTTGGGCAAGTCTTATCTTGGACGTCCAGTTTTCATTTTGCTGCAGTTCTTGAGCACTTAGACCGGACCAGATAAGAAATTGAAAAGTTTGCATGCAGAAAATTCGGCAACAAGGAAGATCTCTAAATAGATGTAAGAGCGTATCGGTTTGATGCTGATATAGAGGAATTAACGCCACTTCGGTAATATTCACATATGAATTCTCAAATTAGTGTTAGATTGGCATTTGTTTTTCAGCAAAAGCGTTTCTGTCCGAGTGCGACATGCTCCTTTGGCGCACGAGCAGGCGAATGGGACGGAACATGAGCAAGATGAGATCGAAAGGTGAAGTCAACTTCAACCTCGAATGTTGATCACTAAAAATTTTGGCGTGCATGTATCTTATTGGTTGCATTGTTTATATGCATTGCTTTGATTCTTTACAAACAACTAGAGATTTTCTTGTTTTTTTTGTGTTTGTTGTTTTATTACTATGAATAAACAGTCATAGGTTCAGCAGTGTTCCCGGCTTTTTGGAAAAAAATCTAGTTTTGAATGGGATTGATTGTCTAAAGCTAGTTTGGGTGGGGCTTAGGGACATAATCGGGGTTCAGAGCTTACAATACCGCTCATAATTCGTCAAAAAAGTCGCCGGACTGTGGCGCACTCCGCCACACTCCGCCACAGTGCGCCGGAGTGTGGCAGAGTGCGCCGGAGTGCGGCAGAGTGTGCCACACTCCGCCGCAGTGCGCCGGAATGATCGTCAATTTAGCCATATCTCGCTTCGGAATGGACGAATTCTGAATCCGAGGACACCGTTCGATTCAGCTCGGCGAGACGCATCATCTTATCTATAAAGCTGAATGTCTGTCTGTATGCCTGTACGTATGTGCGGAATAGAAATTTTTATTTCTGAACCGATTTGGACCAAACTTGGCACACATACACTTCGGGGCAGGGAGCGTGTCATAGGCTACTTTTCGTTATCGATCGATATCGATTTTATCGATTTTTTGCAAAATTTAAGCCACGCTGGGAGTTGGCACAGGGGGGTAATCGAGCATGCTGACTACAAATATGTTATCGACAGGGCCGGGCGGAGCCGGGTTTGCCAACTAGTCTCATATATGAAGCTGAACGTCTGTTTGTCTGTTTGTTTGTACGTATGCTCCGAATGGAAAATTCCATTTCTGAACCGATCCGGACCAAACTTGGCACACATACACTTCGGGCCCCGGCGGGTGTCATAGGCTACTTTTCGTCATCGATCGATATCGATTTTATCGATTTTTATCGATTTTTTTGCGGAGTTCACCTACGGGGCCGGGAGTTGGCCCAGAGGGGGTAAGTGAGCATGGGGATTCCGAATACAATATTAGTTTGCAGGTTTTTCGACTACTTTTATCGATTTTTATTGATTTTTTTTGCAGAGTTCACCTACGGGGCCGGGAGTTGGCACAAGGGGAGGTCAAGTGAGCATGGGGATTCCGAATACAATATTAGTTTTCAGAATTATCGATTATCATTTTGGTTGAATTCAGTGTGCTCATAACAGTATTACCATTGATCTGTCGCCGATGACACACAGAAAGTATACTACAGGAGCATGGTAGAGAGCCACTCTGATCGAATTTGTTCTAAGATCTGCTCAAGATCACAATACCGCCCACAGAATGTCAAAATTTCTGTGAACTTCGCGGAATTCCGGGATTTCCGCCAGAGTGCGCGATAATCCGGGAAGTTCGCGACGTTTCAGGATCCGCGAAATTACGCGAATCACGCAGAGTACGCAACGCCATAACTCCCTTCGGAATGAATATATTCCGAATCCAGAAACAGCATTGTGTTCAGATCGTCGAGGAAAATATTTTGATATACAGTATGCTCTCGATATTCCATTTCCACTTTTTTCGAATTTTTTCTGTGGAGGTCTTTTCGCAAGGATGTAACGCAGCGTCTGTGTAACATAAAAGATTCCAGTAAGCACTGTTCGATAGTACTGTCCTTGTAGGTTATCGTGCGTCTAAGAGTAGCTGCAGACTGTCTCCCAAAAGAGATAGAAGCGTTGGCGATTTTGGAGAAATCACGCGTTTCTAAATTCTACTCGCCGTAACTTCCTTCGGAATGAACATATTCTGCCGAAGGAAGCTTTGTGCTCAGTTCATCAAGGCAAGTCTTTCGATATGTAGCGTATCCTTGATATTCCGATTTCAATATTCTCAAATCTTTCTGTAGGCGTTTTTTCGCGAAGGTGTAAAGCAGCGCGCACTGTCCCTAGTAGACTCCAGCAAGGACCTTTCGATAGTACCTTTTCTGTAGATTACGCAGCGCTAAAAAGTAGTCACAGGCATCTTTCCATAGTAGTTAGAAGGGCTGGTGAATTCTGGAAAAATCATGTCGTTCTAAATTTTTCTCAACGTAACTCTAAAATATGAAGCTCTCTTGCTAAGCAGATGTGATTTTCGTAATCAGCAGGTCAGATAACCCTTATAAGCAAGTTTTCGAAGATGTTCGAGTGATTTCATTTTTTCTCGTTTTACGCTCCGAAGCTGGCCGATGGATTTTGGTCAAAATGTTGATGCTCTTGAATTGTAAGGAAACTTCGCTTATAGAGGTTTTCGAACACGCTCTTTACGAAAATCGTGGTATTTGAGGATTACAGGGTCTTCTTGGAGAGATACGGTGAGGTGACTGCAACTGCATCACGAAAGCTCGTGATTTCGCCTCCACCTCTCACGTATCTGTCAAAGAACCTGCCTGCTTGCTTTACTAGTCAAAGTTACTAGGAGATGTGCTATCGAATGGCGCAAGACTCAGGCTCCAGTCTATAGAATTCGCCGAGTTACGAGCCTACGAAAACACGTTCTCATGAATTTTGCTCAAAATGTAAAGATCGCAAATCTCGTCGAAATTCCACCCTGAGTGCTTGTATGACACTCGCATTGCGGATATTATGTTCGCTTCGCTCAATAACCCCACTGTATTGAATATGGTGCTTGCGTGTGCTTCAGCAATTGAATATCAAAGCTGTTTTGTGGCTACTCAAATCACCAAATCTAACACAATAAGATGCATTAAGAATGTGAAAAGATTTGATCAGCGTGTTGTACAAGCACTCATGGCGGTGGTGATTTGAGTAGCCACAAAACAGCTTTGATATTCAATTGCTGAAGCATACGCAAGCACCATATTCAATACAGTGGGGTTATTGAGCGAAGCGAACATAATATCCGCAATGCGAGTGTCATACAAGCACTCAGGGTGGAATTTCAACCTAATATGCGATCTTTACATTTTGGGCAAAATTCATGAGAACGTGTTTTCGGGGGCTCATAACTCGGCGAATTTTATAGACTGGAGCCTGAGTCTTGCGCCATTCGATAGCACATCTCTTAGTAACTTTGACTAGTAAAGCAAGCAGGCAGGTTCTTGGACAGATACGTGAGAGGTGGAGGCGAAGTCACGAGCTTTCGTGATGCAATTGCAGTCACCTCACCGTATCTCTCCAAGAAGACCCTGTAATCCTCAAAGACCACGATTTTCGTAAAGAGCGTGTTCGAAAACCTCTATAAGCGAAGTTTCCTTACAATTCAAGAGCATCAACATTTTGACCAAAATCCATCGGCCAGCTTCAGAGCGTAAAACGAGAAAAAATGAAATTACTCGAACATCTTCGAAAACTTGCTTATAAGGGTTATCTGACCTGCTGATTACGAAAATCACATCTGCTTAGCAAGAGAGCTTCATATTTTAGAGTTACGTTGAGTAAAATTTAGAACGACATGATTTTTCCAGAATTCACCAGCCCTTCTAACTCCTATGGAAAGATGCCTGTGACTACTTTTTAGCGCTGCGTAATCTACAGAAAAAGTACTATCGAAAGGTCCTTGCTGGAGTCTACTAGGGACAGTGCGCGCTGCTTTACACCTTCGCGAAAAAACGTCTACAGAAAGATTTGAGAATATTGAAATCGGAATATCAAGGATACGCTACATATCGAAAGACTTGCCTTGATGAACTGAGCACAAAGCTTCCTTCGGATTCAGAATATGTTCATTCCGAAGGAAGCTACGGCGAGTAGAATTTAGAAACGCGTGATTTCTCCAAAATCACCAACGCTTCTATCTCTTTTGGGAGACAGTCTGCAGCTACTCTCAAACGCACGATAACCTACAAGGACAGTACTATCGAACAGTGCTTACTGGAATCTTTTATGTTACACAGACGCTGCGTTACATCCTTGCGAAAAGACCTCCACAGAAAAAAATCGAAAAAAGTGGAAATGGAATATCGAGAACATACTGTATATCAAAATATTTTCCTCGACGATCTGAACACAATGCTGTTTCTGGATTCGGAATATATTCATTCCGAAGGGAGTTATGGCGTTGCGTACTCTGCGTGATTCGCGTAATTTCGCGGATCCTGAAATGTCGCGAACTTCCCGGATTATCGCGCACTCTGGCGGAAATCCCGGAATTCCGCGAAGTTCACAGAAATTTTGACATTCTGTGGGCGGTATTGTGATCTTGAGCAGATCTTAGAACAAATTCGATCAGAGTGGCTCTCTACCATGCTCCTGTAGTATACTTTCTGTGTGTCATCGGCGACAGATCAATGGTAATACTGTTATCAGCACACTGAATTTAACCAAAATGATAATCGATAATTCTGAAAACTAATATTGTATTCGGAATCCCCATGCTCACTTGCCCTCCCCTTGTGCCAACTCCCGGCCCCGTAGGTGAACTCTGCAAAAAAATCAATAAAAATCGATAAAAGTAGTCGAAAAACCTGCAAACTAATATTGTATTCGGAATCCCCATGCTCACTTACCCCCTCTGTGCCAACTCCCGGCCCCGTAGGTGAACTCCGCAAAAAAATCGATAAAAATCGATAAAATCGATATCGAACGATGACGAAAAGTAGCCTATGACACCCGCCGGGGCCCGAAGTGTATGTGTGCCAAGTTTGGTCCGGATCGGTTCAGAAATGGAATTTTCCATTCGGAGCATACGTACAAACAAACAGACAAACAGACGTTCAGCTTCATATATGAGATGATGCGTCTCGCCGAGCTGAATCGAACGGTGTCCTCGGATTCAGAATTCGTCCATTCCGAAGCGAGATATGGCTAAATTGACGATCATTCCGGCGCACTGCGGCGGAGTGTGGCACACTCTGCCGCACTCCGGCGCACTCTGCCACACTCCGGCGCACTGTGGCGGAGTGTGGCGGAGTGCGCCACAGTCCGGCGACTTTTTTGACGAATTATGAGCGGTATTGTAGGGGCTAGTTACAGTATGCCCGGCGTGCAAAGTGCAAGGCTTCCGCGAGGGGAATTTCGGTACCATCCGTAGGGCGAGTAGCGTACCCACAGCGAGAGAGATCCCAGTACCGAGTCGTTCCGAGGATGGTACCGAGCGATTACCTTAATGGCCAAACGTTATGACTTCGCAGTTGCGCGAAGGCATGTCTAAAAGGTCCACTTTCGCATGACGGCACTGAAATCCCAAAACTCCTATCTTGTTCGACACTGTCTTCACTGCAGAGACAAAAGACTGTCAGTTAAGCTAATTTGCGTTGTTTTCAAGCTAAGCATTCCGCGCTCCCGAGTTCGTCCGCTTCGAGCAAAACATCAGGATCAAATTTCTGACTCAAATAGACTGAATTAGCTGCTGCTGAGCATCCTTTATTAATCTTTGAGACAGACAAACCATCTTTTTGGTATTACGTCGTTCAAATTTTCTGAACACATCCCGCGGAGCAGAGATTCATAAAAGATAGTATATAGGCTGTTGCATGACGAAGTCGTAGTGACTTTGGGTGTGAACGCGGCTTTATTAGGCGCAGGGCGCATAAGCGCAGGTTTTACTACGGTGAGGATACGTGCGCGCAGCGTTCGCGCTCGCTCACCTAATACTGCTTCTGCGCCTTCAATGCAGTAGCCTTTAGGCCCCGGTCAGACTTCACGCGACTTAATCGTCGCGACCAAATCGCCAAGATTTCCATTCATTTTCATTTCACATTTAAAAATTTCGGTCTGGAAAAGTATCACAACCGAATGCAAGTTGATCTGCATGGAATGATGTTGTAACAGTTGTCTCCTCGCGATTCAGTCGCGACGATCAAATCGCGTGAAGTCTGCCCGGGGCCTTAGGGGTAGTCGATGCAGATTTTCATGCTCTCTCTAGTCAAGATCATTGCTATTTGAACGAGCTGACAGAAGATTACCAAAACCTACGACACCTCGTTTTCGCAAGCAAATCTTATAAGTGGCCATACAAAACGCAGACTTTTTTTTTCTGTATCCACCCTTTCCAAAGAAGATTGAGAGCTTGCGATACAAATCTTGCAAGCATTCTCTCATGAATTGTTATCCTTCATTTATATTTCAATTTTATTAATACTGCACTGTTTGTTACGTAGTTGCCAACAGGCGATAGAAGTTATATAAGTTATAAAGAATTGGTGAACGTGATTTTCGTTATGCGAGATATATCAGAATGCGTCTGATTACAAACTTGCCTCAACTATCTGCTTGAATGTCTAAAATGAGTTATGAGCTTTTCTGCATATAATCTGTGCACACTAAGGACAGATTATATGATTATAAAGTAAATGCGCTCTTCATCAAACGCTGTTTCGAGCAGCGGACTAAGTCTGAAGGAGGTTCAAAGTTTTTAACTGAGGCAGTGTAGATTTCTATGAAAAAAGCATAACGTGTTTCAAAATCGCTTAGCAGACAGCGAGAAAAGATTCAACAATTTTTTCAGGCCGCATTTAGTGGTCTGTATTTCATTAGAAATGGTCACGCACCAAGTATCCTTTCATTGTTAGACCTCAAGAAAAAGAAGTAGGTGAGAGCATTTATTCGTATTTCGAAATATTTTAGTGGATGCGCAACGATTGGCTTCTACAGTCTTTTATAAGGTTTTTTCTAGACTTGTTTATGGGAATAGAAAGGAGCGAACAAGAAAACCATGCATTTGACGCGCATTGCGATGTGGTTATGAACTTTCCAAGTTTGCTTATTTGCTCTTCAATAATTATCAAATTCCTGTAGGGATTCAGCCAGTGACGTCTTACGCGTAAACGACAAACGATGGCTTTTCAAAAGCCGATTACTGAATGTAAAATCGGACAAATAGCTAGGACTGGCTTTTCTTCTTCTAAAATAAAATTGGGAACCAAATAGCGGAATTTTTCAATGTGTAGGACAGAAACTACTTGTAATAACAACTGATGATTACACAACGTATCTCAGTCGAACAAACATGCGACCCAGTTTGGACAGTTACTGGAAGCAAATGTCATAATATTTGTTGGAAGCAAATGTCATAATATTTATTCAGAATTCAGAACTATCTTTCAGTCATGTGTTTCTACTACTATACACCGCGATCAGTAAAAGGATGAAAAAAACGGCAAATTTACTTTTTTTACAAGAAAAAGAGTAAAGCACAATAAGATATATTATATACATTTATAGGAACTTTCTCTCCAATTTTTGGGCGGGAAGGAGTTTTCAAAACACATTTAAGGTGCCTTCATGACATAAATTACAAGGCTTGGAAGAACCCCTACATACACTATGAAAGTTTGAGCAGAATAAGTTTCGCAATTTTGAACAATTATTTTAAATTATATTGTTTTGCTCGTGTATAACATGCTACGTGGAGAGGCTGTGCACACCGAAAACTGAGTATACTTAGCTTGGTTTAATTTGAAACCCTATGTACATCTGTTTTGTCATTTGGCTATATCACTAACAAGAGGTTAACTCAACGATGTGTTTGTGTAATCACGATTTGAAGTCAAATTATTTACTCGATCTTGATTGTCTGTATTAGTTCAGCTTACTCGTACAACCGGTAGAGGTGTATAAAAGATGAGAGTAAGCCATAGCCACATTCAATTTTCGTCGAGGATGAAACTTCTTGCGTTTTCAGCGGTAAGCAGTTTACAGTTGTCCTTCCTTGTATGCAAACTCTAGTGCCATTTTATTTCAGGTATTGGTAGTCGCAACTTTGGGCGCGGTGAGTTTCGAAGATTCATTGAGACCCATAATCACAGGCTCAGAACTAGCGATGTCACCAATGTCAACCTAAGTCTTTAAAAGCAGTGTCCGGGCAAAAAGTCGATTTTGAGATTTTGTGCTTATCCGGGCCTATTCCCTTTGCTGAATCCGAATATCCACATTGGAAAGTGCGAAAACGGCGAAAAAGGGCTCTAACGCAGGAGTGAAATCAAAAGTGGGCGGGGTCCTCCCCAAGGTGAATTCATGGTCCCAGCTTTTGGAGCGATCTTTTTAATTCCACTAACCGCCCTGACATCTCAACGGACCAAGTGCGAATGCACGATCTGAAGTCGGAAGCGAAAAGATCGCTCCGGGAGCTGGAACCGTGATTCACCTTGGGGAGGACCCCGCCCACTTTTGATTTCACTCCTGCGTTAGAGCCCTTTCTCGCCGTTTTCGCGCTTTCCAGTGTGGATTTTCGGAATCAGCGTAGCGAATAGGCCCGGGTAAGCACAAAATCTCAAAATCGAGTTTTTGCCCGGACACTGCCTTCAAAGGCAGTACACCGGCAGAATGAGACCCGTGACAAAACAAGGTCACAGGGTAAGAGCCCCATATGGAACCTATCGGCCAAAGTCCGATCTTTCTCTGCCACTTCTAACCCCTGAAATTTCGGAGCGAAAGCAGCGCTCATCTCCTGTCCTCTCCGAACCCGCCCACCCCATGGACGAGTGAACGCGAAGCCCGTCATGGCGAAGACGCAGAGTCGTTGCGGGACCTCATGCTTATAGCATTGCGGCTGGCGCTCTGACCGCGGAAGTCACTCGTCCATGGGGTGGGCGGGTTTGGAGAGCATAGGAGATGAGCGCTGCTTTCGCTTTCAAATTTCGGGGGTTAGAAGTGGCAGAGAAAGATCGGACTTTGGCCGATAGGTTCCATATGGGGGCTCCTACCCTATGACCTTTTTTTTGCACGGGTCTCATTCTGCCGATGTACTGCCTTTAAAGGCAGCGGCTCGGCAGATTGACCTACCTCAGATTTTGACACGGATGGATAGGAGGCCCTCCAAGTGAACCAAAACAGCAACTCCGCGCCGAAAATGTGAACTCTGCAAGCCAGGGGGCGGCCCAAGCGCCGCTCCCCTTCCTCCTTTCGCTCCCCTAACACCTTGTTTGGACGAGTATTCTCCGCTAGACGGCGCGGGACCCCCCAACCGCTTTCCCGCATTGTGCATGCTATACAAAGCCAAAATTACAGGCAGCAGGGTCTTCGTGCCAGGGCCTCCCGACTTTCCTGAAAATCGTCCGAGCTGCCTTTTGGAAATTGAAAAAAACGCCCCGAAAAAGGCCTTTTCACCGCTTTTAAAGCTCAGATTCGGGATCTACGGGTCGAGAAGGCCCAAAACATTCAAAAAGATGGAAATGCAAAATCTGCCGAGCCGCTGCCTTTAAGGCGAAAAGTTTTTGAGCAGCAGCTCAGGTCAAAGTAGACAATTATTCAAATAGTCGCTGATTATTGTATCCATATTTGAGATCACACTACATCTGTGATGGTATTTGCACTGAAGAAACTGTTCAGACAAGCTAGCTTCTTCAGTGGCGTAACCAGCTTTTCCATTCGAGGGAAAGAACAAAAATTTTTTTTCGAAGATATGAAGCGTTAGCTACGCACTCCGAAAAAATTTTTGGTATGCTTGCTAAAGTTTTTGCGACCATAACCCCGAAATTCTAGGGAAAGGTTGCGTGGCGTCAGCCGAAAAAAAATTTTATAAGGCTAAAATGAATTTCCAAGAATTTTTCTTATTAATCACAAGTATAAACAAGCCATGGTATATTCTTATAACTAAGATAAGCTACTTTTAAAATTTTCGAGCACTCCCTCTTTCAAATGCTTTCTTTGCTTTACATTCATTAAATTTATCTATTTAGGTGCCGAATGGTGACGGACTCATCCAGGTGAGATTTGGATTGTGTAAATTGTGTAACAGCATTGGCTTTCTAGTGCTACAGTGACGTATGGTAGCTTGAGCTAGAGACAATAGTGAAATTAAGTGGAATCATGAGAAGCGTTTTCAGGATCTTAGTGCAACACTGGGCTCACAAAGTAGAATGACTAGTTTCTATGTTTGCTCATAGTATACAGACTCTGATTATAATATCAGGCTAATTTACATGATTTGAGCATAATGCGTTAGTGCAACTCGACAATTTTTGAATTCTCGCATCGACACTTGTATTACTTCTGCGTCATGAAAACTCAAAAAGTGGCGAAAGGTTATAATGAAGTTATCTTATGAGACTTGCCAAAATTTAATCAGATAGAGGTTTCTACTTAGGAGAAGGGTTTTAGAACTGGAGATACGTGGGTTCACTGCCTCCAAAGGCAGTGAACACACAGTATCTCCAGTTCTAAAGCCCTTCCCCAAAATAGAAGCCTCTATATGATTGAATTTTGTTCAAATATAGCGATAACGTGAAGAGCTTAGATCTAGATCATTCAAAATAAGGGGATCCAGAAATTATCATAGTTCTGATGCAGCCCAGAGCAAAAAAGTAACATGCACTAGATCCTGCGATTGCTCGCATTTTAGTATGATGACAGGTTAGTTGACAGGAAAATTCTACTATGAAAAATGTGAAAAAACCAAACTAAATGAATGTTTAGTTTTGCATGTTAAGTGGCTAGTTTGCTTGATCAAGGTAAACTTATTTTTAGTGCCAACGAAACAATTATTGAACTTTCGCATTACCATTCCACCCCTAGCCGCACCTCCAAAACTAATTGTGAAGTGAAAGAAGGCTGTTGATAGAAAATCTACAAAGTGAAATGTGCAGAAATACTTGAAGTAATTGTTACTGTTCAGGCACAAACTTACCTTCCTCCGGGACACAACGATATTGGGGTCAATCCGAGATTGCAGCTTCCAGTGAGTATAACTGATTTTTGCGATAGACTGTTCAAAAACCAAATTCCTTCTTTCTACAACTATCTTTGCGGCTCAATGGATTGAGTTTCGTGTTTTAGTATGGACCGCGAGGTGCGGAGAGTGAAATCCCTGCGGTGAGTTTTAGTCATAATAGGGCAAGTGGATTCCGATTGATATGAAAGTGCGTATGAGAGCTTGTACTAAGTAACAGCGAAAATACTGAAAATAAGAGTAAGAACATTCTAGTCTTAATGCAGCATTGAGCAAACAAAGTAGCATATACTACTTCTTTGTTCATAGTTTATAAATCAGTATATATCAACTGTTACGATCGAGCTTGTTGTTATTATGTCACAATGATTTTGTAAAATTCTGCATTACCCAGCTTAGCTGCACCTACAGTGCTCATAAAATAAGAAATGGAAAATCTTTCAAACATGAATATTACTATTGAGTCCAGACTTGTGAAAATCAGGAGAAAACCCTACTGAATACCTTTACGTGCTCAAGATTGATACAGATTGATATAAAGAGTGGACTAAATGTACATCAAATTAATGTCAACACAAATTTTTAGATTTTTGCATTACACCCGGCTTATTGTTCATCTCTAAAACTCTAAAAGTGGAAACGAAAGCTTTTAGACCTCGAAAGACTTGCCATAAAAATATAGAGAAATCAAACAAATATAAATGCTACTTTTCAGGAAAATGTTCCCAGAATGGGAGAACATAAAGACACATTGCCTCCGGCATACAGGGACGTCTTGGTAAGCAATGCTTTTGCTGCCAGCATTGAGCCATTTGATTGTATCCTATGTTCTAAAATCTGAACATAGTGTTTTTTTTTTCGTTTTACTTTCTCTCTCTCCCTCGCTCTTTCTTCAAACCTCAACTTCGCGGCTCAGTCGAAGATAGCTGCACTGGTTTGGCAGTTCTGAGTTTGCAAATTATGATGACAGACTGGAATGAAAGTTCACTCTCTCAAGCGATAATGTTTTCGGCATTATCCGTTTTGACTGCATCCTTGAGACTGATGAGAGCGAAGATTGTGAACGACAAAAAACTTAGCTCAAAAAAGTAAAGATATAAATGCATAGATGTTGACGTAAAAGAAGCTTTGATTGGAGGAGGATCGGAAACCGCTCCCGCCTGCTCGTGGCGGTAGATCGAGTAGTATTAAAGCGTATCGCAAAGTTTGGAAAACCTTTAATTTATCCGCACTTCTACAAAATCTGATGGCTTAATGGTTTAGACCATTCTATAAGAAGGAGAGAAGATTTCTCTCGCTTTCTATTTTCGTTTTGAGTTTCCTTTCCTTTCCAACATAAATAAGAAACTGTAAGCTCTTGAAAGCGCGTTCATAATCTCATTGATTCTGTAGATCTCTGGGCCGGTAGTAAACCTGTCGAAACGCGCAGCTCAAACTCAGAGTTAACTCAGAGTTAACTCTGAGCTAACACGCACCTTTCAGGGACCATTAACACCTGCATAAGCAAACCAAATAGGGGAAAGGGTTATATGGCAGTATACCCCGCAAGACGTGCTTTATGCTAAGTATGGAGTATGGAGTACGCTACTTTTCCATACTTTATGCCAAGTATGGAAAAGTAGCGTAATTCGTTCCACGCGAGACGCTACGCGAGTTAACGCGCAGCTTAACTGCGCGTTAACTCTGAGTTTGGTGCGCGTTTCATGCTCGCGTGAAACTCGGAGTTAACTCCGAGTTTGGTTAGAGAAAGAGAAATAATGCGTAAACGCAAAAAAACGAAAAAAGTCCTCCGGGGTAGAGTTTGCTCCGAGTTTCATGAAGCATGATGGGGGTATCATGGTGCACCGTTGAACACAAAAAATTCAAAATTTTGTAAAATTCTGGCCCCGGGGATTATCGGACGTGCTGATCACGAATCCGATGCTCATTTTTCGCCATTCGCCCACATGAGGGAGTTACGGTAGGGATACGGTAGTTGGGCGAAAGTCACGAAATTGGCTGAAACTTGGTACAGTGGGGTTATTTGGCACGCTGATCACGAATCCGATGTTCATTTTGAACTGCGGGGCCATTTGGCGAGGTTACGGTAGGAATACGGTAGTTGGGCGAGATTGAAGCAGTTGACTGAAACTTGGTCTGGCGGGCTTAATCGCTGCGCTGATTGCGGATATGATATTCAATTTTCACCGCGGAGAGACAGAGCAGGGTTACTGTAGGAATTTGGTGAAAGCCAAAGTCCCATAACAGATTTAAAATTGGTTGGCTCAGTGGCGTTACGCGGTGTGTTGATTACGATCACAATGCGCGTTTTTCACTACAGCGGTTTATAGCGGGGAAGAGATACGGTAGACTACCCAAAACCACAGGATTTCACGAAAGTTGGCTTCGTTAATTCCGCAAGTTGATCAGGAATATCATAGTCGCTTGAAAATACCTTTCAAAAAGGGGTTTCGATGTATTTACGGTAGATGGATAAAGAATCTCACTTAGAACTTTTTTCAGGGAAAGTTTAGCTAAATACTTAGTTACCAGTGACAGTCGCAGGATTTCTGGGAGGAGGGGGGAAGGGGTACAAAAAATTTTTCAAGTGAAGGTGCATGGCGACAATTTTTCGGGGTGCTTCTTAATATTTTTTGCTGGCCCATACCCCCAAATTATAGGAAAAGGGGGCTTGTCAGCAGCTACGCCCCCAAAAAAATTTTTTACATGGCTAATTTGAATCTTAAGAAATTTTAAAAGATAATTTTATTATTTACAAGAACGAAGAAGTCATTTGCACATTTTTATAACACAGTAAGTAAATTTCAAAAATTTCGCGACCCATCCCGGGGAGAGGGGGAACCTCCCCTTCGGTCCGCCACTGTTGAATACTTACTACTTCTTCTTACTGCAAGACTATGCGATGGGGCTGCAGTAGATGTGGTGGATAAACTTACTGAACTGCTTAAAAAATCGCCACTGAGTTCATTTGGCAGCGCAGTTGTGATCATGCTGTCCGTTTTTGACGAGGATTATTACGGTGGGCATATACGGAAGATCTCAGGTCGAGTTGAACTTTTTTAGCAAAAAAGTAATGATACCAGGGAGTGTTTTTTGAATTATTTCTTTTTTATTGTGTCAGAACAGAAACCTCGAGAAAAATTTTTTCGAAATTTGCCACATTATGTAAAGGTCTTTTGAAATTCTAACAGTCGATTTACGAATGACCTGTAGACTTTGTTTACTACTTGAAGTCTATTTTTCTAAAATAATGGTCTATTTCAAGATTACAAATTATAGATCTAGGTCATTCGAAAAATTCTGGAAACTAACAGACTTTCGAATTTTATCAAGTATAATAGCATATCAAAATATGGTGAAAGGGGAGGAGGACGGATTGTTAGGTTACTGTCCATGTCCATGTTTTATCCTACTACTTTTTTGAGAATCTTTAAGATATATTATGGCTAGGCACCAGTAGCGGATTGAAGGGGCGGGGGGTGAAACTTACCTACGTGGGTTATAAAAATGTGCAAATAACTTGTTTATTTTTGTAAACAATGAAAATATTTTTTAGAATTTTTTATAAACTCAAATGAGCCTTGTAAAAAAATTCTCGGGAGCTTTAGACCCGCAAGCATTTTGAGATGCACCTCAAAAAAATTTTCAGAGTGCGTAACTAACGCCACGCACCTTTATTTGAAGAAAATTTTTGCCGCCCCCCCCCCCTCGGAACCGCTTTGAGACCGCCACTGCTAGGCACCTCACAGGCAAGCCTAACGCCTCTCCACGTGTCTTGACATGTGAGATTTTGATTACGTGGATTCACTAGGCAGTTGCGGCCATTGTGCAATAGTGGCTCTTTAGCCTAGCGGTCTAGAAGTACGCACTTCGCGCCGAGCAACGGAAGCTCGAGACCCGACTTAATCGCAGCGTTTTGCGATGAAGCATGTGGCGGTTCCTCAACAACTAGAGCGGATCCTCAAGTAGCAGAACGAAACTCGGAGTTAACTCTGAGTTAACGCGCAGCTTTAAACTCGGAGTTTCGACCAGATTACTACCGGCCCTGATTTTCGAGATCATTGAAAATTTGTTACTTTAACATACATTTTGTGCACAAATCTGAAAACATCAGCAAACTTGCACTGATTTTCACAATTCAACAAGTTTGAACGTTACGTTTTCTTTCCGTTTTTTTTTAAGTTTGAATACTTTTAGTGTTTCTGAAAATAAGATCTATTATAGTACCAAATCAAGATAGGCGAATTATTTCCACGTGAGTGGACTAGTACTCGGGATACACTTGTTTAGCCGCGTTAATAGCCTTTTGGAAACCCATTTATTAAGGTGATTCATTCTGAGATGCCTGAAAGCGCACAATTTTCTTTTTCAAAGCGCTATTTTGACAGACTGCGGCTCGTATAAATCCAAATTTTTGCTTACAAATTTACTGTCTGATGCAGCAAGTGAGAACGGGGAGCTTAAATTTCAAAAACTGATGACGAATACCCTTTTCAACCTTTGCTTCTGATATGGTCGTCTTTCGTCCAAGCTTACTGCAAAAATTAAATGTTCAATGGCTGAACTTGGAAGTAGCGCTCTAGATACGAATGAATTATTTGCGTGCGCCCAACTGGAGCGCATTGAAGGTGATTGAAGTAATTTCTTTCATAAGCCGTTAAGTAAGCAAATTTGCAGTCTTGGAAGTACTAATTTAAAACAGTAACAGTTACTTTCAGAACTCTGCTTCTGAAGATCTTGAGTCTATGATGAAAGGCTTGACACCACAACAGGTAAGGCCTAGTCCAGAGATACGTATGCGTTGTAGTGACATGTGCGATTTCTACTTTAGCATATACTAAGCGACCTATTGAAATTGATGACTATCTTAAGAAACAACCTAATTTCACGAGTACATTTCACTAGTTCGGAAACACCTGTTTTTTCTAAACTTAACCAATCCAAACATAGGATCCAAAGGATTCTGCGACCAAGCAATTCTACATCGTAAGGCGTACTGCCTGAGGGTATAGCGCGACGAAATATTCGTCTTTCGAAACACATGGACGCAGCTTAATAGCTTGCTTAAATAATCAAAAAAGGTGCGTACATGTACTCGAGAAATTAGGGTGTAGCGCGACAATGTGGAGTCATCATCTTTTTATAAGAAGCGCACATATTGTAACGATACCAAAATAATACTGATTATAATGCAAATAAGATCTTGTTTCTCTTGACAAAAAGGAAGATTATCTTTGCAAAACTGCTAATGTGGAGGAAAACAAACGAGTTTTGAGAATGGAGATATTTGATTTTGAGAATCGATTACTGAATGCTTGTCACATTGATTAGTTTTGAAGTATCAGTAATAATAGGGAATCCGGAACACTCACAGTTTTCCGTGACTAGGTTTATACTGCATGATAAGTGTTGTAATCCTTCAAAACGTAATGGCTATATCCTTTGTTTATTTGACTGCGGATTATCTTGAATTTTCAGCAACTGGATCTGTTAACAAAATTGGATCTCTTCTTTGCTGGCGAAGATATCGTGAGTTCGGTAATCGAATATACGTATGCACCTGGCTTAGGGCTAGTCTTAACTAGTGCTACTGTATTCAGATAAATTTTTTGTGTACAACGTAAACGTATGCAGATCTGCGATTTGGGAGGGCTTGATTCAAACTATACAAACTCCTAAGAGTTACTAAAACCATGCGTTTTTACAAAAGTGGTCCGATAATTTGTTCGTCAAAGCGGTGATGGGTGCAACGAAAAATTTTTTCGAGCGAAGGGTGGGCGGTAGCCCCGCCCTCCAGGAAGTTTTTTTAAGATGCTTCATGAACTTTTTGCAGGTTAACCGCCGTCCAAGGCCAGGCGCAAGTCCTGTGGTATGTAATTTTTCTTTTTAGTAATAACAAACGCAGCTCTCAAAATCACACACGCTCCTTGACTATAAACTACTTTAGACTGGCTTGGGTCCTCGCCGTTCGCCACCACGTGTTGCCCGACCTCGTGTAAGTTTATAATGAAGCTTTCAGCAGCTTGCATGAGTTTGTAATCTAGTTTTTAAGAAAAAATCTTTTGAAAACAAAGTTTTCTGAGGAAAATCTTATTTTATTGGGATGGCCAACTTGCCTAAGTCTGACGGAATTTCCAGATCGTAAATCTGAATTCATGTTTTTGCATTTATTAATAAATAAAAGTCTCGACGATATCGTTTGCAACCTCTTTATTGACTGGACTTGAAGAACAACGCTTGGAAAACGACATTCCAATTTCGCTAGTCTGAGTTTGGCCTAAAACATACTAAGGGATAGCTTGCTCGGAAAAATCTGCAAAATTTTCTCATGCATTAGCCAGTACACTAATGTGCAGCCTACAATCTCGCATAATTTTTACCAGATAAATTTTCTTATTGCCGAATTTTCAAAAATCATGGACTCCACGACAAGTGATAAGCACTAAATCCAATGTATTAGGTTGTCCCAAAAGTTTTATCCGTTTTTTTTAACCTTCATAAAACCACGCGCAATAAAGATCTGAATGAGCGTCAGCATGCTTCGATGCAATTTTTCCCTCTCTTTCTTATGAGTACAATTTCGAGCCACAATCTTGTATGCTTTTTTTTGATAATTGCCAATATTCTCCACCCGTCAGTTTTGTCTGCTCAAAGTTAGGCTAATATCTTGGACTACAAAGTGATATTTTTCGGTTCTTTTAATCTACTGTTTTTAGTTTCAAAAATTTCTTCGAGGGTATCGATTTTTGGCAAAGTCATGAAACACGTAACGGCAGCAAATACACGAAGGGTTTTGCAGTTTCTGCAAATTGAAACGTGATTCTTATTAAACATCATTTATGCACATAACCAAATTTGATTTGCTTCAGAAAAGCAGCATTTTGAAATTCTCGCTACTTTTACGTGAGAACCGTAATCAAATATTAGTAATCAACCGTAGCGACATTGAAGCTCGTTACAGCACTATATGGACTATGCTAACAGCATTGCAAGTAGAAGATTTTTACATATTTTTTGAGACCATACAAGATTATAAATCTGGTAGGAGGCTTTTCCCGCAAGGGTAGCCAAAGTAAATTCGGTAAATTGCTACCACAAAGCGCAAACGAATGTAGAACCATAGATTTAGTTTTACGCGTTAGGAAGTCTGCATTTTTCCACGCACAGAGAGCCTGCGGCCAACGTAAGCATGGCTTTGTTATTTCCAGAGATCTTTTGCTGTGGCAAACTATGTATCGATATACATCATGCACCCTTTTAAAAGTTATTTTTGAACCCCAACTAACAGTATAATATAAAAGCAGCCGCACTACTGCCCCTACTGCCCCTGCAATGACATTGGCATAAGTTTGAAGGAATTAATAAATCCATAGAAGCGGCGAATAAGAAAGTGAAAAAAGTTCCTATTCGCTACAAGCATGCTCACCCCCCTCTGCTAATTTTTGGTTTGCCGGAACGTTATGCCAAAGAATTAGCCTATCGATGTCATTACCTGAAAATAGCTTACTGACACGCGTCTCACCACAATGTTTATGTTTGCAAAATTGTTCGAATTCCTCAGCTTTTCGCATCGCTTTAGGCCAGTCATAAAAAAATCCAGTCCTAACATTATTTGAGTATTGATATTGCAACTTCACTGATATGATACGCAAGATTCTTTCTGGTTGTAAACAAAGCGTGTTTCAACCATTTTTAAGAAACAACTTTCTTAAGAGGAAAAGGGATGGAAAGACGGCAAAATCAGGAACAAGCAAGCGATGTATCGCTCACCTCAAATATGTATACCGTTCCGAAGCGAATATTTTGCTTAAAATAATTATATAATAGCAGTTTATGGAAAGCTCATAGCCGTTCTGAAATCTCGGCGCATGACATCACAGTTTTCATAATTAGTAATTTGCAGGCCGGAAGCTTCCTAACTAGCTACACACGCCCAACAATTGCTCCTTTCAACTTTGTGAGTTTACATCTCATTCAACTTATTTCCATGTTATGTCAATTTCAAGTAAGGGGTAGAGGACTATGTGCCGAAACGGATAACTCTGGACATCTGATGTCAGAGAACACGCATCTATACATATTGCATACATTACAGATTTGTATTATTCGCACAGTGGAACCTATCGGCGACATATACAGGGTGTCCCAAAAAATGTTAACACTGTTCGATCGTTAATAACTTCGTTGCTTTCCTTTCGCCGAGTTTGAGGCACCATTCTGTGGATCGAGGTTCAACTTAGATTTGTAGTATGGAGCAAATCATTGATCGCTCTTCATTACTGTAGGATTACGATATGAACTTCTATAATAGCATGTGGATCCATTGTGAAATATGCCATTCGACAAAATTCTTTTCAAAAAATCTGAAAAATCGTGTGCTGGGGTTTTCGTTCACGCTGATTTCACTACACAACTTTTTACGAGTGTTTTTAGCTTTTTTGAGGTGAAATCACATTTCTAACAAATGTTGGAAATTCATTTATTACGGTTTACTTGGGATAACCTTGGAAAGAAGCATCACAGTGAAGTGGGAATTTCATATTCGAAATTAGCGGCTTCCATTATCACAGTATAAGAGTTTTTGGCTTGTTTAGTTTTGTTCCGAGGCAGAATATGGCCTCCAATGGCCTAAAATCCTTGTCAAAGTTCCTACCGTAATCCTACACTAATGAAGAGTGATCGATGATATGCTCCATACTACGAATCTAAGTTGAACCTTGCTCCTTAGAATGGTGCCTCAGGCTCGGCGAAAGAAATGAAAGTAAGGGAGTTATTAACGAACAAACAGTGTTAACATTTTTTTGAAACACCCTGTACATAGTCCCCTATCCCAAAGCCAGTACCCAAATGAATTATTTGAATACTTCACAATGGCTTTTCAAACCCGTAGCCTCTTGTCCGAAAATCTCTCCGAAATGAGACGAATTATTTTTTGCACTTCTCAACAATACCAACTTTCTCTCTCTTTCTCTTCCTCTCTATGTATATGCTAATTTTTACGGCTTAGTCGACTCAAATCATGTATTCAGAGAACCACCGACGCACCAGCAGAACGGGTAAGGTTTTATTATATTATAGCGTGTGGCTTTCGAACCCTATGAAAGTGAGACTGCAAAATTTCTTTAAAAAAAGCAAACGAAGAAGCAGATAAAGCAGATATTGATTTACTAAGGGGATTCGATCTCACATGGTGACAGACTTTTATGAATACACTAAGCGGGCAAACGTAATGATTGCAAGATTTTTATTTGTTCTGGGTTGCATGTGAAAATATAAGGATTAAGAAGAATCAAAAACCAGTGACTTCACGGCTTACATCTTGAGATAGTATAGCACTTCATACAATTGATTTTGCGCCCCCATCAATTCTGCTGATTTTTGCATTAACGGGGCTTACTTCAGCATATTCAGAACTAAAACGGAAAATAAACGAGAATATCCTCAATTTTAGAGTGCGCAAAATTCGCTGAACATAAATATTATTATTTAGGTACACGTTGAGAATTTGGGAGGACCTGGTAGAGAAGCTTCGCCGTATGCCAAGGAGCTTGGGGTGAGGCACCATTGATGCGTTCTGCTATGAGCCGTACGAAAACTATTTAACTCAACTGCACTTGACACTTGACTCTTCTCGATCCTCTACCCACAACTAATCATCATTGCGGCACACCAAATTGCATCGAAAGCAGTTCCACCGAAAACTTTTGCGTAACCTATTGAATTTATCTGAAAATATGAACAGAGACAAAAGTCGAAGCCAAGTGGCCGTCAGACTACTTAATTGTAAGCAATGTTCGCTCTCAAGGTGCGAAAGTCTATTGTGCAAGTGCTTCGCAGATATATTTTTATACTGATTCGAAATCAACTATAGCACATATTTCAGTTCGACAAGACCGTCTAAACTTCTTCACTTACCGCATGCAGAGTCTACAGCATGTAGAGTTGAATAAATTGTTGTTGAATTCTTGTTTCTGCAAACACAAATAGCATAGCATTACAAATTTCAAAGCTTCTAAGGACAAGTGTCTTTGATTAGGATGGTCGTATGATCGAAGTACGAGCACTTATACTACATACACTGCAGTAGACGTTAAAGAACATCATTATGGAGAATTGATGAAGAGCAAATTCCTCAGATTCCTTCAAATTATATAAGAATATAGCATACAGGAATAGGGGAACATAGTCTGACAAGATATAGCATACAGGAATAGGGGAACATAGTCTGACAAGATGCAAGGAATCTAATTATCATGTATTTTATCGCTCTCGATTATACGTAAGAGTCAACCTTTTATGTATGTGAAGAGACGCATCAGTCAACTTTTCTGTCACAGAATAACTAATACGTTGACCTCGAACCAAAATTAAAACAATTTAATCCCTTTGCCTTTCCGACGAGGTTAATAAATGTTTTGGTCAAGTCTTTTGCTTATCAAAGTGCAGAGAAATTAAGCATGCTCATTAATTCCGAACTTTTATAGCCATGTGGCAAAGTGCCAAGACGTAAGCTTTCTGAACAGAGTATAGTTGTGCAGTACTTTTGAATCTAACAGATTGTTTGATAAAGACTCTAACCGATTTGTTTTATTAGTACCAGTGAAAAATCGCGAGCCAAACTGAACGCGACATGCGCCTTTGGTAGTAACTTTTGTGGAAGTTTAATTATGGCCGAAATGTGCAAATTTCTTTCTCAAAACCGATTCTGGCACCAGAATCGCTTCCACGGACTACTGGTGCATACACGATAAGCCATAACGTGTGCAAAATGAAGTACATTTGGTAAAACAATGTGGTGCTACAGTTTATCAAACAGCAAGGGATGATGATTATCGCTTGGCTCCAGAACATGGCAATTACACCCTTTCATACCATCTAGTTATGCGAGATGATATACCATCAAACGCAACTTGGTTAACTTATCGGCAAGTAAGATTCGCTATCCATCAAAAGTCCTGGGTAACTGGTCAATAAGTGATTTTATAAAAAGCATAAAAAAAGTGTGGAAGAACATTGGAGAGAACACTGCAACGTTCCTATTTCGTCAATAATTCTCGCTAGATCACTTTTTCGGAAATGTGGATCCACTGACTCAAGTGTTGTATGCGTGGAAAGTGTAAGGGTTTCGTATTGCACCAATCACCTTTATTCGATGAAGGTTTACACAGATCAGAAGTTTAGGAATGCTGAATGTATAGGAGCTAGCTACAGGAAGGCACTGCGAGTTTTCTCCCTGTTAAACTCCGTCTTATGTTTAGCCTGATCTAACGGTGTCTAGTTTTGTGCGTGTGGTTCCTCGCCTATATGTTACCCTCCTCTGGGGCAGAAGAATGAGCTGTTGAGGTTCACAGATATTTACTCATGTTGTATGAAATGAATCTTTGCCACTGTCGCACTGTCATACCGTGTTATTTAAAAAGTAGTTTTGTACCACGAAGGGGTGAACTTTCCCAGTCAAGCTACTTCTTATGTCCAAAGTTAGGAAAGTTACTCTGACAGCGTGCACTTTTCAAATCACCTAAGCATTTGCAGGGCTCGTCTTAAGAACAACTTTCGCCTTATTTGAAACAGATGGCTTTCAAGACCTGACATAGACAATTTTTAGGGTAACAAGATGATCTCGATTTTATGACAATATTTTCATGTTCAAAATGACAAGATTGCAAATGCTGTCAGCTTGAAGGGTAGCACCAGGTACTCGTCCAGGGTTCTCATAAAATAGCCTCAAAAAAGATTTTGCAGATGTTCCACGCATTTCAAGTGTCATTGGAAAAAGTGCCATGAAAAGGCGGTCGGCAGAAAATGGAAGTATCTGCCCGGAAGCTGCTATTATACGCTGCTATTAATCTGTCTAGACGCTGCGACTATTTCTTGCTTTTCCTAGAAGGAAAAATAAAAGAATATGAAAAACAAAAATGAAAAATAAAAAAAGCGCCTGAAAAATGAGTGGCGAATGAAAATAGCATGGATTATAAACAGGGCCTGGCACCAGCTGGCACGGGGCAAGCTGGATATCGTTTTTGGGGCAAAAAGCAAAGGGGGTTTCGTTTTTGTGGGCGAAGACATACGCAAAATTGGTGGCGACGACCTTTTTTTTTTTTTTTTTTTTTTTTTAGTCGACGTTTCGTTTTTTGGGGGATTTTGGGGATTTTTTTAGGATTTTAGAGGGGATATCGTTGAGGATCAAAGGGGACTTCGTAAAATTTCCCAAAAGTCAAGGGGGACTTCGTAAAAATTGGCAAATTTCAAAGGGGACTTCGTTTTCAAAATTCCCTGGTGCCAGCTCGTGCCGAGCCCTGATTATAAAATTGGCAAGCGACTTTTCCTATTGTAAATAATTGGCATGTTAACTAGAATTTCTTCAAACTAGGTAGAATTTTGTTTCTTGCTTAGATTATAAGCCTGCAAGAAGTGTGAAAATTTTCTGCGAAGTGAAAAAAATTCAAAAAATTTAGGAAGATCTTTTGTTGCGTCATCTCAATTCTCTCCCCCCCCCCCTCGAAAATGTTCTTTCGGAACGTCACATGCAAACATATCCACTTGTATTTGATTCAACTATAGAGTGGACAAGACCTGTAGATCTAGGGGCTCATAACTTCTTTCGCAAAACCGTGGCAGATTTGAAAAATAAATCCAGCAGCTTGCTCTTTTGTATACCGGCGAATAAACAGTACGTATTTTTTGACTCTTTTTCTTCCCAAACAAAGAACTGCAAGTACTTCTCTGCAGTTTACGAGAACGGTTGTACGAATGTGTCTCAAAATAAAATCTATTTTCCAATATGCTCATAATGCACCACTGGGTAAAGTTTATTAAAAATCGTACCGCTTGTTGATCTACTATTTATTGGCTTACAGTAAAACTCTTCACGACCCTAATACAACCTTCTCAAGGAAGATTAAAGATTGTGCGATGCACTTGCAAGCATTTCCCAAAAATTGTCACCCTTCATTTACATAATGTTATTATACTGCTTCTATTAAAACCTGTAAGTAACATCATGTAATGTAACTGATTGGCCCCGGGCATACCTCAAACGATTTCAGTTGCGATGCGACTCGGAAACACTCCGGTTGCTCATAACTCGTGGCAAACTCACTTTAAACACGGAAAATAGCACATTTTATCTACTTACAAATGTTGAATACACCAAGCGATTGTGGTTTGCGAGTGTTAAGTTTGAGGAGATCTGCGCCGGTAGTAATCTACCCTACCTGGTGGCATCATAGATGCCGGCAAGTTGGCACACATCGCGGAAAGATGCCAACTCCGCCGGCAGCTCGCGGAGTGATTGTAGATTTTGATGATCTTGTATAATCTCAATACGCGGTTATTTCGCTCATCAAATTTTGATAACGTAGACAGCCGCAAAACTGCTGTCTCGCGCGCGGTCGAACCTAAGTGTGCTAACTTCGAGTGCTGCCACGTTACCCACTCGACCATTCGGTCAGTCCTAGCCGCTTGCATCAGCAATATGAGCAACGCACTGGTAAATGGCCGCCTGTAAGAAGGATCGATACAATGCGCGAGAGACTTTGACCTGAAAGAACAGCTGATTGATATGAGCGAGAGAGGGGCGAAATCGGTGCAAATAAGATTTAGAAAGGATTGTAAAAAAAAGATGGTGTTCCTTATGGTTCTAAGGCATTACTAGATTTTCACTCTGTTAGAAAATCGTCGTTTTAAACAAGAAAAACTCATATATTGAGAATAATGAAGGTTTGTGGATGGAAAGTAGATTTTTTTTGATATTTTCGCCTGACGTAAATTGTGTGATATCGCCGCAATTCGCAATCTCACAGACTCCGTCGGCAAAGGTGCCACCACCTCGACGTGGTAGGGGCACGTCGAGATGCCGGCAGCTCCCTCTCTCAAAAGAGCACGCTATTTCCCGTGCTCTCTGACCTGCCGGCAGCTGCCATCTCGCGGATTTCGACGAGCTGCCGGCAGCTTGCCGGCAACTGACATCGCGAAGTTGCCGGCAGCTCCTCCTGCGCTTCCAGATATTTTACCAAAGGAGGAGTTCTGGAACCGCAGACTTTTATGGAGTTTTCTACAGAGTCGAGGCGGCATCTTCAGCGAGAAAATTTTTTGGAATAAGGCCTGGGACGGCCAAAATTTGGGGTCTCACTTTCTGGCCACCTCACAGAAAAGGTGCCAGCGACCTGCCGACGAGACCTGCCGCCAGGTCGGGGGGATTACTACCGGCCCTGCCGAATTCCTAAATCGCGTGGCGACTGAAGTTGCTAGAGGTATTCCCAGGGAAGTTAAGACCTAACAAGAAATGAAGTAGATTACAGCATTTGCGAAGAAGTATGTCAGCGGGCGAGTGCGCAATTGACTTGTTTTTACTTGCAATTAATCAAAACAATTTTTAAAAATTTTTAAAAATTCCATTTAACCTTATAAAACATTTTTTTTCGGGGCGTGGCGCCGGCGCCACGCCCCTTTTTCTAGAATTTCGGAGTCAGGGGGCCGCAAAAATCTTGGGAAGCATACCAAAAATTTTTCCGGAGAACGTGGCTAACATCACGCACCTTCATCAAAAAATTTTCTTGTTCCCCCTCCCTCTCCCCTCGATCGGAAGTCTTGGGTAAGCCGGTGGTATCAACTTATTCATTCATTGAAGATTCATTGTCTACTAGCGTGACCTTTTGAAGTGCAATGACAAACGCTGTTCGGCTATTCACAGAAAATTTACGAAAAAATGAACAGTCAGCTAAAACTTTTGCTTTATTCCTAGAATATGATATAAACTAAATAGCGAAGCGGTAGCTAAGTAGCTAAGTAGCTAAATAGCTACATCATAACAAGAGGTTAATTCAACGATGTATTTGTGTAGTCACGATTTGAAGTCAAATTATTTACTCGATCTTGATTGTCTGTATTAGTTCAGCTTGCTCGTACAACAGTGGAGGTGTATAAATGGTGAGAGTAAGCCAAAGCCAAATTCAATTTTCGTCGAGGATGAAACTTTTTGCGTTTTCATCGGTATGCAGTTTACAATTGTCTTTCTTTGTATGCTTTACTGCCATGTTTTTTTTAGGTATTGGTAGTCGCAGCTTTGGGCGCGGAAGTGAGTTTAGAAAAGGAGACCCATAATCACAGTTTCAGGACTATCATGTCACCAATGTCAACCTAAAAACTGTCTTTGGGGCGAAAAATTCTTTACTAGGCAGCAGCTCAGGTCGAAGTAGACAATTTTTCAAATAGTCTCTGATTATTGTATCCACATTTGAATCATGTTCCATTTATGATATGGGTGTTCGCACTGAAGAAACTGTTCGAAAGCAATCTAGTTTTTTTAACCTGGATTTTGTTCGAGAGAGGGACAAACATTTTTTTGGGTGAAAGTACGTAGCGTTAACTATGCACTCTGAAAAGATTTTTGGCATGCTTTCCAAAGTTTTACGGCCATAACCCCAAGATTTCAGAAAAAAATGGCGTGGCGTCAGCCGAAAAAAAATTTTATAAGGTTAAAATGAATTTCTAAAAACTCTTCACAAATTATTCTAATCAATTAATAGTCACTTGCAATATTTTATTAAGTCAAGTGAGCTACTTTCAAAATTTTTGAGCACTCTCTCTCTTTGCCGTACATTTATTAAATTTATCAGTTTAGGTGGTCGTCGAGGAACCCATCCAAAAGGTGAGATTTGGGTGTGAATTGTGTACCAGCATTGGCTTTCTAGTGCTGCAATGACGTATGGTAGCTTGAGGTAGAGACAGTAGTGAAATTGAGTGGAATCATGAGAAGCATTTTCACGTTCTTAGTGCAACACTGAGCTTACAAAGCATGAACTAGTCCCGATGATTGCTCATAGTATACAGACTCTAGTAATAGTGGCCTAATTTACATAATTTGAGTATTTACCGTTAGTGTAATTCGGTAATTTTTGAATTCTGGCATCATCACATGGATTACTGCCGCATCATAAACTCAAAGAAGTGGGCGGAATGTTATAATGAAGTTGAATTATGAGATATGTGCGGAATTCAAATTACGAAATGACATATCAGCTAGAACACTCAAGACAAAGGGATCCAGAAATCATAGTTTCGATGCAGCCCAAAGCGAACAAATTAACTTGTATTAGATTGTCAAGCAATTAATGTCGTTTTTTTCGGTTTTTCTCGTGTAAAATCGATATTACTCGAGAACTAGAGCAAATCCAAGGCCGAACTTTTATGGTTAAAACAAAGGCTTGTAATATAGAAAGGCATACGTGAGAGGGTATGGTTAGGGTTCGGTACTACTAGGGGCGGAGTCTGTCATTTTCCATTTTCAATTTTTTCATGGTTTCAAAGCATGGAAAACATATAGAGGACGAAAAAAATGTACTTATGGATCAGTGCATGTGGCCATTACAAGCAGGAGCAAGTGAGAGGCTCGCAGGATTTTCTAGGGCGAAAATCCAGTTTTTGGCACCACGAAGTTGCTCGTATGCTTTGGCTCTAAACTTTGCGTAAACAACAAGTTGTGTCAATGTTCAGATGTCATCTTGTAGAACTTCCTTTGCTTTATCGAATGGAACCCTTCACACAGTTTTCTATATTTGTCTTATGGCTTTGTTATGAAAAACGACCTTATTTCTTTGATAATCTAATACAAACATGTTTTGCAACTGTTCATATACATATAAATATGATGAGGTACGAATCACATGACCAAATTGCTTATTGCTGCTACGTCCAGTAATTTTGGAAACTTGTCCATCACTATCTGGAGAAAGTCATTGGCGATTAGAATTCTTATTACGAGAATGTGCGCACATCTTTTAAGCATGAATGCTGATTTAGGGATATGTTTCACCGCTGGGACCACGTTCCATACCTCCGTGGCAGGCGGCGAGGCTGAACAATGTAAGTAGTACCTTATTATTCAGCGTAAGTCGTTCAAGTATAAATAGATTTACACATCAAACATTATCCTAACTGTATTTTCCGTTCTTTTCTCTTTCTCTCTTTTCCTCTCTGTCTGACTTTGCGACTCAGTCAGTAAATTTTATGTTTTCAGGAGTCTCCAGTCCAAAAGGTGAGTCCGGATCTCCGTGTGTGGGTAGTCTAGGTTACAAGATAGTAGACATTGAAGTCATAGATTGAAGTCATAGACCATTATAGCCGCTCCGGTCAAACAGCGAACACCTTTTTAATGAGCTTTCAAGTACATAAGATGACAGACTCGTTTTTTCCAATCATTTAGGACCAGCGCAATGATTCGGAAATTTACACTACCAACCATTCGGGTCACAATTTTAGAACATGATAAAAGTGAATGTGGCAAAAGGAATCTCTATTATAAAAATGTGCAAAAATCAACCAAAAGCGATTGTTCAGATCCGCATGTTAAGTGGCTGGTTTGCTTGATCAAATTAAAAACTTGTTGTTGGTGTCAATGCAACAATTCTTAAACTTTTGCTTGATAACCCGCCTACTGCTGCACCTTAAAATCTCATTGTTAAAGTGAGAAGCTTAAAAAGAGAAATTTCACTACGGGGAATGTTCAAATTTCATTCATACATATGTGCTATTGTACTAACAAATTAGTAACAGTGAAAATAATGAAAATAAGAGTAAGAACATCGTAGTCATGATGCAGCACTGAGCAAACAAAATATCATATACCACCTCTTTGTTCATAGTTTATAGATCAATATAATAAAAACTAGTTACAATCGAGCTTGTTCTTGTTATGTCACAATGATTTTGCAAATTTCTGCATTACCCAGCTTAGTGCTGCGCCTGCAATGCTCGAAAAATAAGAAATAGGAAATCCTTCAAACATGAATATTACTATTTAGAGCCACCGTGGGGTGCTACCAGGAGAAAATCGTAACTCACTACCTCCAAAATACCGGGACCTGCTCGGAGTAAGTAGTACTTATGCTGTTTTCAACAATAGGCCTTTTAAGAGTTCTTGATCTCTCTCTCTCGCTCTCTCTCTCTCTCTCTCTCTCTCTCTCTCTCTCTCTCTCTCTATCTCTCTGAACATTACGCTCACTTTGTCTCTCTTTCTCATGATTACAGGGACCTCTTGATAAGCAGTGCTTATACTTCGCGCATTGAGCCATATAAATGTAACCCAAGTTCTAAATTTTGAACTATTGTTTTTTTTCTTTTGCTTTCTCTCTCTCTCCCTCGCTCTTTCTTCCAAACCATCAACTTCGCGGCTCAGTCGAAGATAGCTGCATTGGCTTCTATGACAGTTCTGAGTTTGCAAATTATGATGGCAGACTGGAATGAATGTTCAATCTCTCAAGAAGTAATGTTTTTTTGCATTATTTGTTTCGGCTGCATCTTCGAGATTGATGAGAGCGGAAGATTATGAACATTGAAAAAGCTTAGTTCAAGAAAGTATAGATATAAAGCAAACATAGCGTTCAAAAACAAGCTTTGATTGGAAAAGGGATCGGATATACAGCTGCCGCCGTGTGCGTAGAGGCAGATCGAGTAGTACATAATACGTTTCGCAACGTTTGAAAAACCTTCAATTCATCTGTGGCCGTATTCATCAACGAAAACCCAGTGGGTTCCGAAACCCATTTAGTGGTTTTGATGAATATCGATTCTACATCGATATTCATCAAAAGCACTAAACTGGGTTCCGGAACCCACTGGGTTTTCGTTGATGAATACGGCCACTGCACTTCTACACATTCTAATGGCTTAATGTATTAGACCACTCTATGAAAAAAGAGAAAATTTTCTTTTGCTTGCTAGTTTCGTTTCAAGTTTCCTTCTTTTTTAGCATAAATGAAAAATTGGAAGCTCCTGAAAGCGAGTTCGTAAGCATCATTAAGCCACTTGATACCGTAGGACTCCGATTTTCAAATTAAAATTGTGGTACTCTATCATAAATTTTGTGCACAAATCTGAAGGCCTGAGCAGACTTGTACTGAACCTCACAAATCAGAGAGCTAGCCTGGAATTCAAGTATTATCATTTACAATATACTTTCTAGGATTTATTGAGTACTTAGTCTGCTAGAAAACTGAGATTTAACAAAGTACCAGATTAAGTTATAGCTAACTATTTCTACGTGAGTGGAGTAATACTCAAGATATATTTTATTAGCCACATCAATAGCCTTCTGAAAAACCATCTAATCAAGGTGATTCATTCTGAAATGCCTGAAAACACTCAATTTTCTTTTTCATAATGTTGTTTTGATAGATAGCGTCTCGTATAAATCCAACTTTTTGCTTGCAAATGCATTATCTGATGCAGCAAGTAAAAACGGGGAGCTTTTTTGAGTAGTAATGGCGAACACCTTTTTCAACCTTTGCTTGTGATATGGTCTTTCGTCCAAGGTACTTGCAAAAAAAACTTGCAACCTTCGACAACTGAACTTGAAAGTAGCGCGAAACTAGATACGAACGATTTATTTGCACGCGCTCTACTGGAGTGCGTCATACCCTGAGGTGATTTCTTTGGTAGTAAAATAAGATGATTTGCAGCCCCGAAGGCTCCAATTCGAATTAGTAAAAGTTACGTTTTCAGATCAATAACGGATCTGTTGCCGATGAGCTTGAGGCTTTGATAAAGCAGTTGAAAGCAAAACCGAACCCTGGTGATGTAAGTTTGCGATCGCACTAGTTCAGAAATGTGTACGCATTGTAGTGACTGTGCGATTTCTACATTAGTATACACTAAGTGAGCTATTGAAGTTAACATGGGTCTTAGGGGTTGAGATCCCATCACGACAACGTGAAGTCTCTTCACTTTCGTATAAGAAGACGCACATAATGTGACGATATTGTAATGCTGAATATAATGCAAAAACTTGTTTTCCTTGCCTAAAGGGGAGATTATACTTATAAAAATACCAGTGCGGGAGAGTTGGAAAATGTCTTTTGATTTTGGAACGTGAGAACTATTAAATATCACCTGAACGCTTGTCACATAGATTGGTTTTGAAGTATCAGTAATAATCGGGGATTCGTTCGCACAGGGACAGTATCCCGTGGCTAAGATCATATTGCACGAGTGTAGTGTTTAACTTGAATCCTTCGAAACGTAATGGCGTATATATTTCATTGTTCAAATGCGACAAAGATTATCTTGAATTTTTAGCTTCTGGACCTGACGAACCAGCTGGACATGGAATTTGCAGCCAACGATATCGTGAGTTCATCAATCGAATATACATATGCACCTGGCTTAGGGGCTAAACTTAACTAGTGCTACTGTACTCAGATGAGTTTTTTGTGTACAACTTAAAGTATGCGGATCTGCGATTTGGGAGGTCTTGATTTTCGAACTATGCAAACTCCTAACACTTACTAAAACCACACGTTTTCACAGAACTGGTCCGAAGAACTTTGTTCGTGAAAGGGGTAACGGGTGCAACGAGAAATTTTTTCCGAGCGAAAGGATTGGTAGCCCCGCCCTGCAGGAAGTTTTTTAAAGGTGCTTCATGAACTTTTTGCAGATTAACGGCCGTCGACACCCGAACGCAAGTGTTGTGGTACGCAAATTCTCTTTTTTATATAACAACACACAGCTCTCAAAATAACGCACGCTCCTTGACTAATAAACTACTTTAGACTGGCTTGGGTCCTCGCCGTGCGCCATTTATTCCTCGCAGACAACCTGTAAGTTTATAGTGGAGCTTTTACCAACCTGCATGAGTTTGCAATCTAGTTTAAAAACATTTTTTAATGAAAAAATTTTCTAAAAAAATCTTATTTCAAATTGGCCAACTTGCGTAAGTTGGATGAAATTTCTCAATCGAAATCTATGTTTTTGCACTTTATAAATAAATAAAGGTCTTGACGATATCGTTGCAACTTTTTGTTGACTGGACTTGCAGAACAACGCTTGGAAAACGACATTGAAATTTCGCTAATCTGAGTTTGGCCAAACTTATTTAAGTCGCTTGAGTCGCTAACTAGCTGGAAAAAAAAACTGCAAAATTTTCTCAGAGCACTAACCTATACCAATGCTCAGGCTACAATCTCGCATTAGGGCACGCAGAAAAGGCAAACGTTTTTACCCGAACAATGCTCTTATCAACGCAAATCAAAAGTGCACAAATTCCAGTGCATAAAACATGGTGTTTTCGTAAAGGAAATGTGGTTTAAAGGGGTATTTTCGAACGACGTTTTACGAGCTTTTTGTTTTTGCACTTTCATGCGACATTGAACCCCGCCACAGTAATAAACGGACTATGCTAACAGCACTGTAAGTAAAGAACTTTTACACATTTTTTGAGACAAGATTACAAATCTATTAGAAGGGTAGCCAACATAAAACAATAAATTGCTACCATAGCAAACGAATATATAAGAACCTTAGATTTAGTTGTACACTCTGGTTATTCTGCATTTTTCTACGCACATGAGTGAGTCAGCATGCGGCCGACGTAAGCACGGCTTTGTTAGTCTCAGGGATCTCTTGCTGTGACGAATGTATGTATAGTAAGTAAGTAATAAGTATCGACTGTCCTTAGGCCCCGGGCAGACTTCACGCGATTTGGTCGTCGCAACTGAATCGCGAGGAGACAACTGTTACAACATCATTCCATGTCGATCAACTTGCATTCGGTTATGATACTTTTCCAGCCGGAAATTTTTTAATGTGAAATGAAAATGAATGGAAATGTCGGCGATTGAGTCGCGACGATCAAATCGCGTGAAGTCTGTCCAGGGTCTTAGGCGGCAATGACATTGGCGTAAGTTTGAAAGAATCGAAAAATCCGTAGAAGTGGTGAACAAGAAAGTGAAGTTTTTATTCGTTGCAAGCATGCTCATACCCTCTGCCAATTTTTGGTTTGCCGGGACGTTTTGCCAAAAAATCAGCCAACCATTATCATCTCCAGAAAATAGCTTGTTGATGCGCGTCTCACCACAATGTTCATGTTAGCAAAATTTGGTCCAAACTTCCCAAGTATTTGCATCGTTTCAGGTAAAAGGTCATTAAAAAACTCCAGTCCCAACACCATTTAAGGATTGATATTGCAACTTCACTGATGTGATAAGCAAGAATCTTTTTGTTCGTAAACAAAGCGCGTTTCTACCACTTTTAAGAAACAATTTTTCTCAGAAGGAAAGTGATAGAAAAAGGGCAAAACCAGCAACAAGTAAGCAATGTACCGCTCATCTCGAATATATATACAGCTCCGAAACGAATATATTGCTCAAAATAATTGAATATTACACTTTATGGAAAGCTCACAGACGTAACGAAATCTCGACTTGCATGAAATCACAGTTTTCATAATTAGTAATTTGCAGGCAAGCTACCTAACTAGCTACAAACGCCCAACGTTTACTCCTTTCAACTTTGTGAGTTTACATCTCATTCAACTTATTTCCTGTCATGTCAGTTTCAAGTAGGGGATAGAGGACTATGTGCCGTCGAACGGATAACTCTGGACATCTGCAACAGAACACGCAGCCATACATATTGCATACATTACAGATTTGTGTTATTCGCACATGGTGGAACCTATCGGCGACATATACATAGTCCGCTATCCCCAAAGCACGTAGTACTCAAACGAAATCTCTGTTAAATACATCGGCTTTTAGTCCCATAGCCTATTTGCCCAAAAATCTCTCCGAAATGGGGAGAATTATATTCGCGCTTCCGGACATTTCCAGCCTTCTCTCTCTTT
This sequence comes from Cylicocyclus nassatus, assembly GCA_958299035.1. Classification (NCBI taxonomy): domain Eukaryota; kingdom Metazoa; phylum Nematoda; class Chromadorea; order Rhabditida; family Strongylidae; genus Cylicocyclus; species Cylicocyclus nassatus. The sequence goes on from CATQJL010000305.1 coordinate 61,267,317, forward strand.
CTCTTCCTCTCTATGTAGATGCTAATTTTTACGGCTCAGCTCAAATCATGCATTCAGAGAAACAACACCATTCCAGAAGCACCAGCCCCCCAGCCGGTAAGATTTCAGTTATATTATAGCGTGTGGCTTTCGAACCCTATGATAGTGAGACTGCGAAATTATTCAAATTGGAAAAGCAAACGAAGTAGCAGATATTGATTTACTACGGGCATTGGAGCGCACGTGATGACAGACATATTTCATTAAAACATTACGCGGGGCTGACGCAATGATTTCAAAATATTCGGCTTCCTACCCCGCCTACATTTTCAGAATCCAGGAAAAATGTGTGGGAGAAATCTGTGAAAATATGGAAAAATCAACATATGTATAGAATTGTCACTATTTCGGAGAATGTTTCATCTGTGGGCTTTGTTGGTGAAATTTGTTGCTTGGGTTGCACATGGAAAACACATCAAATGAGAAGAATCAAAGACCAGTAATTGTTCACGACTTATACGATCTTGAGATAATATAGTATGTTATATGGTTGAGGGCGCCCATGCATCAATTCTCTTAGATTTCGCATCACCTTGCTTGCTTCTGCATATCCAAAAATCCGAAACGGAAAGTAAACGACAATAACCTCCATTATGAAGTGTGCAAAATTCGCTGAACATAAATATTACTATTTAGATACAGCCTGTGAGTCCGGGAAAATATGTGCCAGGACAAGCCTATGAGGAAAACAGGCGCAAGGTGAGGCGCTATTGATGCGTTTTGCTATAAGCCGTACGAGAACTTTTTGACCTAACTGCACTTGACACATCACGCTTCTCGACCCTCTCACCGCAACTAATCATCATTACAACACACTAAATCGATGCAAACAGTTCCACCGGAAACTTGCGCAATTATTGAATTTATCTGAAGGGTGAACAGAGACAAAACTCGAAGCCAAATGGCAGTCAAACTAGCTAATCGCCAGCAATGTTCGCCTTCAACGCTGCGGAAATCTTCTTTTTTTTTTGCAGGCTTCCCAGATATATTCTTAGACTGGTTCAAAATTTATAGCACATATTTCAGTACGCATACTTGCTCGGAGAAAACTTTGACTAAACGTCTTCACCTGTCGCATGTGCAGAGTTGAATAAATTGTTGTTGAATTCTTGTTTGGCAAACACAAATAGCATAGCATTACAAAGTTCAAGGCTTCTAAAGACATGAGGGCGTGCAGGAGTTCCTCGCACCTTTCCTCGCACAAGTTCGCACCAGCATTCGCACCTTATGGGTGCGAATGCTGGTGCGATATAGTGGTTTTACAGAAGTGAGATGATCAAAAGGAACGACTACCAGACGACGACTAACAAAATTAAAAGGAAAACGATAAGTGAGACTGATGACGGTATTTCGAAATCCTTTTCTCCGCGGCGCTTGGTTTCGAATGAGCGCGAAGATTACTTGGAGCGCGCTATCGGGCGTGTTAAAACATGCGCTCGCGCGTCGGGGCAAAATCGCAGTAAAATCCGGTCAAAACTAAATTCATGTCTTCCGCCGGTGCACCGGGTTTTGGTGCGATCAGCCATTTTGTGGGCGGTCCACCTGCGGGTGACAACGGTGAACTCAGACACTCGCTATTGACTCGCGCAGCCCAAAGTTTTGTGTAAGCGCTGAATGAAGGCGCGACACAAGTAATCGGCCTCGCGACGAAATCCCGAGACAGCATTATTTGTCGGAACAATGCTGCCCGAGACCACGCTTTGATGCGACCCGCATCTTGCAGGAAATACGCGGCAGCTCGAGGGCGACACATCCTGATGTCCGGACGCAACTGGAGCGCGTTATCTCGCACTAGTAATTTCGCTATATCCCTACTTGCTGTACATTACATATATGTAGATATATACTTACATGTGCATGTATAAATATACATTATATGTATACATATATATATAAATGTACTTATATGTATATATATATCAGTGGCGTACCGAAGGGGGGGCGCGCCCCCCCCCCCCAAGAATGGGTCGCGAAATTTTTGAAATTTACTTAAATGTGTTATAAAAAATGCCAGAAGACTCGTTTTTATTTGTAAATAATTAAAATAATTTTTAAAAATTTTTAAAAATTCAAATTAGCCTTATAAAAAAATTTTTTCGGGGGCGTGGCCGGGGCCACGCCCCCTTTTTCTGAAATTTTGGGGTCAGGGGCCCGGAAAAATTTTGGGAAACATCCCAAAAATTTTTCGGAGTGCGTGGCTGACGCCACGCACCTTCATTAGAAAAAAATTTTTGTCGCCCCCTCCCCCGAGCCGAAATCCTGGGTACGCCACTGATATATATGTATATATAAGTGTACATCTTATATATAAAGCTGAATGTCTGTTTGTCTGTCTGTCTGTCTGTCTGTCTGTATATCTGTCTGTACGTATGTTCCGAATAGAAAATTCCATTTCTGAACCGATCCGGACCAAATTTGGCACACATACACTACGGGCCCCGGCGGGTGTCATAGGCTACTTTTCGTCGATCGATATCGATTTTATCGATTTTTTGCAAAATTTGAGCTACGGAGCTGGGATTTGGCACAGGGGGGGGGGGTAATCGAGCATGCTAATCACCCCCGTGGGGGTGATCAGCATGCCCGATTACACCCCCTGCCAAATTCCAGCCCCCTAGCTCAAATTTTGCAAAAAGTCGCTGAAATCGACATCAATCGATAACGAAAAGTGGGCTGTGGCACCCGCCGGGGCCCGAAGTGTATGTGTGCCAAGTTTGGTCCGGATCGGCTAAGAAATGGAATTTTCCATTCGGAACATACGGCGGAGCCGGGTAAGCCCCTTGCTCAGACATTAATGTCTGAGCAAGGGGCTTCTAACACCTTCGCACTTCAGGGGTCAGGCCTCGCCCATTGCTCCACCCATTTACTGGTCTCATTGTGAGGTGTGCAATGAGTAAGAGCATAGACTCAGTATTAGGTAATAAGAAAAAAATGGAGAAAAAACGAAGGACGTATCTACTATTTCTCAAGTGAGGAGGCTGGGAAACTTTTGCTACGCCATCCTTTCAGAAACGAGCCCTTGAACATTATTCTCAAAAGAGATAAATTGCGCATAATTTCTGTATGGAAAACTCGGTCATTCGAAATATTAGAGAATCTAGTTATTCAATTCTAAATCCCTGTTTATCTGATTTAAGCAATAGCATCAGGAGTTGAATAACTGAGTGACCAGAAGTGGTGAGAACCCTATTACCTTTTTCAACATTAGAACTATCTAGTTTGAAAGGAGTATATCGTTTCCGAACAAGCAACTCAACGCTTTTTCTAGTTTCTCAAACATATGTACTTTCCTACTTTTGTCTGCCATTATATGTGTATTTCAATGAGTTTTTCATTCCAGCTACTCTAATGACCATTAAGATCTTGATTACCAAAAACCAAATTCTGAGCGTAGTATTTCCTACAATCGATGTATAGAATACCAAACTTCAGTCCCATGTATGATTGAAGATTTGGCCAAGATTTCAAATACGACATTAAACTTGCAAGACATTTCAATTTTCTATAATTCTTAGATGAACTTTAGAACTTGCGTGTAATTGACTAATTCCTCTGTCATATACTGATAACTTCTGCTTGACTTATGTTAATACAGTATTTATTTATTTATTGCACATATGATATATAAATACATCATAGCACACCCAAGGTAAACAAACATATAAAGGGAATAAATATAACACATATAACAAACATAACATAATATGCTTCACAAACTTACTCAAACGCGAGCACTTACAAAATTTTGGAGAAGCGTCATTTTATCCAAGCGTGATAAAACTTAACTCGAAATGCTGGAGATTCAGCCGCAGTCATTTACGGATCCTAAACCTCTACCTGAAATTTTTTTTGTTCCTCGTGTTCAGTGCTATTATCCAAAAACAATACGCGTCTTACAATCCGTGTGCACAATTCATAATGAGGGCACCCAGAGGAAAGAATGTTGGGCGGAGCCGCCCTTTGGCCCCGAGAAGGTGTGATGTCCTCTAAGGGATTTCTGGAGGTGCCAAGTACCCCTGCGAGGAAAGGCGGCTAGGCTTTGGGAACTCCTGCCATGCCGCCCTAAAGACAAGTGTCTTTGATTAGGTTGGTCGTATGATCAAAGTACGAGCACTTATCTTACATTATAATAAGTGGCTTAATCTGAAGTTGTGTGGAGTTTGTCCGTTACGAAATTACAGTGAGGAATGATTTACGATACTAAACATCATGTGAGGTTTAGATAGCGAGTATGGTTCATTTTTAACTACAGCTCACGTTGCAATAAACCGAACAATGATTTGAGAGACAAGCTCTCAGAAAGTGAGTTTACCACGGTTCACGATGCCAGTGCGAAACTCTGCGAAGCAGAGGTGAGGCACTGGTCTTACATACATTGCTGTACACGTGAAAAAATCATTACGGAGAATTCATAGGGAGCAGATTCCTCAGATTCCTTCAACTTATAAGAATATAGCATACGAATAGGGGAACATAGTCTGACAAGATGCAAGGAATCTAATTATCATGCATTTTATCGCTTTTCGATTATACCTAAGAGTCAACCTTGTAATTATGTGAAGGGATGCACAGTCACAATTCCTATCACAGAATAACTAATACATTGACTTCAAACTAAAATTGAAACAATATAAACCCTTTGCGTTTTCGACTATGTTAACAAATGTTTTGTTCAAAGTCTTATGCTTGTTAAAGTGCAGAGAAATTCAAGCATGCTCGCTACATTTGCGCATTGTATAGCCATGTGGCAAAGTGTTAGGATGCAGTCTTTCTGAGCAGAGTATAATGCGCAGTACTTCAAATCTAACAAGTTGTTCGATAAAAGCTCTAACCGATTTGTTCTGTTAGTACCAGTGAAAAATCGCGAGCCACATTGAGACATGCTCCTTTGGTAGTAACTTTTATGGAAGTTCAATTTTGATCGAAACGTGCAAATTTCTTTCTCTCATTTTATATACAGGGTAGTGAAACGAATTCTGCCACCAGAATCGCTTCCGCGGGCTACTGGTGCGTAGCGACAAACCATAATGCCAAATTATGAAATACATTCAGTAAAATTTATGTGGTACTACGGTTTATTAAACAGCAAGTGATGATAACTGTTGCTTGGCTTCAGAACATGACAACAACTTCCTTTCATATCGTCAGGTTCTGGATGATACATTATAGAACGTAACTTGGCTGCTAAGGTAAACTATCTGCAGATGGGATCCGCTATCCATCAAAAATCATAAGTGACAGACCAATACATAATTTTATCACATCATATAAAAGCGTGGTTTAAGATTGGAGAGCGCTGCAACTTTCCTATTTCGCCACTAAGTCTCGCTAGATCACTTTTTGGGAAACTGGGATCCACTGACTCAATATATTAGGGTATCCCATAATTTTTATGTTTGCTACAACCGTCGTCTTTTTGTAAGTTTCCTTTGATTGAAGTGGATTAAGTAATCATTCGACAGGGTAAAGCAAATAAAGCAAGCACTACAAAATGTCCATCAAGGGTCCGTACAAATCATATTCCACATTTCCACGTTTTGAGCTGAAATCTGATAGCAGTCAAAAGCAGAGTTTTCTGTAAAAAACCGTATCTCTGCCCCAAAAGAAAAATTCCTCATTTTTTCTAGCATATACTTGATACATTGAACAACGGTGCGCTTCCCGTGTTTTTCCATGTCTAGGATTAAAGAAAAAAATGAATGGAGCAAAATAGCAAACTCTGCCCCTAGACGTCCTGAGCTTCTCCCACGCACGTGAACATATAGAGTCTCTTCAACCAGGAGTAGGCGAACATTCCAAATGGACAACGTCCGCAAGGTGCCGCAGTTTTCGAGAAATGCTGACGTTTAGGGTAAAAACGGTAAAAAATATGGGACACCCTAATATCTTGTTGTATGCAGTGGAAAATGTGAAGACTTTTATATTGCATTAATCATCTTTATTTGATGAAGGTTCGCACATCTCCGAAGTCTAGGAGTGCTGAATGTATAGGAGCTAGCTACAGTAAAGCAATACGAGTTTCCTCCTTGTTAAATTCCTCTTAGCCGGATCTAACGGTGTCTAGTTTTCTGCGTGTGATGACTCGCTTTTATGTTACCCTCCTCTGGGATAGGAGAATAAGCTGTTGAGATGTAGAGATCTTTACTCATTTTGTCATTTTTTCTTCAAATGAATCTTTGCCACTGTCGCACTGCCCTACTGTTATCTGAAGATAGTTTTGTGCCACAAAGGAAGTGGATTTTTCCCAGTTAAGCTACTTCTTATGTCCATCCCGAAAGTGACTCTGTACTTTTTCAAATCATGGAAGTCGTGAATCTGCCCGGACGCTGCGACTATTTCTTGCTTTTCCTAGATGGAAAAATAAAAGAATATGAAAAATAAAAATGAAAATCAAAAAAAGCGTCTGAAAAATGAGTGGCGAACCTGAACGTAGCATGGATTCCGAAAATGGCAAACGACTTATTTCCATTGTAAATAATTGGCATGTTATCTAGAACTTCTTCAAACTAGTTTTATAAAAAAATTTTTTTCTTGCCTAGATGATAAGCCCGCAAGAAATCCGAAAACTTTCTACGAATGGTTTTTTGAAATTCAGAAAAGTTTCGGAAAATCTCCTGTCGGTTCTTCCCCCCCCCCCCCCGCCCTCAAAGATAATCTTTCGAAACGCCACATTCAAACATGTTCACTCGTATTCGATTCGACTGTAGACAGGGCAAGACATGTAGATCTAAGGGCCCATGATTTTTTTCGTAAAACCATTTCGCGATTTGGAAAACAGATCCAGCAACTTGCTCTTTTGTATACCGGCGAAAAACGGTGCGTATGTTTTGATTCGTTTTTCTTCCCAAACACAGAACTGCAAGTAGCTTTCTGCAGTTTACGAGAACGGTTGTACGAATGTGCCTCAAAAATAAACATTCGCCAATATTCTCATAATTACACCACTGGGTAAAGTTTAAAAAAACACACTGTACCGCTTGTTTATCTACATATTGGCTTACTGTAAAATTCTTTATTTTCCCAATACAACCTTTCCACGGAAGGTCAAAGGTTGTGCGATGCAATTCTTGCAAGCATCCCCAAAAATTGTCACCCTTCATTTACATAATGTTATTGATACTGCTCTCTCTTTTACAGCTTGTAAGTACCATCATGTAAAATAAACGTTTTAGATCTAACAAGAAAAGTAGATCACAGCATTTGCGATTAGAAGTACGTCAGCGAAGGGGTGCACAATGAGGTCCTTCCGCAATCTCGTCATAACAGTTCTT